>CM038680.1:649454085-649819199 GCA_021605205.1 Aegilops longissima
TAAGATGCAAAGTTACCATGTTGAAAATGCCACAAAATAACAAGGATAAAAACTTGGAAAAATGAGGGAAGAAAGTCAGGGCGGTTCCAGTCGGATCGGCCGATCCGGATCGAAAGGGCGGCTGTGTGGGCCTCCTCGCCCGGGGCCCGGAGGGAGTGGAAGCCAGAAGGGTTGGTGGCGGAAAAGCAGGGCAGCCCTCCCCCTTGAGGGGCTGAGGAGGAAAGGTGGAAGAGGGGCAGGGAGGCCTTGGTTGTGGTGTGGCCAGTTTGGCGGAACCTTGAAATGGGCCGTCAAGGGTGACCTTGGGTCAACCAGGGGAAGCCTCCGGGCCCCAAGCCAGGGAGGCCTTGGCCGGGGTCCCGTGAGCCCGGTTGGGGGGTGGGGGGAGCGTCCGGCCCAAGGTGGCCGTCCGGTGGTGGAGGGAAATTTTTAAGGGTTTGGGGAAGAAGGCCCGGTTTGGGAGGAGTGTTTAAATAGGCATAGAGGGCTAGGAGGTCAAATGAGGTGTAGTTTTCCCCTACGATCGTGATCGAGAACAGGAAGCATTGACTTAGGGGTTATTGGGCTGTAACTTAAAAGGCCTTTGCGAGTCACGGTTAACCGTTGGAGTACCAAGGCTCAAATGACCGAAAACCCGATGGTCTCTTGGTATACCAAGGCCACTAGACAAACCCTCCATTCGAGAAAGTTTAGTACCCCTTTACGGAAAAAGCGTAAAAGGGCGCGGGAAGATAAGTTTGGGATTGCAAAAGCGGACAACGGGAAAAATGCTGGAATCATAGGGGCGAACCATTGAAACCCGATGCCATGATGACAAGATATAAAATGCAACATGGACAAAATGCAAAAGAAGAAAAACCCAACCACGGAGGAATATCATATCACAATCGAAAATGGCAAGAGTTGGAGTTACAAAATGGAAAGTTACTTGGGTGTTACAACACTCCACCACTACAAGAGGATCTGTCCGGATCTAGGAATTTGAAAGAACTCCGGATATTGAGCGGAGGTGAATCCTCGCGCTCCCGGGTGGCTTTCTTTAATTGGTTTGACCACTTCCTTTCAAATTTGGAGAGGCGGAGGTCTTCTCCGGGTTCCAAAAGAATCGCAGGTTGCTTTCATATAAAGAGACCTTCTTGGGGTTTAATTCTCCGAAGTTGATTTTGCCCGTTCAAGTCTTGAAGAATTGGCGAAGGCCTTGGTACACGTGAAAAATGGGGCCTTTGCCAAATTGGTTGGAAGCTTTGGTTGTAGGGAATTCGGCCTTCTTTTCCCAATTCTTGAAAGGACCCAACCAGGGCAACTTCCTTTGATTAACCGGCCGATTGGCCCTTTTTGGGAGGCGGAAAGGAAATTTGGTCCCATTTCAAAAACCCAAAACGGGGTTAAAAATGCCTTGGCCGATTGCGGGCCTTTGGAATTCCTCAAAGGGACTTCACATTTCCAACATCGTGATAATTCTTTGGGAAAAGTTGGCCACTTTGTCTTTCAAGACCAAATTAGAATTTGCGGACTTTAAAGCCATAGAAGAATTTCAATGGGCCCCTTGGAATAAAGGAAGGTTGGAGGAGAACTTGGCTTTGGGACCCAATCTTTCCCACCTTCATTACGAAAAAATTTGCCAAGCCAAAATATTTCTTAAGGTTTGGTTAACTTCGTAACTTGGGATTGGTTTGAGGAATTGGAAGCCTGTTCTTTAAGAATTTTGGTCCCACCCTTGGAAAAAATCCCCCAAAAGGAAAAGTGCTTTGCCAAGGTGGAAGAGTACTTGGGAAATGCCCGTGCCAAGGACCTTTCACCAGGGTATCCGAAGTTGAGCCTCCGGAATTGGATTCTTTAAATAGGAAGACTATGAGGTTGGCAAGAAAGCCTTGAGGAACAACTTGAAGATTCACTTGGAAAGCTTCACAAAGATCCGGTGGAAGGGCTTGAGGATTAGGCTTGCGTAACCTTCTGCTCAAAGCATCTGCAATGACATTGGCCTTGCGGATATATTCAATACTTGGGTTGTACTCTTGAATCATTTCGACCCATCGAGTTGCGAGGTTGAGGTTGGGTGAGTGAAGATGTACTTGAGACTCTTGTGATGGTGAAAATGTCCTTTCCTTCCCAACAAGAGATGTCTCCATTATCAATGCATGGACAACGCCAACTCAAGATCGTGGTGGGGTAGTTCTTTCGTTAGCTTCAATGGCGAGAGGTATAAACAACTCTCTTCTCTTGCATTAACACACGAGACCTTGAAGAAGCATCCGAAAACTTTAATGGCTTGGATTCAGGGAGGAGTCAAGGCAGGAGCTGTGGAGTTTCTCTTTGAGGTATTGAAACAAGTCACTCGGGAGACGGACATACTTCACATGCCGGGAGGAGGTTGGAAAGAGGCTTTGCAATCTTGGAGAATTCTCGAATCTTGACAATAGCTTGCAAGACCAAGAAAACTGCGGATGCTTGACATACGGGAGGTTCCCAATTCACAATGCGGACACCTTCTCGGGATTCTGGATCTTTGGGGGAGATATGACCAAGATAAAGCACTTCATCAAGCCAAAATTCACATTTGGAGAACTTAGCATAAATTGATACTCTGGCTTGTCTAGCCCATAAATGTTTGGCATGATCCTTCTTATTCTTGGAAGACCAAAATATCATCAAGATAGACCAAAGCAATTCATTGGTGTAGGGGTTGAAAATGAAGTTCATCATCAGAGAATGTTGGAGGAGCATTGAAAGGCGAAAGACATGGCGGTTATTCATAGAACCAAAGCTTACGAATCTTTGTCTTGGGAATATCTTGTTCACGAATCGAATCATGATAACCCATTGAAGGTCAAGCAGAACACTTTGCACCTTTGAGTTGCTCGAAAAGCTCATTGATGTTGGGAAGTGGATACTTGTTCTTGATTGTCTTCTTATTCAATGGAATGATGTCGGCCTTAAAGTCGGTCCGTGCCATCCTTCTACGGACAAAAGAACACCACAACCCCAAGGAGATGAACTGGTGATCAAACCGAACGCTCTTGTTCATCGAGCTGCTTCTTCAATTCCTTCAGCTCATCGGGTCCAAGCTTGTATGGGCCTTGCAAGCGGAGTTCGATGCCAGGCTCAAGATCGATACGAACTCAAGCGGCGATGAGGAGGCATACCGGAAGCTCTTACGGAAAGACATCTTGGTACTCTAAGCAATGGAATCTGCGAGATAGCATCAATTAGCCCTTCTCATTGAGAGAAAACAACCGAATGGTTTCATCACGGCGGCATAGATGATCACATCATTAGAAGAGTGAGTCAATTGAATTTCCACAGCAGCACAATCAAGCTGAGCTTTGTCTTTGAAAAGCGATCCATCAGAATAAGATCAATATCCGGTCACCAGAACAATTGGTTTAGGCAATCTATAATGTCCATCTTGATAGAGACATTAGAACAACAAACTAGAATTCATAAGCCTTCCGGAGAAACAACATAACTTTGGGCCGGAATCTCGTATCAACCCCGATGCAAAGGATATGACATGAAAGAATCGATGCACGGTATCAAATAAGACTTTTGCAGGAATATCATTAAGCGAGAGATTACCCATTATCACATCGGAAGATTCCTCTGCTTGAGCTGCATTCATCATATTGACCTTGGCATGCTTTGGATTATGCTTGACCCTGCATTCTTGGAAGATTTCCACGGGAGGAGGCGGAAGGCGCCTGCAGTTGAAGCACTTGTTAGCATAGTGACCTTCTGCGACATTTGTTGCAAGTCACCTCGGAGAACGGTGGTAAGAGCACTTGACCTTGGAGCTTGAGAATTAGACTTGTTACGATAGCTTGGGTTGGGTGGGTGGGAAGATCCACGACCACGAGTTCTTCTGTGATAAGGTGGCAGACGGAGGAAGGTAAAACCTGCTTGGCTGCCACTTGAGAGGAAGAAGAAGGCTGACTGCATCCTGATTCTCTTCTTAGAAGCCTCACATTTGAGCTGGGCAGCTTCTTGCTTGAGTGCCATGTTGTAGAATTCATCATACTTTTCTGGCTCAAAAAGCACAAGAGCTAATTGCAGATCTTCTCTCAGACCACCTCTGAATTGATAGATCATACTCTTCTCATCAGGTACGTCTTGCTTAGCAAAGCAAGCGAGCTACGGGCTGGATATTGTATTGATAGACAGACATGTTGCCTTGCTTGAGATTGTGGAACTCCTCGCTTGCTCTCAACAACACTTTTGAATGTGGTGAGCTCTGAAATCACGGCGGAACTCATCCCGAGGTAATGACGACCTCCTCTGGAATCTTTGTATTCTTTGGTACCACTTTCGGCTTGATCCTTGAGTTGAAGCGATGCAAACTTGACAAAGTCCTCAGGTCGACATTGCTACAATCAAAATGCTGCGAGATGTCCACAAGCCAATCGTCGTCATGGCCTCGACAACGAAACTAGAACTGGCTGATTAGCGAGGCGGTAAAGTAGCAAAGTCGGCTGATTGTTGCCTTGACCTTGATTTCCTTGATTGCCTTTTGATGCGTTCTTGCAAAGCTGCAAAATCATCGAGCATTGGCATTGGTGGCTGCCATGATAGCTTGCCAGGCCTCTGGAGGCGGAGGTGGAGGTGGAGGTTCGTGATCCCCATCATTGCGATCCGGATTCAGATGCGTTGGCGGAGCCATCTGAAGAAGGGTGACATCCGTTAGTCCTTTGATGACAAATAGATAAGTAGAATCAATGGATAGAAATTGCAACATATAGTCTTCACAATAAACATTCGAACAAGAATGAATGAATGAATTCAAAGTTAATCATCACCGTCCATTAAGGTGAGAAGCCACTTAGATAAAGATATGGAAACAACATCGCCTTAGAAACAAATCGAATATCTGGCTGAAAACAAATTGGCTTCTAGAATGGCGGAACAAACACATGATAGAGATTTACGCCCAAAGTGTTACGTGGTGGGGCCCACGGACCTGACGTATAGGACGTCACGAATGACAAACAAGGCGTCCCGAATCAGCATAGCTAAGTTCTTTAAGGCGTCTCGCGACCCTTGTAAATCGACCGTGAATGGGCGGACCACTAGGCGTTGAACCCCAATCTCAATTCATACATCACTCGGAAAGATATCTGTAAGCTACTAGAATTCCCACCTATAAACTCCAAACTTTACGGTTATGCAATCTGGTGTTGGGGATCGAGGGACACAAAATATATCACCCAAACTAACAATACCTAGATCAATTTGTATCCATCCGTCAACACATAACCAAGAAATCCTCGAAAATCGTGTACCTCGACCTTGAAAAACATCCGTTATACAAGTCATGGCAATACTCCACTTTTCGCCTGATCTTGGGTTATCGGGTTATCTCACCAACAAGTGCACAAAGAGATTTCGATGTCGGTAAAACTGGGTATTCGAGCTGCAAATAAAATTGTGGCGACAACACCTCGGAGCTCAACTCCACGGACAACCACAACCCTAAATGAGGCACCAAGAACAATGTTCTCATCACAAAACCATCGAACGATCCCAAGATACCAGCGTGATCCTAAAAAAAATTTAGTGAAATTTGAGGAGAGAAGTCAAAACTCTCGTCGGAGATACCTCACCAGGCAGCGAAGGGACTGGGAAGTAAAGAATCCTACTCTCCGATATATATAATCCTAAGACTCAAAACATTTTCCATTCTAGACTCAACAACATGACAAACAATCAAGTAGGGGCTCCTAAGTGGGGAAACTCGATTACCAACATAGCGCCCGATCGGCTATATCTCCCGTGTCGAAGCACGACTTGAAACATAACGCATTGAAAGCAATGTATGTGAGGTAATCTTCACACAACCCATGTATAATAAGGAAAAGAGATACATAGTTGGCTTACGATTAGCCACTTCACACGAGTACATAAATAAACATCCATCATTGAGTACACTCAAGTCGAACTACGGAACCAAAATAAAGAATACCCCAAATGCTACAGATCGATCGTCCCAAGCTGAGCCCTCTTGATCATCTGGAAAAGACACATAATGTAAACCGTTCCTCGTTGAACTCCCTTGAGCTCGGTTGAGTCACACTGCTTGGCATCGTCGGCACCTAGCTGTTTTGGTAGAATCTGTGAGTCACGGGGACTCGGCAATCTCACACCAGCGAGATCAAGACTATTTAAGCTTATAGGAAGGGCGAGTAGTAAAGTGGAGCTGCACAGCGACTAGCATATATGTTGGCTACATTACAAAGAGAAGCGAGGAGAAAGCAAACGCGGATGAAGCTAGTAGCGATCAAAGTGATCTGAACTACTTCGTCAAACATAACTCCAACACCGTGTTCACTTCCCGGACTCATGAGAAAGAGACCATCAGTTACACGCGATTGATGTGTATGAGGTCAACTTGGGTTTTCTACAGGACATTAACAAATTCCCATCGCCTCATAACGGCAGGCACGGCTTTGAAAGATATACCTGCGGGGTGTCCCAACAACCCATTATAAGCTCTCACGGAAGGAATTCCTTCTCTTCGGAAGACCGATCAATCTCGGATCCGGACTACAAGACATTTAAATGACAATAAAACAAGAAGAGCAAAAGCCGCCCGATTGTGCAGAAAATCCCGATAGGAATATCTGTTCTCGAGGCACATCGGATGAGAATCCTACGAGTAAAACCAAGCCTCGAGTTTCCCGTGGTGGCCCATTGATCTACTTGTTTGGGCCGCAGAAGGAGCACTGGTCAGGGGTTAAAATAAAGATGACCCTCGGGCTCATGGCTAAGGGAAAAAAACTGGGTGGCATGGTAAAACCAAAGTTGGGCCTTCTTGGGACGAGTCTTATTCAAGCGAACTGTCAAGGGGTCCCATAAATCACCCAAAGTGTAAGGCGAAATCAAGGAACATAACACGGTATGGCGGAAACTAGGGTGGCAAGTTGGAACAAAACACAGGCATAAGGCCGAGCCTTCCACCCTTTACCAAGTATATAGATGCATTAATTATAGCAGATATATATGTGATATCCCAACAAGTAAACATGTTCCAAGGAACAACATCTCCATGTTCAACAAGGAACAAACTTCATCTTCACTGCAACTATGGCAGCTATAAGAAATTGAGCAGCGGTAACATAGCCAAACAACTTGCTAGGAAAAGATGGTTAGGGGCTGACATGGCAATATGGGTGGCATGATATAGCAAGTGGTAGGCATGTAGCATAGCATAAAAGCGAGCAACTAGCATAGCAAAGATAGAAGTGATTTGAGGTATGGTCATCTTTGCAATGTTCTCGGAGTTGTCGGCTTGATCCTTAAAGCGTTCTCAACAGGTTCCTCGTTCACGTGCCGTCTCCGGCTCTACCCAAGCAACAACACAAACAAAGGAACCACAATCACGGTGCAATGCACAATCAACATGATGCAAAACATGACATGGTATGCGGGATGTGATATGCAATGCGTATCATATCAGGAAGGTAAATGATGAACCAGGCATCAACAGCAAACCAAGTATGCCACTGGAAAGATGAGATGATTTCGGTTGAAATCGATATAAAGATCACGGAATCGGATGCCGGTTTTAAATGACAAACAAAACAAGAATGGCACAAATCTGCCATTAAGCATGATGCCACTTAGCAAGCAACAAGATAAGCTCTGAATCAAAACGTATCAACAAAGTACATGGCAGTGATCTACACAAGATGCTTAACAAAAGATGAGCACTGAGCTCGGCTAGTTCACATCATAACAGGTTCAAACAAGCATGGCAAAAGTGCACAAAATATCAGTGGACATGGCAAAAACAGCATCAGTTGCAATGTTCAGGCAGCAAAACAATGCTGGGGAACTTAAAAATATGGAATGAATCTACTCAAAGCATAGATCAAAAGTCCCTTACTTACCATAAGCCAAAAAGGATCAGAAATTATAGTAACACCCATGTCAATATTGAAAGTTTCGTTAACAGATTCAGCAACATGACATGTCAAAAACTGATAACAAGTAGGCATGTTTACAAGCTCAATGCACTCACTACAGAGCCTTAAATGATAAACTAATCATACATACATCAAGAAGACATGGCATAGAAGACATACATGGCAAGAACAATAACATAGCATACATGGATCAACCACAACAACCTTGGCAAAATTGAATAACATGTAAACAATCTGCCAGGAAACATTTGATAGCAAAAGTAGAGCTCGATTGACTCAAGCTATGGCACTCCATAATTGCAAACAAGGGCATGGATGGATAGAGCAAGACATGTTTAACAAAACATCCTTACTTAAGTATCTCAAAATATGCATGGATCTCTCGGTAGCATCAAGTTAACATGGCATCAAAATATCAGCTAAACAGGGCTGAAAACAGCAACATCAGGACACCTACTTTGCATGCTTGTGCTAGTCACCACATAGATCACAAAAATACATGGCATACACCCTGGAAATATGGCATGGCATATTACAAAACACATGTAGGACTCAAATTCATAGGGTGCACACATCAATCATGGCAAAATAACAAAAGTGCAAGTTACATGTTAGAAAGCGAAACTAACATCACATCGCCCTCTTCAACAGCATTTCGGGCGTCAAGATGAGCTCAAATGAAAATTATGCAATGAGGTGAAATGATCTACTCTTGATCACGAACATTTTGATATATTATCTGCGCAAAATGGATCTACAGATGCAAAGTTACGCTTCGTTGAAAATGCCACGAAATAACATAGGATGCAAAAGACTTTGAAGAAATGAGGAGGGAAGAAAGTCAGCAGGCGGTTCCCGATCGGATCCGCCGATCCGGATCGACGGCCGGCGCTGGCGGAGACTCGCCGGGCGCGGAGGAAGTTGCCGAGCGGAGGGAGGCAGGCAGGGCGGAAAGCGCGCCGCAAGTCCTCCGGCGAGCTCATGAGGTCCGGCGAGGAGGAAAGGGCGGCCGAGAGGCAGGGCGCCTTGGTCGGGCGTGGCCGGCTGGCCAGGCAGCAGCCGGCTGAGGCGTCAATGGGCTAGCGCGATCAGGCAGGCTGGCGGACCTCGGAGCCCAACAGACTGGCTATGCAGCCCAGGTGCAGTAGCCCAGTTAAGCGGGCGTGGAGCAGCGTCCGGCAGGAGTGGATCACGTCCATGTGGTACGGGAAATTTAGGGTTTATGGGAAGAAGACCGGTTTGGGCGGAGGAGATGTTTAAATAGGCATAGAGGAGCTAGGAGAGTCCAAATGAGGTGTAGTTTTACGCCCTACGATCGTGATCGAACGCGGAGAGCATGGAAGTGACTTAGATGGGTTATTGGGCTGTAACTTAAAGGGCCTTTGCGAGAGTCGGTTAACCGTTGGAGTACCAAGCGAGCTCCAAATGACCGAAACTTGACCGGTGGTTCTGGTGGTATACCAAGGCCACTAGACAAACCTCGGTCCATTTCAAGAAGGTTTAGTACCGCTTTTACGGAAAACGTAAAAGGGGCGCGCGGGAAGATAAGTGCGGATTGCAAAGCGGACAGCGGGAAAATGCTCGGAATCATGGAGCGAACACGTATGCAAATCGATGCACATGATGACAAGATATAAAATGCATGACATGGACAAAATGCAAAAGAAAAACCCAACCATGGAGGGTATCATATCACAATGCGAAAATGGCAAGAGTTGGAGTTACAAATATGAAAGTTACTTCGGTGTTACATCAACCTTTCATTTCCTCATTCTTGTTTGAGTGTTTGTTCATATCGTGTTTGAAGACTTTGGTGAAGACTTCCTCAATTTCCTCAGTTCAATTTCTTGATCTGTTTGTCTTCATCTTGTGCTATCCTGTGATTCGCTTTCGTACTCTGTGCTAGTCTTCATTTCATCATGATGACCATCGTGTATTCTGTTATGCTTACTTACGAGTACTTATTCGCTGCAAGTAGTTCTTAGCTAAGGAATTTCCTCACCGACAAATTCCTGAGTGAAGAATTCATAAAATACGCCTATTCACCCCCCTCTAGTCGATATAACAAACTTTCAATTGGTATCGAGCAAAGGTACTCCTTGTTTTGTTTGATTTTGGTTTAACCACAGGTTTTAGTTATATGGAGCGGTATGAAGAAAGTGACATGCCCTATCTTTGGCGGTCACGATTATCCCAAGTGGAAGGCCATGATGAGGAAGCGCCTCATGGCAATGGACAGCGAGCTGTGGACCGTCCTTTGAAATTGGCCTTACTGATCTATGCAAGGCAATGACAGAGATGATATCATAAGTACACTCAACTTGACATCATGGCGAAGTATATCATCTATTCTGCCTATCTAGAGATGAATTCAAGCGCATTATGCATCTTTGCAATGTGAACTTATACGGGACGAATCTCGGCGTCTATGAAGGTCATCGAACCGTCATGATCCCTGGTTTGAGGACTAAGAATCTCTCAAAGCGATGACTTTCGAACCGGGATCATCATCTTGACATCATGTCTCATGGCAAAGGTGTCGAGTAACGAATGTTCCTCATCTGAATTTAGTGACTATGAATCGATGATGATGGATCGATGATGATATTGAACCTAGCTATACCAAACTTGTTTGCATTGCCGCAAACAACAACATGCCTTGAAAGGTTCAAAACATGTTAGGTAAAAGTGATGATATGTTAGGTGAAGAAATGGATCGGACTAAAGCACGTGAAAATCTTGAGAGACTTGGTCTAGGTTTGACACCTTCAAGGTCATCATAACACTCTCTCAGATCATGGAAACTTTCTTATGAATTTCTTCAAAAGAAAGATCTTGAGAAGCTAAGAGTGAGTTATGAAGATCTTGAGAAGGCGCGATTCATTACTTGCTCAACAAATCAGCGCTTCTCGGAAGAATTTGTTCCTCCGTGCTTAAAGTGCATTGAACATGAATCGCTAATTCTTCACTGAATGTTCAAATGCTTCATTGTTACAAATTCTTCACCTCTCTGCTATCACTAATTCCTCATCGAGGACATTGCTAGTATCCTTGCGATCGAGGGCTGAAGGAATTGTATATGCGAGCATGTACAAAAGCCTCAAAGGGCATCAGACTCTTTGTGATGTGCTTAAAACAGATCCTCACGGAACCCTAGGAAAGAGGTATTGCCTTTGAGAGGAAACTCAATCTGATGGAACATATTGGAAGCGGGTATCCCAAAACCTCATGGGTTCTTTGGAAAGGGACCTCGATTGATCCATCTAACTTATCGGGCTTTACATGTGAATCTCCTCATTCTTGATGAGTCATTTGACTCAAACTATAAACTGTTCAAAAATCAGAATGGTGAAGTATTTGCTAGATATGTTGGCACTAAGCTGCAGAGGCGGTTCCCTATGAAGAAAATCTGGGTTCCCAAGAAGTGCCTTGAAAGTCTTAGGTGAATGTCCTCATGACACCACACTGTGAAGAATAGGAACCCCGGATCAAAGTCCTCCATCGACCAAATTCCTCCGTGGATCAAATTCCTCAAAGGATCAAAGTCCTCATATGATTATCATCGTGCTAACAACTCTGTTTATGAGGTAGAGCTAAGGGCTATGAATATGTGCATTATTCTTCAAACCAATATGTTCATAAGTCATGAAGAATTTCTCGCTTATTCATATGCTTACCCTAACCCCTCTTATGTGAAGCGAAATGGATTGGCCTCTATGCCACCATTCTCATATGGTGCTCATGAGTGATGAACTCTTTGCCACCTTAGATGTGGGTGGTGAAGAAAAGAACTAATCTCTTATGCAGGGTCAGGTCTCGGGCGTGCCTTACGTCTGAAGAATTTCTTTGGGGACGACAAAATTGCTGAAAGGGCCTTGAGGCTAATCATGATGAAATGAACCTTCATTTCACCGTCCTCCTCTTGCTTATCTGTTAATACTAGCGATGAAATTCATCGATGAACTTGATATCATATTCTTCAGATGAAGTATATGAGATAGTAAGTTAACTAATTCATCTGCGGGATGACCAACCCAAAACCCTTGAGTGGGTTCTCGATAGTGGATGTACAAATCACATGGTGGTGACAAGAATCTATTGATGGATGCTCCTTATCACCGTCACATCGAAGCATGTCATCTTCTTGACAAAGGCAAAAGTCAGGTATTGGGTCTTGGTAAGGTTGCGATCTCTAAGGACATACACATGGACAAAGTCATGCTTGTTGAGTCCTTAGGATACAACCTCATGTCGATCTCAATGCTTTGTGATCTTGATATGGTTGTTATCTTTGGCAAATATCGTTGTGTTGTGATTATGAGGCGACAATTCCAAAGTCTTGAAGGCTTTAGGAGAGGAGACTTGTATATTGTTGACTTCTCTCGAGGACCACAACCAGCCGTGTGTTTACTTGCAAAAGCTTGAAGGCTGGCTATGGCATCGGCGACTTAGTCACGCATGCATGAGGAATTTACTGCAGCTTGAAGAAGAAGCATGTCATTGGCATTGAGAATGTGAAATTCCTCAAGGATCACTTATCGAACTGTGAAGCTGGAAAAATGACCAAGGCCAAGCATCCGGAAGACTATCATGACCACTACTCGTCCTTGAATTGCTTCACATGGACCTCTTTGGCCCAATCATTACTCGGTTATCGTTAATGATGCATCTCTATATGGCTTTGTTATTGTTGATGATTACTCTCGTTACACATGGGTACACATTGTTACTTACAAAATCAAGTGCGGAAGTCTTCAAGCGATTTTCCTCCGAGGCTTCAACTAACTTTGGTGTGAAGATCAAGCACATCGGGAGTGACAATAGACTGAGTTCAAGAATTCGGTCTTGATGCCTATCTTGATGAACTTGGTATTACTCATGAGTTATCTGCTCCTTATACTCCTCGGCAAAATGGCGTCGTGGGCGCAAAAACAGAACTCTTGTTGAGATGGCTGCACTATGCTTGATGAATACAAAAGCGCCTAGTCGTTTTGGATTGATGCAATTGATCTGCGTGCCACATCATCAACAGTATATCTTCACAAATTCTTCAAAAGACTGCCTATGAACTCCTCATGACAAGAAACCCAATGTAAGTTATTTCAAAGTCTTGATGCTAAATGCTGGATTAGAGATCCTCATCACAATTCTAAATTTGCACGAAAGCACATGAAGGTTTATGCTTGGTTACGGAAAGGCGCACACCTCTGAGTCTTCAACATCACTCTTCACAAGATTGTTGACCTTTGTAGATGTGCGGTTCGATGAAACTAATGGCTGCAAAGAGCACCTACCTTCTGCGTTAGATGAACCAGCACTGAGGATTCTATCAAGTTCAAAGGCAGCGAGGATGTCATTCCAATTGAAGAAACTGCTGAAGAATTCATTCTGTCTGTGAAGAGCGTCGAGTGATGCACTGAAGATAATCTTTGAAGACAATGGTCTGAGGAAAATGATCAAATTCCTCGGCGACAACCAGCTCATCCTCGCGTTGCAAAAGAAGTGCAAGTGGAGAAGATCATCGATGACATTAAGCGCCGGTCCTCTCACATGCTCAAAAGCTTTTTGTGGGCACTATGCTTTTGTCTCTATCCAGAGCCCACTAAGGTAGATGAAGCATTTACGGGCAGTGGATTCAGGCTATGCAAGAAGAATTACATCGATTCGAGCTCAACAATAGTGCAGGAACTAGTCAAACATCCAGATCCTCAAGCATAATATCATTGGCACAAAGTGGATCTACCACAACAAGCAAGATGAAAATGGTCTTGTGGTGAGGAATAAGGCATGACTAGTAGCTCAAGGCTACACACAGGTTGAAGAATTGATTTCGATGAAACTTTTGCACTTGTCGCTAGACTTGAGTCTATTGCATATTACTCGCCTATGCTAACCATCACAATATCAATGGTAAGCTTGAGGAAGAAGTATATGTTGCTCAACCCCAGGTTTTGAAGATCAAAGAATCGACAAAGTCTTGAGACTTAATAAGGCCCTCTATGGTCTCAAACAAGCGCCCCAGGCGTGGTATGATACATTGAAGGAATTCTTCGTGAAGAATGACTTCACACCATTCACTCGACCCTACTCTCTTTACTAAATCTTATGATGGTGAACTGTTTGTGTGCCAAATATATGTTGATGATATTATCTTTGGCTGTCTTGACCAATGTTATAGTGATGAATTTGCCTATATGATGAGTGAAGAATATCAAATGTCTATGATGGGAGAGTTGAAATTCTTCTTAGGTCTTCAAATTAAATCAACAACACAATGGCATATTCATATCTCGGAGAAATACCTCAAAGATGTCTGAAGAAATTTGGCATGCAAGATTGCAAAGGCGTCAAAATTCCTATGCCCACAAATGGCCATCTATGCACTGATGAAAATGGTATTGACTTTGATCACAAGGTATACCGCTCCATGATTGGTTCTTTATTGTACTTATGTGCATCTAGGCGGATATAATGCTTAGTGTTTGCATGTGTGCCCGATTTCAAGCTACAGAAGGAATCACACCATAAGGCTGTGAAGCATATTCTTGATATCTAGCTCACACACAACACTAGGATTATGGTACCCCAAGGGCTCTACTTTTGATCTCATTGGATATTCGACTCGACTATCTTTGGTGATCGTGTGGACCATAAGTCAACATCTGGTACTTGTCATTTCCTCGGACGATCTTTGTGCATTGGTCCTCGAAGAAGCAATCGTATCACATCTCTGCGGAAGCTGAATACATTGTTGTTGGCTCGTGTTGTGCTCAATTGCTGTGGATGAAGCGACTCTCAAGGACTACGGCATCAACGTGAAGAATGTGCCTCTCTCTTGTGACAATGAGAGTGCCATCAAGATTGCTCACAACCCAGTTCAGCACTTTCGAAGACAAAGCACATTCAAATTCGTCATCATTTTCTTCGTGATCATGTGTTGAAGGCGACATCTCCATCGAGCACGTGAAGTGAAGAACAGCTAAGCGATATCTTCACTAAGCCCTTGGATGAGAAGAGATTTAGCAAGTTGCGTGTGAGCTAAATATCTTAGAATCTTGAATGTTCTTTGAAAAAGACACATCCTAACACTTATGAAAATTGATGACTTAGATGTGCAACACATGAAGAAGCGTTTTCTTCAATCAATGAAGAATAACACTCTAAGTGTGAAGAAATTAATGAAGAATTTGATTCTCAGAACCCTCGACAATTATGCGGTGTCTGAAATCATCATTCTTATCTGATGGAGTCACGCCACCACCAAAGTTGAAAATCTTCAATTTGATTTTTCCTCAGTTTTGAAATTCTTCAGTTTTTCAAATTCTTCAACTTTGCAAAATCTTCCTGTTTCCGTCGTTTTCTTCATTGACTATATATATATATATATATATATATATATATATATATATATATATATATATATATATATATATATATATATATATATATATTATATTTTATATCCTCTAGCATTCACATATAGTTATTTCTTCAAGTCGTCTTTTCTTCTAAGTGAATGTGATGGGACCCTTCCCCTCTATCTATACTCAACAATCTATTCACAAATTCTTCATATGCGTTCTATTTTGAAACTTCGTTCAAAATCTTCACTTGTCCCTTGACAGTGAAGAAATTGCGAGCGGAACTTTAAAACTGATCTTATCCAAACTTTGGTTTTGCGCTCAAACCTTTCCGCATCCCACGATGCATTATTTTACTCACCCACAATCGTACACGATCTCCACTACATAATGCGTGGGTGACACATGTCGTGAGAGGAGAATGGTGGGAGCACGTTAGTCCCTAAATCTTGAGCGACAGTTTCTCCTTGCCTCTATAAATACCCTCTCTCCATCCTCACTTCTTTTACTCCTCGATCTCTCTCTCTCGCTCGAGCTCCTCAAACCCTAAGCGCGCCGCTTCTCCATAAATCGCCGATGAGGAAGAGCTTCCTGCTCGACCTCGTCGCACCGACGATACTTCGCGCACATGAAATCCTCACCCTCTGCCGCGTAGCTGTCTTCCTCGCCAAGTTAGGCGTGGAAGATCTGACGACGAACTTCCCAACTGTTCTTCTTAGTTAAATCGTGTTCTTCACTTGAGTAATTAAAAGTTACTTTTATTACTCGCTTTGATTCTCAAACCTTCTGAAAATCTTCAAAGGTGTTTATTCTTCAAATCTTCACACATATGAACACCTCAAACAAAATATGCTCTTGATTCGTTTCTCTAAGCAATGATTTTCTTCAAGATTCCTCAATTGTGTGGATCCTCGATCTGACAACTCTGGAACCTAAGACAAAGAGCGCTTAGTGAAATTCTTCAAAACTCATCTGGTCAAAATCCTCAAAACTTGTTCTTTTTGAAAAACCTTACGAGCATATGACCTCTCAAATTCCTGCAACTATACTCTGTTCACAGGTACACATGTCCTCTTGAATCACTAGGTTCTCATCAACTTAACTCATTTGCAGCGTTCCTCGAAGAAAAACTGCATACTTCTTGAGAGAACTCAATTGTTCAATTTCCTCAAGCTGAAGAATATGGCGAGGCGGTAGAAGCCACGAGAAAGGAGGAAAGAAACCTGAGGTTATGACTGCGTTTGAAATCCACGAGGAAATTTATGCTGACTATTGCACACGATGAAGAAAACAAAAATCGATGCAAGGTGCATATTCAGAAGATTGAGCGGAGATGGGCAAGGGAATGGAGGAATCTAGATATGTGACTCCAAAGTACATGAAGAAATTAGCTCTCAATCCTCCATGCCCAAAGCTCCATTGGCACTGGCCAAGTAGCTGATCCCACAAGCATCAAGCGTGGTGAGGACTTTCACGATGAATGGGCTAAGCGCCAAGCTAAATTGGCAAGACAAGCCAAGGAGGCGGTGAAGAAATTCAATGAGGATTACGCCCTGCACTCTCCTGAGGCCTCGGTCAAACCAAGAAATCCATGCCAAAGAAGCCTGCTCATAAGCCAGTGCTTCAACATCGAGCCCTCACGGCCAAGTTCTCGGCCCAGGCGCCCTCAAGGCAAATTCCTCCACTGCTACAGCTCCACCAAAGTCCTCAACAGCTCGTCAAAATCCTCGGTCCATGTGCATCGGCTACATGTCAAAGGACTGCTGGTTTCTCAATTTCCTCTGGAGTTTCAGCAAATTCTCGGCAGCACCAATTTCATCATCGGCCCGACTCTGCTGAAGACCAAAGCAACAGTGGGCGAGGTCCTCGGCCAAGTCAAAAAACAGGTTGCATTCCATGTGCCTTCGATGATGAAGCTTACGATGAGGAACTGCGAAAATCATCGAAGATCGTCAAAAAAGGGCCGCTAGAGCCAAAGGTACATTTATGCCCTTCTGTTGGATCTGAAGTAAGTCCTCGATTATATAGATCTACGGCACAAGGATCCCAATACCCCTATGCGACTTTCATCGACCCTGGACAAAGTCATATGTTGACCCATTTCATCATTTGAAGAGAAATGGAAGTTTGAAAAGCAAGAGAAATCAAGAAGGCTCAATACGAGAAGGAGAAGTTCTGAGAAAACGTTGTCAAAATGACACGAGGAGCTTCTCAAGGTCGGAACTGAAATTCAAGACCTCGGCAAAACTTGATTCCTATTATGCTGATTGGCAAGGCCAAGGTCAGATTAAATCAATCGCGAAGAAATTCTAAAATGTTGCTGCTAGCAACATGAAATTCCTCGAGTGAAGCCTCAGCTCAGCCTGAAGAACATGCCAGCCGTGATGAAGTTCGGGGTGATGAAAATGCTAGTTCGGGCTGATGATCCCATTCCGCATTGTGAAAAATGCGGGCATCCACTAGTGGTGCGCTGAAGAAACGAACAAGCAGAGCAAGCTGCATCGATTGCTGAAGAAATTCAACAGACTCCTCGGCTCCTCCTGCGCCAACTCCAACTCCAATTCTTCCATCTCCTCGGGTGAGAAAACCAAGGCTGCGAGCGAGCTCTTGTGAAAAAAGGAAGGCATCAGCTGTATCAAATTCTTGGTCTGAAGAAAATGAAGCCAATGACCAGCTCATTCGAAAATCAATTGATGTTGTTCGATTTCCTCCATGCCATCAAAGGACCTTGTTCCTTTTGGAAGACTATGATATCCCAATCGGATCGATGAAGAACATCATTACTGCTTCGTCGAGCAGATTGATGAAGAAATTGAAGTGGGCGCAATCCTTCAACCCGGTCATTTCCTCACCTATGCCTCGGTTCACAGGTGAAGAGGCTGGTGTTGAGAAGTGAAGATGAAGATGTGGATATGGGTGCACCACACCTGATGAATGATGACTTTTGGGAAAGTCGCATCCCAATACTCCTCTCTTCACCCCGCTCCAACAGATTCCTCGGTCCCTGCACAAACAATCCAAATGGACTCTGAAGAAACTCAACCCACTTTCTCTTGCATGAAATTCCAGCCACTAGTCTTGATGAACTTATTCTTCTTGATCCTCGGTGCACTGTTGAGGAACAGAAATTCCTCGCTGAAGAACTGAACTTGGATTCTGAGGTGGTGATGCAACTCTTGTGCTAATAATATGCAAAACCTAAGCTTGGGGATGCTAGTTTTGCTATGTTTACTACTTGTTGCAATGATCATGATTGGGGTGATTCTTCTTATGATCTTGAAAATTTATTTAATCCCCATGATGAATATGAGATTGATAATATTGTTTGCAATAATATTGAAAGTGGGTTTGGAAGAGTGTCAACTTTAGATCCCACATATTTTGAGAATATTCAATATTATGAATTTTTTATAAAAGTGGGTTTGGAGAGGTCATGACTTTAGTTAATGATAATCCCACTATTTTGGAAGAGAGTCAACTTGCATGCATGTGGATAGTGTTGAGAATATGTTATGTGATAGCTATATTGTTGAATTTTATTATGATCCTACATGTAATTATTATGAGAGAGAAAAATATGGTTATAGAAATTTTCATGTTACTAAATTACCTCTCGTTATGTCTAGATTGCTATTGTTCCTTTCCGCTCCTTGCATATGCTAGTTTTTGCTTGCTACGATAATTTATTTGCCTATAATATGCCTATGAATAGGAAGTATGTTAGACTTAAGTGTGTTTGTCACATGTTTTATGATGCTCTCTTTGTGCCTCAATTCTTGTCTTTCTTGTGAGCATCATTGAAATCTCAATGCCTAGCTAAAAAGGCTTTAAAGAAAAGAGCTTGTTGGGAGACAACCCAATATTTTTCCTTGCTTAGTAATAAATAATCCATCTAGCCTCTGATTAGATGTGGCTTTATGTTTTAATTAGTGTTTGTGCCAAGTTAGACCTATAGGATCTTCTTGGATGATAGTTATTTGATCTTGCTGTAATTTCCAGAATCTTTCTGTTCACAAAACAATTGTTAAAATCAACAGAACATGGTAAAATACTGATTCTAATTTCTTCTGATCATTAAACAAATTGTCTAGGTATTCCTATTTTGTTAGAATTTTGGAGTTCAGAAGTTTGCGTTAGTTACAGATTACTACAGACTGTTATGTTTTGACAGATTCTGTTTTTAGTGTGTTGTTTGCTTATTTTGATGAATCTATGGCTAGTAAAATAGTTTATAATCCATAGAGAAGTTGGAATACAGTAGGTTTAACACCAATATAAATAAAGAATGAGTTCATTACAGTACCTTAAAGTAGTCTTTTGTTTTCTTTCTCTAGCAGACTCACGAGATTTCTATTGAGTTTTGTGTTGTGAAGTTTTCAAGTTTTGGGTAAATTCTTTTGATGGATTATGGAACAAGGGCGGCAGAGCCTAAGCTTGGGGATGCCCATGGCACCCCAAGATAAACCAAGGACACCAAAAGTCAGCTTGGGGATGCCCGAAGGCATCCTCTTTTAAATCTACACTACTAGGAAAAGGCCTACTAATGGGCCTTGGTTTTG
Organism: Aegilops longissima; assembly: GCA_021605205.1. Classification (NCBI taxonomy): domain Eukaryota; kingdom Viridiplantae; phylum Streptophyta; class Magnoliopsida; order Poales; family Poaceae; genus Aegilops; species Aegilops longissima. The sequence continues at coordinate 649,473,922 of CM038680.1, forward strand.
CCTACTAATGGCGCATTACGATGCACCATTAGTAACATACTAGTATTTATTACTAATGGCGCACCTGGTGCACCATTAGTATCTGAGAGTACTAATGGCGCGCAAGCGATGCGCCATTAGTATGTAACACCATGCACCATTATGTGCCTCCGGGGAACCATCGTAAGCATGTGCTTTGTCATACTAATGGCGCATTATGTTGATCGCCATTAGTATCCTTTAACATCTTGATGGCGTGGCTGGTGGCGATCGCCATTAGTATGAATATTTGGTTTTTCTTCTTTTGAATTTTTGCACAGGTTACAAAATATATTATTGCACGAATATATCAGACAACACAGCAACATCAGATTCATCCGAATACAATAGAAGATTATTCTCCGAATACAATTCATCATATTAGTCTCAATTCAAAAGACGAACAAATAAAACATTACAAGTCTCAAGACCGCAAGTCGAGTTTGTCTTCACAATACAAGTCGATATCGATCATCTAAACTACCATCACATAGAAGAGTTGTGGTCATCACGATGAGCATCATCACGATCAAACTGGTCTTCATCCGGTTCCTCAACGCTCCCTCCTCTCGCTACATAGTATCTAGATTCGGCCTCCGCCCTAGTGGTGTACCCTTTGTAACTGTTACGCTGAAGCGGTGAACTGTCTCCGACACTCCTCGATCGTCGTGAACTCCGGAACCTTACCCTTGACCACGACATACGGCATCTCTATGCAAAGCCAAACAAGACAATACATAAGCAATATGTAAGTATGCAACAAAAGGATCGGAAGAAAAAGCAAGACATTAATAGCACAATTCATGGTCCTACTAATAAATAGCATCGATTACATCTAAGTTGAGCATTGTCCAAACCAAAGAGACATCTGAATTCATTAAAGTATAATTACAACATGAGCCAATCAATGTTTGAACTACACATCACTACTTTCGACTCGACTCATCGGACAGGAGGCGTGGATGAAGCCGCCGTCTGTCGTGATGGTCATGAAATCGTGGTTGTTGTCACCCTGCATTTGTAGCGTTTCATCTATCTCCTTTGTTGGACGGTTGATATCGAGGAAGAACTGCCCGAGTATGAAGGACATCTTGATGGATGATGTCCGCAAACTCCATTGGATGCAAAATTCTTATGCGAGGTCCGCGTCTGGACTGCCGAACAAGCTCATGACAATCTTTGAGATTATCTGGTAGCGAGAAGTTGATGATGGTCCCTTACGATCGCCCGCATGTGATGGAGGGTGTAGGCATCCCGACCTTGATGACTGCTTGGCCAGCGGAACTTCATATTGTGAGAACATGTGCTTGCCGTACGAACTGCCACAGTGAAGGTGCCTCCAGATTGGCGTGGCAGGGAGAACATCAAGAACTTTCTTGACATTTGTGTAGTCTATCTTGGAGTTACGGTTGAATTGAAATCATTGGCCATGGAATATTTCGGGCTTAAGAGGATGAGTGTGCAATGTGTCACTTTTACAGGCGAATGTTAGAAAAAAAACGATCGAAATCTAAGAAATCATATGTTGCAGGCGATTAAGGATGACTTACTCGGGAAAGTAAGCCACAAGGAAGTTATCCTTATCTGGGTTTGCAGAATGGCGCCTTCGAGGTGTGAACTTCGCAACTTGGCGGTCCCAGCGCTGCTCAAGTGCTTGCACGCATGTAGAAGGGTCGACTATCATGATGTCCGGGGTCTTGTCTCTAATGATCCGCATCTCCATACTCAGCGAAAACAACCAAGCGAAGATGTAGTGCAGCGGATGAAGGTTAAACATAGCAAAGATGTCATCAAACCGCGAGACGATCGTACCCGATGTCGCCATCCACAAAGCCCTTGCCCTCGGCACCTTAGCCCGAAACCGGGTATGCCACATCCTTCTCTCGAGGCCGCTTCTCCAAAGAAGAACAACATCGTGCAGAATCCGCATAGCACGGTTGCAGCATTCAGCATATTTGGCGGTAGCATCGCCCTACCGCCATGCACCCTCCTCGAGATATCCTTAGGTGAAGGTGGCCCGTCTGAGCACGGATCGAACTTCGGTGCCGGTGGCTCGCACGGCCCTTTTAGTCTTCGTTTCGTCCCTTCTTGATCTCTGTAATGGGACGAGTTCTGCTCTGAGACCGCCTTCTTGGCGTGTTGGGGATGATAATATTGCACCTCAGCTATCGAGGCTTGGTGAAAGCGGGTGGGCGTGTCTGAGAACTGATGCAGGAGCGGCGCTGTTGCAATTGGATTTCTCCGCCGTACCAGCTAGATCGCGGTCGTCTTGGTTGGGTTCTTGAGAAAGAGGCCCTTGAACTCATCAAGCGTACCCATGTTTGAAAAGTACTTATCAACTTTGGTAAATGTATCGTCGTTGTTGAAATGCTGTCCGGATCTGTGCCATAGGGCTGTCGGATCTGTGCCATAGGGATGTCCGGCAGGTCGGTAGCGTTGGCGTTCTTGCCATGGCTTGCGCCCGGCACGGCCAGCGGTCTTGTCTATGGTGGTGTCCCCGCCCCAAGCGAATCTGGCTCTTGGCCAAAGTAGGGGCCAGCTTACGCGGACGTGAGGTCATCTCATCTTCTTCGTGGCGGTAGTCGAAGCGGAGGTAACTTCGTCGCCTTTGGCGACACGAACCACTTCAACCCTATACTGCTGGTGGGTAGCCGGATTACCGTGGAACATGGGGTTGCCGGTTGAGCGATTCTGCCCTTGGCGACATCGACCTTCGGCGCCCACGAAGTGTAGAAGAGTGCAAGGCGTCGGCGGTGCCTGCGAAACATGTCTGAGGCGTCGAGGATGCCCGTCAAAACAAGAGATGAAGTCATCGGCCGAGAGGCTTAGTTACCGTGTTGTCGTCGAGCTCGGCTAATATCGAGCACCGCCAGCGGCGTCTGCAAGCAGCGGGCGCTTCTGGCGAGTGCGGCGGCGTACACCGGTGCATTAAGCTCCAATTCGATGCGGCCGAACATGAATACGCCTCGGGAATACCAATAAGCGCCGCGGAGAACCAATGGCACCGCTTGTTGTCTTGATTCTTGGCCGTGAAGCTGGGAACAGGGGAGGCCCTGTTGGCCGCCCGCAATCACGTCGTCAGCCCATGAATCAATGTAGGCACCATGGCGTTGAGCTTTGTTCCCGATTGTTGTTCCACTTGCTCTTGGACAAGCTCGGAATCCGTGCCGTGCCTTGAGTTCTTCAACCTCGCGTCGGCTTTCCAGCTGGCCTTTTCTCCTTCCGCACACCAGCGGTATAGTATGACCCCATTTTGTGGACAAGCCTTTGCCGGCCACCACGACCATCTCGTCGGCTTCTTGAGCTTATCCTTGTTTTTCATTACGTTCAGCCCTATTTAAAGGGGTGTGAAAGGGGCTCGAGGCGACCCAGCTCTTGCTGGTGTCTGCGAAAAGGCGTGAACCATTTGGAAATATTGGGGATTAATTAGAGTGCAACCATATGGAGCTAATTACGGGGTGTATTCCTTACGAAACAAGCTCAAGCGCCTGGTCTTGGATCCGTGGTAAGCTCCTTTGTTATCGGGTCCTCCTTGTGCAGGCCACGACAAAGTTCTGATGCCTTGTCACCGCTGTATTTCTCGAAGCGGGCGGTAGGCCTTGCTTTCGCTCCGTCCTCCTTGTCCCATATAGGCTCCATACTCTGTAACCGCCCGGGACCGAGTTTGTGTTCCCTAAGTTCAACTCCATTTCTTTCCCCACAGCTTGATTCGGAGGTTGCGCTGCTCCGCACTTGATCTTGAACTCCTTGTACTCATCTTCGCTCATCAAAGGATATTTCGCCTTGATCTTCTCATAACTATCACCTTTATCAATCATTCTCTTCACGCGCTTCTCCAAGTAGACGGGCCGTGCTCATCCTCGTGAGGCGAGACTGTTCACTTTATTCCACGAGGCGTGTGTTTTCAAATCGGGAACTTGTATCGTTCGTGCAACCGTGAAGAGGAGGTTGCGCAAATTCCGTGGTCCTTATGCCTAAGGTTATCGGTGTTGATCGAGGCGTGTGCTCGGAGAATGCACCCAGCTAAGCGAGTACCCTTGACTATATGTTTGGGCTCCGTTGGATGCCGTCGAGTCCACTTGATGAATTCCTCCTTGAGGCGGGGCATTTGACGCGGTCCTTCCTTTGCTTCTTGGTTGGCTGCCATCTGTGTGCCGCCATCGCCGATGTGGTGGCATCCTCGGCGGCACCATCGGTGGTGTCATCCCGGCGCCACTAGGGGTTGTGTCGAGATCGGTGTCTTCATGGCGTCCTCATAGCGGTGAGTTGTTCCTCCATCTCTGGGACAGCTCCCAAATTGCTTGCCGCCCGAACCACCGGCCTCATTGTTGTGGGCCATGTTTAAGCTCTAAATAGGAAAAAATTGGTCAAAAGTTGGTTATTGTCAAGGAACAAGATCATGGTCTCATCATTTAGGGTTTGTAACGAAACAGGCACCCTAAAGCCTAAGCTTTCATCATTTAGGGTTTGTCGGCGAGGCACCCTAAAAGCCTAAGCGTACATCATTTAGGTTCTCATCGACCGAGGCATCCGGGGCAGCCAAGTTAAGTTTTCATCATTTAGGGTTCGATGCGAGGCACCCTAGGTTGGGCCTAATCACTTGGCACTAATCACTTGGCTCTATTGCCACCTATGTTGGGTTTATCATCTAGGGTTTATCGATGCTAAGGAGAATTCTAAGTTGGGCCTAATCACTTGGCTCTATTGCCACCTATGGTTTAATGCAGAAGAGGCGAGGCGTTGATCCTACTTAACTAAGTACTAAGATACCCGGACCATGCATTAGTCGCTAAGTACCCCATATGTCCTATTTTAGCAAAGTCATGCTAAAATTCACGGAAAATTTTAGCATGACCTTTGCTGAAAATAGACATAAATACCAATTTCCGAGCGGAAGTTAATCGACATTCCGGCAAACTCAAGGCCTCTCGGTACTGCAAATTCATCACGACACAATGGTGGGAGACAAAACCAACAAACTAGCAAGATGATCATCATCTTTGCAAGACGATAGCTCAAGTTTTGACGGTAGCCTCTGAAAAAACAATTGCAACATTCAAGTTCGACATACACCTGAACATTTGACCAGTTACCTCTGAAGAAAATATCGCTGACTATTGGACACAAAAGCTATTGTAAACATTAAGTCATGGTAGTGTCTTGAAGCAATTACAGATATAGGAACAACAACAGATGTAAATACAAGTCCTCGGTGAGTAGTAAGAGGTACTAGAAACAGACTTAAAAACCCACATGATGTTATAACTATATATGAACATGATGATACCAAATGGGAAGGAAAATTGTATCACTCTAGATAAGTGTAGCCACTATCTAACAAAACCAGAATGTTAACAAAATTACACCATGATGATACCAAATTATTGTAGCAGTACAATGAGTTCACAAGATAAAAAATCATCCACATTCACCAACCCAAACTGGTGGAGATCTGACAAACCGGAACCTCCCGGGTTTACGCCATTTATTTTCCCAGTATATTTTTTGATTCATGTCATGGTACTTTGTCAAACCAAGTATTTTCTTTCTACATAATCTGGGAAGTTTCCTTCTTCTTGTCTCACTATCTTCTTGTCTCACTACAAAAAACTAGTATGCTTAGTTGAGACTAGTATGTAGTTGCATTATGAAAGAAAGTGGATTCAGACAAGAGCAGCTAAGCATAGCAAGTGGATAGTTTAGTCGGTATACTAGTACTCTTTAGAAAGCATGAGACATATATTACGGAGGAGACTTAGTCGGAGAGTTGCTGTGAATTGAAAATACAACGAGATCAGCAAAGACAGTAAGATATATACTGAAATTATCATAACAAAATGCCACTCATGCCATCAAGAATAGATTATGATAGCTGGACAAGTAAGATCAAACTAGATAATTTTGAACCGGTTTAACCACCGAGGATAAAACAATGCATCCAAGACTGGGCAGACTAATATCCTCATAGCATAATCGACATCAAGCAAATATTATAAAACGGTGAAAATGTATGTTCCTTTGCAAATGAATATGGACCAAGTGTTCTCATTAACTACTTAAAGAATTAGTTCCATATTGTTGCATGAGAATTGTAGAGAAAAGATACATGGTTCTACTTAGGATTGGTTACATCTCTTATTGTTCACATTCTTGTCAAAGGACATTAACCATTAATTATCGGAAGAACTAATGCACATTTAAACACCGAATCCGGAAGAAGTAATACAACACTACATAGTACCTCTGTAGTTTCCATGCCAAACTTTGGGTGATATCAAACCATTAGAAAGCATGATCATGAGAACAACATCAGTTTGAAGATATTGTAACCCTCACGTAACAAATATTCATCTACTCATTTGTAGATACCTAGGAGTAACAAGACGCACTTGCCAATAATGTTTTATTTATGCTTCCCAGGACCAACTCCTAAACGAACACAAAAACTGTGTGCACATCTGCAAGTTGTAGAAAAGGTTCAACACTAAAAACTATCAAACTAATAGATCCATTAATCAATTATGGACTTCTTACATGTTACATCTATCATTAGTGGCCAGAAAGAATAGTAATTAATGTTTCATATTGTTGCATGAATCCAAACTCCTTTGGAAAATTCACTAATTGAGCTAGCTACTGAAAGAATCTCTAGGTGGATGCTTAGTTGAGACTAGTATCCTCTAAATGCATCTAAATGCAAGCTCAGAGATTTGAACATTTGGAAAACCCTAGCTACTTAATTCTCAACCCCTTTCCTTGTCCAAATTTCTCCAACCCCAACCCTAGAACACAGGAAGGAAATAAAGGGGAAGAGGTGGCGGCTCGGTGCTCACTTGGGAGGTCGAGGCGACTCGGGGCAGCGAGCTAGTCGGGCGGCGTGAATTCAGCGTCGGCGGTGGCGGTCCTCCTGGGAAGGCCAGCTGATCGAGCGTCGGCGGTGGCGGTCCTCCTGGCGTCCGACTCGTCCAGGTCTCGTAGTCGAAGAGGCAGTGGTCCCCTCTGGGCAGGCAGCGTGGTGTTGATGGCGAGCACGTCGGCCTTGGCGGGGCCTTGAGGAGGCGCTTAGGCGGGAGGGCGTCGAGGCACTCGGCTCGGGGACCCAGCGAGGAGGCGAGGCCTTCGGCTCAGGAGGCGCGAAGAGGCGAGGGGCCAGCGGACAGAGGCAGCAGGTGAGATCGATGAGAGGGAGAGATTAGAGATTGGGATTTAGTGTGGGGAAGCTTTCTAATGGCGCACCACCCTCGTCGCCATAAATCGACTATTCTAATGGCGCACCACCCCTCGGTGCGCCATTAAATTTTGTTTTAATCTAGCCCCACTAGCCTATCTACAACCTAACCCTATCTACATGAGAACCCACCCACTAGCCCAGTGGTCAACGCAGCACACACACGGGAGGTCTGGGTTCGATTCAGGCTCCCCAATATTTTTTATGCATTTTAAATGCTTTTTATATTTATTTGTGTTTAAATATGTTTAAACTTGTTTAAATCATAACATAATATTTTTTATAAAAAAAGTAATAATTTTTTAAAATATGTTCAAATTTGTTACTTGAAAATATCATCGGCGGTGGCGGTGGGCGAAGTGCGGGGGTGCCGTTGGTGGCGGTGGGCGGGGAGGTGCGAGGGCGGGTGCTTGTCGGCGGTGGGCGGGGGAGGTTGCGGTGGGTGCGTCGGCGGCGGGGTGGAGCTAAGCGGGGAGATGCAGGTGGGATCGAGATCGAGATGGAGGAGGGGAATCGAGATGTAGGGGTCGAGATCAAGTGTCCTCATGAATTCAAAAAGTGCCCATGAAATTTAAAAATATTCATGATATCAAAAAGTGCCCATGAAATACAATCGAGAAATGAAGACTATGATTTAAATACAATCGATCTTAGCTAGCTATCTGTTCACAATCTTCTTGCCCTTCTTTTTATAAATGGAGTTCTTACGTGAGCAGACGTCCTTTAGGTAGGGTGGTCCTGCTTCTTCTTGTGGTGTGTCTGCTACTTCATCGTCGTCGTCATGTTCGATCTTTGGGTCGCGTACTTGTAGAAGTCTTGCTCATTGGCTACTCCATCCATTCGATGATCTTCCTTTGCCTCTCCTCCACGACAACGGTGGGGCTTTGGCGGGTCGGTAATGAAAAGCATTGGTCCACTTGGGAAGCCGTACCCATGGCTCATTTTTCAGTGGCGTTTCCGCTTGCATCTTGGATTTAACCGGGTATAACCATGGTGGTGAAATACGGTCTTCTTTTAGGGCGCTCTTGGCCCATGTGACACGAACATGGGACCTTCTCTCCAGCGTAGTTCAGCTCCCGGATCTCCTCGATCCTTCCGTAGTATCATCCTTGTCGTTGCGGTGTAGGATTCCATTGTTACCCGGAGTTAATAACCATCGCTCTTCATGTCCTTGTTCTCGGTGTAGAATGTGTAGCCGTTGATATCGTCGCCTCATAGGTCATCAGGTTGTGCTCGGCGCTACATGACAAAGCGAATATAGTTGTTCTTCGGAAGAATCCTCATGTAAAGATGCAACGAAGCTTCTGCTTGAACCAGCAGCGTGAAACATGAGTTGTGCTCTTTGATTATATCTCCGTCCATCCTCTGTTGGCCTCGGTCATTGTCGTCTTCTCAATAAAGGTTTGTGCTCTACCACCCAAGGATCGACCCGTCTATGTGTTGTAGGCGACTAGGTTTGCTCTTTCAAAGTCGGTGATGTATGTCAGTCTCACCAAGATTATGTTATGCCTAACCCTAACCATATCGGTCCTACCGAGTTTCATATCGGTCCACGAAAACTCTAACGGTCACTAGGTTTACTAAATCGGTGCGGCGAGTTTTATGATTCGGTCCCACCCGAGTTTGGTAAAGTGTATGTATGAGTTAGATTTTGTGTGGAGGCTATATATACCCTCCACCTCCTCTTCATTAGTGGAAGAGCCATCAGAACAAAACCTACACTTCCAACTTACGGGTTACGAGAGAACCACCTACTCATGTGTTGAGGCCAAGATATTCCATTCCAACCATATGAATCTTGATCTCTAGCCTTCCCCAAGTTGCTTTCCACTCAAATCTTCTTTCCACCAAATCCATATCCTGTGAGAAAGAGTTGAGTGTTGGAGACTATCATTTGAAGCACAAGAGCAAGGAGTTCATCATCAACACACCATTTGTTACTTCTTGGAAGTGGTGTCTCCTAGATTGGCTAGGTGTCACTTGGGAGCCTCAGACAAGATTGTGGAGTTGAACCAAGGAGTTTGTAAAGGCAAGGAGATTTCCTGCTTCGTGAAGATCTACGCTAGTGAGGCAAGTCCTTATGGGTGGCGGCCATGGTGGGATAGACAAGGTTGCTTCTTCGTGGACCCTTAGTGGGTGGAGCCCTCCGTGAACTTCAGCATAACCGTTACCCTCGTGGGTTGAAGTCTCCATCAACGTGGATGTCGCGATAGCACCACCTATGGAACCACGACAAAAACATCTGTGTCTCCAATTGCGTTTGAATCCTCCAAGCCCTTCCCTTTACATTCTTGCAAGTTGCATGCTTTATTTTCGCTGCCTATATACTCTTTGCATGCTTGCTTGAATTGCATGATGATTGCTTGAATTGTTCAAAGATAGCTAAAATCTGCCAAAGTCTAAAATTGGGAAAAGGCATAGCTTTTAATTGGTCAAGTAGTCTAATCACCCCCCCCCTCTAGACATACTTCAAGGTCCTACATATAGTCGGAATCATGGTAAGATAACATTAAGTCCCAAGTTCTTTGCAAGCAAAGGTACTTGACACTTGAGGAGCTAATGTATCTTTGAAGAATTTAAAACTTACAATGCGGTTCATGGAAATTATGTCCCAAGAACTTTGCAAGCAAAGGTACTTGACACTTGAGGGGCTAATGTGTATCATAGTTCAAGGTATCATGTTACAACCGGGTTAAAAATCTTCTTTCTAAACCGGATAAAACGATGCTAAGCAGGTTTCTAAGTCTCTGACATATTTATTCATAAGCAATAGACTTGAGGGCTGATACAATAAGTATGATTAAGAAAGGTAGCATAAGTTATACCTCAGATTTTGCTTTGTATTTGCTTCACCATGTCAATTTCGGTCGCGGACTGCTATGTGCTGATTGATATAACGAGAGACTATCTCTCAATGCTCAAATGAGTATAGTCGGCAATGTCTAGCTTGGCCTTTCGGCGTTCGAAACTCCTCCTTGGCGAAACACGTGGCAAGGACGGTGGGTTATCGGCTCAACAAAGCGAGTCTTGAATCTCAATTTCGGATCAATTGTCTTGGCGGGCTAGGAGCTTCCAGGTTATCGAGAGCTGTTGAGAGTATCTTGGTGGTTGGATCGGAGGATGGTGCTAGAATATCATAGGCTGGTTACTGGCGGTGATGGGTAGAAGCTTAATCGAGAAGCAGCCGTGCCAGCTCAGCTCAATTGCGCGAGGTCTTGGGACGGCTTACTCTTTTGCCCTCTTCTTTGGGTTTCACTTGCGTTGTGGATAAAAGCGGAGAGGATGAGTACCAAAGCATGAGTCGGGTAAAGGCGTAAGGTAAATAAAATTACATTACCGGGGCAGTTTGAAGGCGGCATGTTAGATTGCATAGACTATGCGGAGGAAGGAGAAGTATCCTGGTAATTGGGTCAGATGAATTGAGAGGTTGGCGGATTAAACCCGCCAAAGGAAGCGAGAATGTAAATCGGAGATAGCCTCGATCCGACACTTCCTGGTGATGTCGGGTAAGTCGGAGGACTCTACATCCTTGCTGGTCGGGTCTGCCTCCGGCTTTCAAATTGCTGTTGCTTCAAAAGAAATTGAGGATCTTGGTAAGCCAAAGGATGTGAAAATCTTACTTTCGGGTTCCTCTTGAATTTTACGGCGGCGGGGGCTCGAGTCGGAGGAGATTATAGTTACCTCTTCCTCGGCGGCTTGGCTGTTTGCAGTATCTTCTGAAAAGATTTAATGTCGACAAGGTGATGATAAAGAGTTAAGGGAATTAAAAGTTACCTCTTCTTCGCCGTCATCAGTATTGTCAAGTTTAAACATATCTAAGGCGCTTGGCTTCCTCTTCTTGATTCGGTCTTGGCGGCTTTTCTTTCGGCTCTTTTGCGCTCTCGGCTTGTTTGGCCACCTCATGAATATACTTGACCTTCGAGAGTTATCATCGGCTGTGGAAAATGATAAGGGTTATGAATAAAAGTAAGGTATAACACGATGAGGAGTAATTATTGAGGTTGATGACTTCTTGCAAGGGCGGAGGTTCTTCTTGCGAGAAAGGAAGTAAGCCAAAGGCATTACCGGTCACCGTGCCGTCTTTCAGCAACGTCTGGGTCGTAGCATCCACCACATCATCTGGTAAGTCGTCAGGACTATGACGTAGTGGGTCATTCTTCTCGCCTGAATAAGTGCACATTAAGCCGGGGTGGCGGCTTAGCGGAATCAATCATAAGCGACCGGACTTCGGACCAGGTCAATACCGTCTAAGACATTTCCCAAAGAGCTTTGATTTTACTAATGGTGGGAAGGGCGAGTGGCGAACGTTCAACAACGATCAGTTTATCCGGTGGCGGGTGGTTGGAGTCAAAGCGCCAAAGCGGAAGGCAGGCGGAGAGATTTTCGTCGGCCGAAGTATCCTCATGATGTAAAACCACGTCGATTCAATCTTTTGGATGACTCAACGATTCGGCATAAGGAAGCAGGCGGTCTCTCCGCTGAATCGAGATGCCACCAAGTTCGGAGGCTGAGGCCTTGTTCGCGTTCGTTCTGCGGTTTAAGTAAAACAATTCTCTGAATAAAAAGTAAATGGGCTCTTCTCGGTACACTTCACGAAAACTTGGAAGTTGCAAATATTTGACACGGAGTTAGGTCCAATGTCTTGAGGTCTGAGGTCAAAAGAAATGTAAAACATCCAGGAGAATTTTGAGTCGGGTGGGCGAAGCCCGGTTCATGTGATCGATAAATCGATCCACCTCCCCTCCTTAGGTTGAGGCTTCTCCTCACGCGGGTTAGGAGCACGATAAGACATGACCTCTCTCTTGGGCAGATGGCGGTTCTAAAAGAGTCCAGACAAAGTGCTTTACATGTGATGGATTTGACCGGTTGCGAGAGTCACGGGGAGCTTTAGGAGCCTTGGGTGCCATTGTATAAATTGAAGCCTATGGCGAAATAAGAGTTTTAGTTCAAAATTAACTTGAGGAAAACATTTCAAGTCTACTCAAGATGGCGGCTTAAGAAGGGGCCTAATGACATATGGGTGACTATGCGTTGATATTTAAGTCGCTCTGGTAATTATCAAAGGTAGTTAAATTTTCTTAAGCATGTGGGAAGCAAGCAAAGTGACAATCGGTGTTGTCTTCTTAAACCGGACCACATGAGCTACCGTGTGAAGCAGATTTAACAGATACAGTTTTTGGTTAAGTATGGAACAAACAGGTTTCACAAGTTGCAGCTATTATTTTGGATCAAATGGTCGTTTGGAAAGAAAATTTTCTAGACCTAAAACTAGTCTGGAGAAGTTCATACGCTCGAAGGCCTTTGAACAAGCGAAAAGGATCTATTGCATTGAAATGATGTCGAAGCAGCTACCGCCAGTTTTATACTATCTTAAGGTTAGGAAGAAGCGTTGGAGGTGGAATCTGTCAAGGGTTAAATGACGGATGGTGTGAACACCGGCGAACTCGAAAATCTAATGCGGATCGAGGAGCAGGGAGGAAGAAGCTTCTGGATCTGAGTTGTTGCGGAGGTCCGTCGCATTTTTACGGTCAAGTCGAGGTTGATCAGGCCGCCTGAGTTAGTGAAAACGAGGAATCTGCGGTAATGGCGTGGCCGAAACTCGGCAAGCAGAGAGGCAATGAGAGGAAGAAGACAAGCGAAGGGAGAATGGAAAAAGATCTAGGTCATGCCTATTTATAAGGAAGGGCGGCCCGAGATGGCGTGAACGAGGAGATTAAACATCATTATCCAGCGACCCCGGCCCTCCGGTTTTTGGAGCAGTCGGTAAAAGCAAAGATCCGTTGGAGGATATGGCGGAGTAAAAATGAATTTAAGTAAAGATGACATCCTGACCAGGTTAAACGGGATCGAGAAGATAGCGTCATGGCGGGTTAAAAACCATTGCACGGTAGAAAGCTGAAGGTTTATTTCTTAGGTATTTTAAGATTGACATGAACGGTTCAAATCAATCAGGGGCCTTGGGGATATAACTATTTGTGTAAGCCGCCCGGAGGGGCTGGGTTACATAAATAAGACTCATCGAGAAAAAAGCCCAAGAACAAGCCACGAAGATGGCGGTTCGATTAAAGGTCTAAGGCCCACAGGTGACTTAAGGCCCATAGTAATAAACACGCCATGATGGCATGACTTGTATCATAAGGTAGATTTAACTAGTCACGAGTCGGACCTGTTTATGAGCAGTCGAGACTACGCAAGCCGCAGAGGCGTCAACCCATGTATATAAGGGGCGACCGGCTGGCGACTAGAACAAGAAAACAATACATCGAGAATCGGGCATAGCGTATCTCGCTCCTGGTCATTGAAACATCAAGCAATACCAACCCAACTAGGCGTAGGCCTTACCTTCACCGTAAGGGCGAACTAATATAAACCTCTCGTGTCCTTTGTCCCGATTAACCCTTTAAGCTTCCTAGTTGCGATGGCTCCATGACTAAGTCCTTGCAAGAGGACATACAGCCGTGATAATTCCACAGCGAGTTACTTTAATAACTTGCTTTGTTTTTACTTTTGCCTTTTACTTTTCACTTTGCATCTCTATACCAAAAATACCAAAAATATTATTTATCATCTCTATCAGATCTCACTCTAAGTGGCGACCGTGAAGGGATTGACAACCCCTAATCGTGTTGGTTGCGAGGAGCTAATGTTTTGTGCAGGTACAAAGGGACTTGTCGTAGCCTGGTTCTCAAAAAGCTGAGGGAAATACTTACGATACTTTGCTACATCATCCTCTCCTCTTGGAAATCCAACGCAGATGCTCAAGAGGTAGCAAGAAGAATTTACGGCGCCCGTTGCGGGGACTACGCAAAGAGAAGTCAAGACTTGGACTCCTAACAACAAGCCACTTCTGGCACCGTTAAAGTCTACATACCAAGTACCCATCACCATCCCTATCTCCCGCATTACATTCTTTGCCATTTGCCTCTCGTTTTCCTCTCCCCCACTTCACCCTTGCCGTTTTATTCGCCCTCTTTCTCCGTTTGCCTTTTCTACGCGAGATCTATTGTTTGCTTGTGTTACCATGTGCCTTCTATTTTCTTACATCTTTGCTTGCTAAAATCTATTGATATGGATCCACTTAAAGTGTTTTACTTGGAACATCTTGATCCTTATAAGCGTGTGCTGAAACCCCAACTAGCCTAGTTGATGGAAATCTTTAGATGAGCATGCTCATTTTGTGCGTCACCGTTTATGCGAAAAGGGAAAACTCTTATGGAGTCAAATAAACAGATTGTTGTGTTATGCTTGGAATCTTTGTGAAATTTATGATTTTACTTGTTGCTCTAAGAACCCTAAAAACACCTTCCTTACCTATGTGAGTTTAATGATAATGAAATCTTATCTTCTTATGCAAAGGGTGTTTATAGTTACTATGATATCGAACAAATTGAAGAATTTATTTGCTTTTAAGAACATGAAGTTGCTTCTTTGATTGAAAAGTATGATATTACTCTCTCTGAATCTGAAAATTTTGACATACTTAAATATTGCTATGAAAACTATACTCATAATGTCTATGTAAAGAATTTATTGAAAGAATGACTGTTGCTGCTGGAAGAAAATAATGATATGCATGAATCTATAGATAATGATGATTCAGATGATTTGATTGAAATATCCTTGATGAACATGATGCTTGCTATTCTTGTGGCCATGATGCCAATATTTATGAAGATGAATTTGCTATAGTTCCTTATGTTAAACATGAGATCGTTGCTATTGCACCCATACTTGGTAGTTCCTTCGATGAAAAGCATGATTGCAATGATTTTACTATAAATTCTCTTGATGTCAATTGTGCTAATAATATGCAAAACCCTAAGCTTGGGGATGCTAGTTTTGCTATGTTTACTACTTGTTGCAATGATCATGATTGGGGTGATTCTTCTTATGATCTTGAAAATTTATTTAATCCCATGATGAATATGAGATTGATAATATTGTTTGCAATAATATTGAAAGTGGGTTTGGAAGAGTGTCAACTTTAGATCCCACATATTTTGAGAATATTCAATATTATGAATTTTTTTATAAAAGTGGGTTTGGAGAGGTCATGACTTTAGTTAATGATAATCCCACTATTTTGGAAGAGAGTCAACTTCGCATGCATGTGGATAGTGTTGAGAATATGTTATGTGATAGCTATATTGTTGAATTTTATTATGATCCTACATGTAATTATTATGAGAGAGAAAATATGGTTATAGAAATTTTCATGTTACTAAATTACCTCTCGTTATGTCTAGATTGCTATTGTTCCTTTCCGCTTCCTTGCATATGCTAGTTTTTGCTTGCTCACGATAATTTATTTGCCTATAATATGCCTATGAATAGGAAGTATGTTAGACTTAAGTGTGTTTGTCACATGTTTTATGATGCTCTCTTTGTGCCTCAATTCTTGTCTTTCTTGTGAGCATCATTGAAATCTCAATGCCTAGCTAAAAAGGCTTTAAAGAAAAGAGCTTGTTGGGAGACAACCCAATATTTTTCCTTGCTGCTTAGTAATAAATAATCCATCTAGCCTCTGATTAGATGTGGCTTTATGTTTTAATTAGTGTTTGTGCCAAGTTAGACCTATAGGATCTTCTTGGATGATAGTTATTTGATCTTGCTGTAATTTCCAGAATCTTTCTGTTCACAAAAACAATTGTTAAAAATCAACAGAACATGGTAAAATACTGATTCTAATTTCTTCTGATCATTAAACAAATTGTCTAGGTATTCCTATTTTGTTAGAATTTTGGAGTTCAGAAGTTTGCGTTAGTTACAGATTACTACAGACTGTTATGTTTTGACAGATTCTGTTTTTAGTGTGTGTGTTGTTTGCTTATTTTGATGAATCTATGGCTAGTAAAATAGTTTATAATCCATAGAAGTTGGAATACAATAGGTTTAACACCAATATAAATAAAGAATGAGTTCATTACAGTACCTTAAAGTAGTCTTTTGTTTTCTTTCTCTAGCAGACTCCACGAGATTTCTATTGAGTTTTGTGTTGTGAAGTTTTCAAGTTTTGGGTAAATTCTTTTGATGGATTATGGAACAAGGGCGGCAAGAGCCTAAGCTTGGGGATGCCCATGCACCCCAAGATAAACCAAGGACACCAAAAAGTCAAAGCTTGGGGATGCCGGAAGGCATCCCTCTTTAAATCTACACTACTAGGAAAAGGCCTACTAATGGCGCACTGGTTTTGCCTACTAATGGCGCATTACGATTGCACCATTAATATGCCTCCTAGTATTTATTACTAATGGCGCACCACTTAATGCACACCATTAGTATCGTAATCACTAATGGCGCGCAAGCGATGCGCCAAGTAGTATGTATTTCCATGCACCATTAGTGTGCCTCCCGAGAGACCATCGTAAGCATGTGCTTTGTCATACTAATGGCGCATTACATGTTGATCGCCATTAGTATCCTTTGGCATACTTGATGGCGTAGTTGGTGGCGATCGCCATTAGTATGAATATTTGGTTTTCTTCTTTTCTGATTTTTGCACAGGTTACAAAATATATTATTGCCTGAATATATCAGCAACACAGCAACATCAGATTCGCCGAATACAATAGAAGATTATTCTCCGAATACAATTCATCATATTAGTCTCCGAATTCAAAAGACCGAACAAAGATAAAACATTACAAGTCTCAAGACCGCAAGTATCGAGTTTGTCTTCACAATACAAGTCGATATCGATCATCTAAACTACCATCACATAGAAAGAGTTGTGGTCATCACGATGAGCATCATGCGATCAAACTGGTCTTCATCCGGTTCCTCCAACGCTCCCTCCTCTCTCCGCTACATAAGCGAGGCGTATCTAGATTCGGCCTCCGCCCTAGTGGTGTACCCTTTGTAACTGTTACCTGAAGCGGTGAACCTGTCTCCGACACTCCTCCCGATCGTCGTGAACTCGGGAACCTTACCCTTGACCACGACATACGGCGGCATCTCTATGCACAAGCCAAACAACAGACAATACATAAGCAATATGTAAGTATGCAACAAAAGGATCGGAAGAAAAAGCAAGACATTAATAGCACAATTCATGGTCCTACTAATAAATAGCATCGATTACATCTAAGTTGAGCGACTGTCCAAACCAAAGAGACATCTGAATTCATTAAAGTATAATTACAACATGAGCCAATCAATGTTTCAGAACTACACATCACTACTTTCGACTCGACTCATCGGACAGGAGGCGTGGATGAAGCCGCCGTCTGTCGTGATGGTCATGAAATCGTGGTTGTTGTCACCCTGCATTTGTAGCGTTTCATCTATCTCCTTGTTGGACAGGTTGATATCTGAGGAAGAACTGCCCGGTATGAAGGACATCTTGATGGATGATGTCCGCAAACTCCATTGGATGCAAAGAATTCTTATGCGAGGTCCGCGTCTGGGACTGCCGACAAGCTCGCGGCCCAATCTTTGAGATTATCGGTAGCGAAGTTGATGATGGTCCCTTACGACCGCCCGCATGTGATGGAGGGTGTAGTAGGCATCCTTCGACCGCCCGGCGACTTAGCCTTAGCGGAACTTCATATTGTGTGAGAACATGTGGCTTGCCGTACCTGAACTGCCCAGTGAAGGTGCCTCCAGATTTGGCGTGGCAGGGAGAACATCATCAAGAACTTTCTTGACATCTGTGTAGTCTATCTTGGAGTTACGGTTGAATTGAAATCATTGGCCATGGAATATTTCGGGCTTAAGAGGATGAGTGTGCAATGTGTGTCACTGCAGAACACGGAATGTTAGAAAAAAAGCGATCGAAATCTAAGAAATCATATGTTCACAGGCGATTAAGGGATGACTTACTGGGAAAGTAAGCCACAAGGAAGTTATCCTTATCTGGGTTTGCGAATGGCGCCTTGAGGTGTGAACTTCGCAACTTGGCGGTCCCAGGCGCTGCTCAAGTGCTTGCGCGCATGTAGAAGGGTCGACTATCATGATGTCCAGGGTCTTGTCTCTAATGATCCGCATCTCCATACTCGGTGAAAACAACCAAGCGAAGATGTAGTGCAGGCGGATGAAGGTTAAACATAGCAAAGATGTCATCAAACCGCGGAGACGATCGTACCCCACGATGTCGCCATCCACAAAGCCCTTGCCCTCTGGCACCTTAGCCACGAAACTTGGTATGCCACATCCTTCTCTCGAGGCGCCTTCTTCTCCAAAGAAAGAACAACCTGTCGTGCAGAATCCGCATAGCACAGGTTTGCAGCATTCAGCATATTTAGGCGGTAGCATCGCCCTACCATACATGCACCCTCCTCGAGATATCCTTAGGTGAAGGTGGCCCGTCTGAGCACGGATCGAACTTCGGTGCCCGGCTGGCTCGCACCGGCGCCCTTTTAAGTCTTCGTTTCCGTCCCTTCTTCTTGATCTCCTGTAATGGGACGAGTTCTGCTCACAGACCGCCTTCTTGGCGTGTTGGGGATGATAATATTCGCACCTCAGCTCTCGAGGCTTGGTGAAAGGCAGGAGCTGTGCGTGTCACGAACTGAATGCGGAGACGGCCTTTGTTGCAATTGGATTTCTCTGCGTACCAGCTAGATCGCGGTCGTCTTGGTTGGAGTTCTTGAGAAGAGGCCGCGAACTCATCAAGCGTACCCATGTTTGGAAAAGTACTTATCAACTTTGGTAAATGTATAAGTCGTCGTTGTAAATCAGCCGTCCGGATCTGTGCCATAGGGCTGTCCGGATCTGTGCCATAGGGATGTCCGGCAGGTCCGGTAGCGTTGGCGTTCTTGCCATGGCTTGGCGCCCGGCACGGTTGGCGGTCTTGTGCAATGGGGTGGTGTCCCCGCCCCCAAGCGAATCTGGCTCTTCGGCCAAAGTAGGGGCCAGCTTCGCGAGCGGCGAGGTCATCTCATCTTCTTCGTCGGCCCCGGCCGAATCGAGCGGAAGTAACTGCTCGTCGCCTTTGGCAGCACCGAACCACTTCAACCCTATACTGTGTGGGTGGCATCGGATTACCGTGGAACATGGGGTTGCCGGTTGAGCGATTCTGCCCTTGGCGACATCGACCAACTCGGCGCCCACGAAGTGTAGAAGAGTGCAAGGCGTCGGCGGTGCCTGCGAAAACATGTACGGCGTCGAGGATGCCCGATCAAAACAAGGAGATGAAGTCATCGGCGAGAAGCTTAGTTACCGTGATGTCGTCGAGCTCGGCTAATATCGAGCACCGCCAGCGGCGTGCGTGCAAGCCAGCGGAGCGCTTCTGGCGAGGTGCGGCGGCGTACACCAGGTGCATTAAGCTCAATTCCCGATGCGGCGCGGAGACATGAATACCGCCTCGGCGGAATACACCAATAAGCGCCGCCGCCGAGAACAATGCTGGCACACTGCGCTTATTTGTCGCGAGTTCGCTGGCCGTGAAAGCTGGGAGGCAGGGGGCCCTGTTGGCGCCCGCAATCACGTCGTCAGCCATGAATCAATGTAGGCACCATGGCGTTGAGCTTTGTTCCCGTTGTTGTTCCACTTGCTCTTGGACAAGCTCGGAATCCGTGCCACTTGTGCCTTGAGTTCTTCAACCTCGCGCGTCGGCTTTCCGAGCTGGCCTTTTCTCCTTCCGCACCATGCGGTATAGTATGACCCCATTTTGTGGACAAGCCTTTGCGGCCACCACGACCATCTGCGTCGGCTTCTTGAGCTTATCCTTGTTTTTCATTACGTTCAACGCCCTATTTAAAGGGGTGTCGAAGGGGGAGCTACGAGGCGACCAGCGCTCGCTTTTCGGTGTCTGCGAAAGAGCGTGAACCATTTAGAAATATTGAGGATTAATTAGAGTGCAACCATATGGAGCTAATTACGGCGGGGTGTATTCCTTACGAGAACAAGCTCAAGCGCCACTGTCTTGGATCCGTGGTAAGCTCCTTTGTTATCGGGTCCTCCTTGTGCGGGCCACGACAAAGTTCTTGATGCGCTTGTCACCGCTGTATTTCTCGGGAAGGCGGTGAGGCCTTGCTTTGCCAACCGCCGTCCTCCTTGTCCCATATAGGCTCCGCCACTCTGTAACCGCCGGGACCGAGTTTGTGTTCCCTAAGTTCAACTCCGCATTTCTTTCCCCCAGCTTGATTAGGTTGCTTTGCTCCGCACTTGATCTTGAACTCCTTGTACTCATCTTCGCTCATCAAAGGATATTTCGCCTTGATCTTCTCATAACTATCACCTTTATCAATCATTCTCTTCACCGCGCTTCTCCAAGTAGAGCAGGCGTGCTCATCCTCGTGAGGCAGGCTGTTCACTTTATTCCACGAGGCGTGTGTTTTCAAATCGGCGAGAACTTGTATCGTTCGTTGCAACTTCGTGAAGAGGAGGTTGCGCAAATTCCGTGGTCCTTATGCCTAAGGTTATCGGTGTTGATCGAGGCGGTGCTCGGAGAATGCACCCGAGCTGAGCGAGTACCCTTGACTATATGTTTGGGCTCCGTTGGATGCCGTCGAGTCCACTTGAGTGAATTCCTCCTTGAGGCTGGGCTGTTTGGCCGGTCCTTCCTTTGCTTCTTGGTTGGCTGCCATCGTGTATGCGCCGCCATCATCGATGGTGGCATCCTCGGCGGCACCATCGGTGGTGTCATCCCAGCGCCACTAGGGTTGTGTAGTCGAGGATCGGTGTCTTCATGGCGTCCTCATAGCGGTGAGTTGTTCCTCCATCTCTGGGACAGCTCCCAAAATTGCTTGCCGCCCGAACCACCGGCCTCATCGTTGTGGGCCATGTTTAGCTCTAAATAGGAAAAAGTTTGGTCAAAAAGTTGGTTATTGTCAAGGAACAAGATCATGGTCTCATCATTTAGGGTTTGTCGGCGCTAAGGCACCCTAAAAGCCTAAGCTTTCATCATTTAGGGTTTGTCGGCGTGAGGCACCCTAAAAGCCTAAGCGTACATCATTTAGGTTCTCATCGACACGAGGGCATCCGGGCAGCCAAGTTAAGTTTTCATCATTTAGGGTTTATCGATGCGAGGCACCCTAGGTTGGGCCTAATCACTTGGCACTAATCACTTGGCTCTATTGCCACCTATGTTGGGTTTATCATCTAGGGTTTATCGATGCTAAGGAGAATTCTAAGTTGGGCCTAATCACTTGGCTCTATTGCCACCTATGGTTTAATGCAGCAAGAATGGCGAGGCTAATTGATCCTACTTAACTAAGTACTAAGATACCCCGGACCATGCATTAGTGCATAAAAGTACCCCATATGTCCTATTTTAGCAAAGTCATGCTAAAATTCACGGAAAAATTTAGCATGACCTTTGCTGAAAATAGGACATATAAATACCAATTACCGAGCGGAAGTTAATCGACATTCCGGCAAACTCAAGGGCCCCTCGGGGTACCTGCAAATTCATCACGACACAATGGTGGGAGACAAAACCCACAAACTAGCAAGATGATCATCATCTTTGCAAGACAGATAGCTCAAGTTTTTGACGGTAGCCTCACGAAGAAAACAGCATTGCAACATTCAAGTTAGAGACATACACTGAACATTTGACGATTACCTCGAAGAAAAATATCGCTGACTATTGGACACAAAGAAAACAGCTATTGTAAACATTAAGTCATGGTAGTGTCTTGAAGCAATTCTGATATAGGAACAACAACACAACAGTAGCAAATACAAGTCCTCGATGAAGTAAGAAGAAGTGTACTAGAGCTTTGTAACAGACTTAAAAACCCACATGATGTTATAACTATATACACTGAACATGATGATACCAAATGGGAAGGAAAATTGTATCACTCTAGATAAGTGTAGCCACTATCTAACAAAACCAGAATGTTAACAAAATTACACCATGATGATACCAAATTATTGTAGCAGTACAATGAGTTCACAAGATAAAAAATCATCCACATTCACCAACCCAAACTGGTGGAATCTGACAAACCAGAACCTCCAGGTTTACGCCATTTTATTTTCCCAGCGTATATGTTTTTTGATTCATGTCATGGTACTTGCTTGTCAAACCAAGTATTTTCTTTCTACATAATCTGGGAAGTTTCCTTCTTCTTGTCTCACTATCTTCTTGTCTCACTACAAAAACTAGTATGCTTAGTTGAGACTAGTATGTTAGTTGCATTATAGCGAGCAAAGTGTCACGATTCAGACAACGAGCAGCTAAGCATAGCAAGTGGATAGTTTAGTCGATATACTAGTACTCTTTAGAAAGCATGAGACATATATTACAGGAGGAGACTTACGTGGGAGAGTTGCACTGTGAATTGAAAATACAACGAGATCGACAAAGGACATGTAAGATATATACTGAAATTATCATAACAAAATGCCAGCTCTGCCATGATCAAAGAATAGATTATGATAGCTGGACAAAGTACAGGTCAAACTAGATAATTTTCAGAACCGGTTTAACCACATGAGGATAAAACAATGCATCCAAGACTGGGCTTAGACTAATATCCTCATAGCATAATCGACATCAAGCAAATATTATAAGAACAGTGAAAATGTATGTTCCTTTGCAAATGAATATGGACCAAGTGTTCTCATTAACTACTTAAAAATTAGTTCCATATTGTTGCATGAGAATTGTAGAGAAAAAAGATACATGGTTCTACTTACGGGATTGGTTACATCTCTTATTGTTCACATTCTTGTCAAAGGACATTAACCATTAATTATCGGAAGAACTAATGCACATTTAAACACCACGAATCCGGAAGAAGTAATACAACACTACATAGTACCTCTGTAGTTTCCATGCCAAACTTTGGGTGATATCAAACCATTAGAAAGCATGATCATGAGAACAACATCAGTTTGAAAGATATTGTAACCCCTCACGGTAACAAATATTCATCTACTCATTTGTAGATACCTAGGAGTAACAAGACGCACTTGCCAATAATGTTTTATTTATGCTTCCCAAGGACCAACTCCTAAAGCTGAACACAAAAACTGTGTGCACATCGCAAGTTGTAGAAGGAAAAGGTTCAACACTAAAAACTATCAAACTAATAGATCCATTAATCAATTATGGACTTCTTACATGTTACATCTATCATTAGTGGCCAGAAAGAATAGTAATTAATGTTTCATATTGTTGCATGAATCCAAACTCCTTTGGAAAATTCACTAATTGAGCTTAGCTACTTAAAAAAGAATCTCTAGGTGGATGCTTAGTTGAGACTAGTATCCTCTAAAATGCATCTAAATGCAAGCTCAGAGATTTGAACATTTGGAAAACCCTAGCTACTTAATTCTCAACCCCTTTCCTTGTCCAAATTTCTCCAACCCCAACCCTAGAACACATCGAAGGAAATAAAGAGGGAAGAGGAGTGGCGGCTCAGGTGCTCACTTGGGAGGTCGAGGCGACTCGGGGCAGCGGAGCTAGTCGTGGCGTGAATTCAGCGTCGGCGGTGGCGGTCCTCTGGGAAGGCCAGCGGTGGTCGGCGTCGGCAGTGGCGGTCCTCCTGGGCGTCCGAGCTCGTCCAGGTCCTCGTAGTCGAAGAGGAAGGCGGCGGAGTCCTCTGGGCAGGCAGCGTGGTGTTGGATGGCAGACACGTCGGCGCTGGCGGGGCGCCAGTGAGGCGCTTAGGCGGGGAGGCGTCGAGGCACTCGGCTCGGGGAGCCCAGCGAGGAGGCGAGGCGGCCTTCGGCTCGAGAGCCAGCGAAGGAGGCGAGGGAGCCAGCGAACAGGGGGGCAGCGGGTGAGATCGATGAAGCGGGGAGAGATTAGAAGATGGGGATTTAGTGTGGGGAAGCTTTCTAATGGCGCACCACCCCTCGTCGCGCCATAATCACGACTATTCTAATGGCGCACCACCCCTCGGTGCGCCATTAAATTTTGTTTTAATCTAGCCGCCACTAGCCCTATCTACAACCTAACCCTATCTACAAGAACCCACCCACTAGCCCGTTGGTCGGCCTGCAGCACACACACGGGAGGTCTGGGTTCGATTCCCAGGCTCCCCAATATTTTTATGCATTTTAAATGCTTTTTTATATTTATTTGTGTTTAAATATGTTTTAAACTTGTTTAAATCATAACAGTAATATTTTTTATAAAAAAGTAATAATTTTTTAAAAATATGTTCAAATTTGTTACTTGAAAAATATCATCGGCGGTGGCGGTGGAGGCGGGGAGGTGCAGGGTGCAGTTGGTGGCGGTGGAGGCGGGGAGGTCTGAGGCAGGTGCTTGAGCTTGTGGTGGGCGGGGAGGTTGCGGTGGGTCGTCGGCGGTGGAGCTAGCGGGGGAGGTGCGGGTGGGATCGAGATCGAGATGGAGGAATCGAGATCGAGATGTAGAATTCGAGATCAAGTGTCCTCATGAATTCAAAAAGTGCCCATGAAATTTAAAAATATTCATGATATCAAAAGTGCCCATGAAATACAATCGAGAAATGAAGACTATGATTTAAATACAATCGATCTTAGCTAGCTATCTGTTCACAATCTTCTTGCCCTTCTTTTTACATAAATGGAGTTCTTACGTGAAGCAGACGTCCTTTAGGTAGGGTGGTCCTGCTTCTTCTTGTGGTGTGTCTTACTACATCGTAAATGCGTCGTCATGTTCGATCTTTGGGTGCCGTACTTGTAAGTCTTGCTCATTGGCTACTCCATTCATTCCGATGATCTTCCTTTGCCTCTCCTCCGACAACACGGTAGGCTTTGGCGGGTCGGTAATGAAAAGCATTGGTCCACTTGGGAAGCATTACCCATGTCATTTCTGCGGTGGGGTTTCGCTTGCAGTCTTGGTTAGCCGGGTATATACTCATGGTGGTGAAATACGGTCTTATTTTAGGGCGCTCTTGGCCCATGTGACCACGGAACATGGGACCTTCTCTCCAGCGTAGCTTCAGCTCCCGATCTCCTCGATCCTTCCGTAGTATCTGTCCTTATCGTTGCGGTGTAGGTTCCATCGTTACCCGGAGTTGATAACCATCACTCTTCATGTCCTTGTTCTCGGTGTAGAATGTGTAGCCGTTTATATCGTCGCCTCATAGGTCATCAGGTTGTGCTCGGCGCCTGTGACAAAGCGAATATGAGTTGTTCTTCAGCGGAAGAATCCTCATGTAAAAGTCTGACGAAGCTTACGCTTGAACCAACGCGTGAAACATGAGTTGTGCTCTTTGATTATATCTCCGTCCATCCTCTGTTGGCCTCGGTCATTGTCGTCTTCTCAATAAAGGTTTTGTGCTCTACCACAAGGATCGACCCGTCTATGTGTTGTAAGCGACTAGGTTTGCTCTTTCAAAGTCGGTGAGTCGACCCTCGAAGTCGACATGCATTTAGCATGGCGACCCTCACGGTGACCCCATCCGGCGAGCACTGCCCGAGGTGCTGTTGACCAGGCAGACCAGCGGGGTTCTCGATGCCTAGATAATTCATGCGATAGGAGATGCACTCTTGATTGAGAAGCCTGGCTAT
This sequence comes from Aegilops longissima, assembly GCA_021605205.1. Taxonomy (NCBI): domain Eukaryota; kingdom Viridiplantae; phylum Streptophyta; class Magnoliopsida; order Poales; family Poaceae; genus Aegilops; species Aegilops longissima. The sequence continues at coordinate 649,499,564 of CM038680.1, forward strand.
ACTTCCCTCGGGCGTGACATGTTGCGACGTATCCTTTGATGACACCATTCATCCTTTGAGCGACATCATGTTGTGCGAGAGCGTCGGCCTGAGTTGGATGATATCCTCCATGATATGGACCAGCGGATGCACCATAGCGTCCGAAGAATGCGGGCGGAAGTACATCTCAAGCTTGCATAGTATCACCACGATCTCTTCTGTAGCCTACGGGTTGCCTCCGTAATCGACTTCGAGATGGCGTCGAAAAAAGTTGCATAGGCCAAATAGCGTTTCCGCAGACGTGCTTCGTCCATGATCCTGGTTACTGCTGGAAATATCTGCGTCATCGACCGTGACGGTTGTGAGACTTCATCCGCTGAACTTACGCCCATTTGGGTCTAGGTATTTGCTTATCTTCCCAGCGTAACCGTAAGGAAGTTTTACTCCTAGGAGGCGGTGAAAAACTGCTCGATCTCCTCGACTTAGAGTGAAGCCGCGGGGAGGTAGTCATTTCCGGTCTTCTTGGCCTTTTGCCTTTGCGATGACTTTACGTGTCCTCACTTAGCCTCATCGTCATCATCATCATCATCATTAGCGTGAAGCTCCTGCACGATGCCCATTGATTTCAAGTCTGCCCTTTCTTTGGCCCATCTTTGGTCCTCTCGGCATGTTGAGCGGGTACCAGCAGAGACTCGCACCGTTCTTACGTGATATGCATGACATCAAGGCTGTGCGGCACACGGTGGATCTTCGATCTGGCAAGTCGAGAAAACAGACCTCGTTTTCCATACCTTCAGCCAGCTGACTCGCACCTTCGCTTCTTTCCGGGCTGGCGCCTTTTGCTTCTTTCGGCGGTGGGCGGTCTTTCCAATTTTCAACAGCTCGTCTATTTCCTCGCCGCTCCTCGTGCAGGCGTTTTCGAGGTTCGGTTTCACCATCGAACAGATCCTTGCGTTTCCTCCACGGGTCATCGTCGAAGCCACCTTGATGTCCCATGAACACGGTTTTGAAGACCGGGATCTCTATCTAGCTGGCGTCGTTGTGTCATCCATGCACCTTAAGCATCCGAGAAAATCCGTGGACTACCTGCCGTGAGATATCCGTAACCGAGATAGTCATGCAGTGCGTCGTGGCGGTCACGGCTCTCATAGGAAATATTCTTTCTCTGCGGCGTCCACGTATTGGCTGGCGTTTTCCACAGTGTGTCTAGCTCCTCCTTGACAGCCCCGGTCTGATTGATGTCGTTCCTGGTTGTTTGGCCCTTCAATTAGCATACTCATGTGAATGTACTTCCTCTTCATGCACAACCGGGGAAGGTTGTACATCCACACAAACACAGGCAGTGTGTGTGCTTCTCTGGCTGCCAAGCGGATTGACTCCATCGGTGCTCGCGCCCACGATGTTCCTTGGATCCTTCCCAAATTCTGGGTATTGAAGTTCAACGCTTGCCTTTGGCTCGCATCCTTAGGGTGACTCAGCATCTTGTCTTTCTTATTTATCTCCGGATCATTTCCGTCATCTTCCCTTCTTCTCCTCCCTATCTGCGTGCCAGCGCGAGTGCTTCTACCTTAGGGTCCACGAAATACCGCTGGAGCGAGGAGTGATGGGAAAGTACCACACCGATTTTGAGGAGCTTTCTTCCTCTTCTTGTATCGAGTGGCGCCGCTTTACGGACATATGGTAGACTCAGCGTGCTCGTCCCCATAAATGATGAAATTGTTCATGCACACATGGTATTTCACGTGCGGTAAATCCGAGAGGACACGATTTTCTTCGCCTCCTCGAAACTGGTGGGACACTTGTTCCCCTTGGGAAGACGTTACGTGCGAGAATGACATGTTCTCGTCGAAGCATCGTCGGTCATTTTGTGTTTACCTTCATCTCGAGCCATAGAGTGTTACTTTCAGGCGGGTATCCTCGGGCCTGCATCCTTCATACAATGGAAGTAACGCGTCTATCTCGAGTTGATCCGGCTTAGCTTTCTCTCGGCGGCAGCTCTTGCGTTATCCGTGCAGCGAGGCAGCTCTTGAATATGAGGTCCTGCACCCGGCCTCCATCGTCGTCTGCTCCGGCATCTTCATCTTCATGATCATGCCCTTCGTCTTGATCTTCCTCATCATCATGTAAGACATCTTCTACATGATGCCCGTATGCAAACATCACCGTCGTGATCATGTCACGGAGATTCTTCGTCTTCTCGCCCGCCCTCGCCCGCGGTGGTACTTGTCTTGTTGCCCTTCCTCATTTCTTGCCCGGCCCCCATGGGCGACTTCATAGTCATCTTCATCACCTTGCCACCGATAGCCATCCATGAAACCCACGCAAGAAGCGGGTGGTCCCGCACCTGCCGAATCCGGGTCCATAATAAGGCTCTTGACTTGCATCTTCGACGGACATCTTATCTCCATCTCGTTCTTTTGAAGCATCTCGGCCTTCGCGGAGCTCAAAAACCTATTCACGATGCCTTCGGTCATCGTGCGGACCATAGATACGCTGCGAGGTAGAACAAAAGCGATATTTTAGAACCAAGAAAAATTTGGCATGACCTTCCCTAAAAATAGGACCAAAAAAGAATGCATAGTGCCAAAATTCTGCTTGAAGCGAAATGAATCAACATTCCGGCAAAATATTGGCAACTATCGCATTTCAAATACAGTACTGCAAACACAAACATATATGCAACACCACAAACACATGCAACACCACAAACATACATAGATCTAGCTAGGCCACAAAAGTGCATGTACACGTTGTTGGAAGCGAGTTAGGGAGAAAAAAGTAGATCTACATCATGAAGATAGCTTTCCCTTACTTACCTATCAAAAGGTAATTTCACCACTTAATTTTGATGAATCTATGGTGGAAATGAGGTGAGGAGGAGGCGTTAGAAAGCTTGGAGAAGGAGGTGGAGGGAATGAAGTGGGAGAAAGTGAGTGGGTAGGTGTGGGGCTGTCCAAAATATCTAGTTAGGGTCCCAAGTTACTAATGGCACCACATGCAAATCGCAATTAGTAACCCTAGTTACTAATAAGCGCACTTGCATGTGAGTGCGCCATTAGTAATTTACGAAAAGTTATATATATATATATATATATATATATATATATATATATATATATATATATATATATATATATATATATATATATACTAAATATAGCCTGTGACACAATTAAGCCATTAATAATTTTGCAAAAAAAAGATACACTAATGGCGCACTCCTAGGCTGGTGCGCCATTACTAGTTAGGCTAGTAATGGCGCACTAGTCTGGGAAGTGCGCCAATGTCTATGTAAAAATGAAAAAAAAATATCACCAGTGGCGCACCTTTTGTGTAGTGCGCCATTAATGTCTTCACTAATGGCGCATCACAAATGGATCGCCATTAGTGCTATAGTAGTGGCGCCTGCTTCCACAGTGCGCCATTGAGTATCAATCCTATCTATAGCCCTTTTCCTAGTAATGCTACTTCCACTTCGGTAATTTACTTGGAGCTATATTTTTATTCACCACATGATATGTGTTTTTCTTGGAAGCGTCTTGTATTATTTGCGTCTTTGCTTTTGCTTTGCTACAATCATCCTTGCTGTACACACCTTTCGAGAGAAGCCATACATAAATTGGAATTTGATAGAATACTCTATGTGCTTCACTTATATCTTTTGAGGCGTGATAATTTTAGATCTAGTGCTTCACTTAGATCTTTTGAAACTGAAGTGGTGGATTTGTTTTAAAAACTATTGATTTCTCATGCTTCACTTAGATTATTTTGAGTACGCTAATAGCATGGTAATTTGCTTAATATTAATATACTTGGTATTCAAGATATGTGAAACTTTCTTTTGAGTCGTTGAATACTAAGAAAAGTTTGATGTTGATAATTATTTTGAGATATGAATATGGTGATATTAGAGTCATGCTAGTTGGTAGTTGTGAATTTAAAGAATACTTGTGTTGAAGTTTGTGATTCCCGTAGCATGCGCATTATGGTGAACCGTTATGTGATGAACTACGAACATGATTTATTTAATGATTGTCTTCATTATGAGTGGCGGTGGGGGAGTTCGGACTAGGGGTGTCAGGATGGCGAACTATCATCATCGGCGGACTCCAAGACTATGAAGATAGAAGATTGAAGACTTAGTCCGTGCGGATGGGACTTTCCTTGGCGTGGAAGGCAAGCTTGGCGTCTGGATATGTAGATCTCCTACCATTGTAACCCGACTCTATAACCCTAGCCCTCTCCGGTGTCTATAAAACGGATGGCTTTAGTCCATAGGGCGAACAACAATCATACCATGGCTAGCTTCTAGGGTTTAGCCTCTTTGATCTCGTGGTAGATCCACTCTTGGAACACATATCATCAATATTAATCAAGCGGGGCGTGGGTTTTACCTCCATCAAGAGGGCCGAACCTGGGTAAAACATCGTGTCCTTGTCTCCTGTTACCATCCGCCTAGAAGCGCGCGATTCCGGACCCCCTACCGAGATCCGCGGTTTGACACCGACATTGGTGCTTTCATTGAAGTTCCTCGTATGCGTCACCGATAGGCTCGATGGCTTCTTCGACCATCATCAACAGCAGCGGTCCAGGGTGAGACTTTTCTCCCGGACAGATCTTACGTGTTCGTTGGCTTTGCGCTCTGAGCCAATTAAGCAGCCATCTGGAGCGAGATCAGCTCGCCCCAGGCGTCGGTCAGATTTGGAGATTTAAACTATCTCGGCCCGATATCGCGGAGACTTGATATTCGGCGGATTCGAGCATAATAAACAGCGCGCGCCTTGTCTCGATGGGCATGATCTAGCTCGCAGCGAGCGATGCCACAGGCCCGCACCGAATCCGCTCCGACCCTTAATCCGGGCGGATTCCCCGATCGAAGGGCAGTGGTTGGACACCGCCTCGGGGCTTTAATCTCTCTGGTGATCGGGCGAACTCCATCCCTGTCGCTGCGAAGACCTGCGACTCCGGGTGCGGACTCCTCTCCGGACTCCGAACCCTCCAGCGCCCTTGCAATCGAATCCGATTGGGCGCCCGTTATGGAGTTCACGCGACGCGGACATCTTTCAGCACTTCGCCTTTGGCGATATCTTGAGATTCGCTAAAGTACCTCTCGTTATCGGAGAGCCACGGCGGACTGCGGTCGGGGCGGTTGGGATCTGCAGACGGCGAAGAAATTCAAAGCCCACCCACCACCCACTTTGTAGCAGCGTCGGCGATCTAACCGACATGCTAGACTACGACTCCGAGGACATCGGCGGTATGGATGGCGATGGGAGCGAACAAGACCAGCGCCTACGAGGGCCTTGGAAGGCCACCTCGTCATCGACATATATGGTGGACATCCCAAAAGATGGGAAGCGGCGATGGAACAACGGAGGATGACCCCTCAAGAAGCAACCAGCGCCCGGCGTCGTGGCGCCGCTCTATCCTCCATACAGCAAGAATGAAGATTCGGCACCGAAGATAACAATACACGGACGGTGCGAAGACAATCCGCTCGGCAAAGATCCAGCGGGAGGATGGAGCGCCAGCCCTCACGAGAGAGCGGCGAGAAGAAGGAGTGAAGGATTATATGCCTCCCTCCGGAGCGAAGCAAGCCTCGGCGGCGATGAATTGTCGTGCTGAGGATCCCATCGAACAAGGCGTTTTAGGCGCGGGCTTATAGCCACGATGAACAGCCTCAAAAAAGCGACAACGACTTAGAGCTGATCGGGATCGCTGGCCGACGGATGGACTGAAGTCCTCGCGGCGAAGAGCATGAGCTCGAACGCCCCTCAAAAGATACCCTAAGCGCAAGCTGCTCCCCGATTAGAGGAGGCTTATGAACCCGCATCACCGGGAGACAATACGGCTGACCGACCACCCGTGGTCGCAGACGGAAGGCCTCTAGGCCCTTCACTAGAACCGTACCCGGCATCGCTCAAAAAGCACTGCAGCCACGAGGAGCGCTCCGGACCTGCGAGATATATTGGAGGACAAGGCAAGACAATCAAGATCGATCTATGGATCGCGTGGGCATACGATGCGTGACAACAACCATCGCGCGGACCGCGATAAATCGGCGGGCCAAACAAAAGCAGACAAAGCTCTTTTGAGCTCCGTCGTGATATCGCCCAGTCCAGGCGCGCACACCACTATGCTTCACAGGCGAGTAATGGATCATCAAATCCCAAAAGGGTTTAAGCGTCAATATTGAATCCTATGATGGCTGTGCAGACCCAGCGGTTTGGATCGAAGACTATCTCCTTCACATCCACATGGCCCATGGTGGCGATCTTCACGCCATCAAATACCTCCCCTCAAGCAAAAGGACCAGCCCGGCATTGGCTCAACAACTTGCCAGCGAGTCAATTGGGAGCTGGGAGGACACGGAAGCCGCATTCCTCGATAACTTCCGGGCACTTATATGCGACCACCAGGCGTTGATGACCTAAGCCACATAATTCAGCAGCCAGACGAATCGGCGGACAATTACGGACCGCGGTTCTTAACCAAGAAAAAACAAATGGTCATTGTCCGGATCACGGAGGCCCTCGCGGCCTTCAAGCATAACATCCATGACAGTGGCTTGCACCGGCACCTAGGATAGGAAAAGCCCGAAATCCATGGCAGCCCTCACATCACTCATGACCCTTACTGGCGGGTGAGGACAGCTAGCTATGCAGCAACAACCTCGAGCAAAAATTCTGGCGTCCGGACTTCAAGGACCCGAAATGGCAGGCAGCGTCGTAACAAAACAAAGCGCCCGCGTGCGGCGACAATATTGAGATCGACGGTCAATGCGGATTCGAGGCTCTAAACCGGTCAGCGGAAAAAGCCATTCAAAGAACTACTCCGGGTCCGTCCAATTTGGACCGAACACTCGACCGCTTGTGCGAGATACACGGCACCCCCGAAAAACCAGCTAACCACACCAACAGGGACTGTTGGGTATTCAAGCAGGCAGGCAAGTTAATTGCCGAAAACAATGACAAGGGGCTGCATAGCGATGGCGAGGAAGAGACCCAACCGCCCGAACAATGGAGGGCGGAAGGTTTCCCCCACAGTGCGGATGGTGAACATGATATCATAGCGCACATACCCAAAAGGGCCGAGCGTGCACTCGAGGATGTCTATGCGATGGAGCGATTGCCCGAGTTCAATCCATGGTCCTCCTGCCCGATCACTTTTGACCGAAGGACCACCCACCAGCATCCGCCACGCGGAGATTCGCGCGCAGTCTTAGACCCAATCGTCGATGGATTTCACCTAACGAGTCACGATGGGCGGTGGCAGCAACTGAACCTGCTTTACTAGGATACGGTCGCAAAATGGGCATAGACCCTCAAGGTTAAACCTACAAAAGCGACCTTTAAAGGCGTCATACCAGGTGTAAAGCCAATTATACGAGGCTCCATTACTTTGGAAGTGGTCTTGGATCCCGGATAACTTCGAGCGAGTTAATCTTGACATAGTCCCGTTCATGGCGGCTATCATGCCTTGCTCGGACGTGCAGCGTTTGCAAAGTTCAGCAGCGCTGCCTTTCGCATACCTCAAGCTCAAGATGCGGGCCCTCGAGAGTCATCATGGTCAAAACAGAGCGTTCTCTCCGCGGAGGAACATCTGGCAGCTCTCGCGCGAAGTGCAATGCAGCCTCTTAAGGCAATTCTCGAGTCCGGCCGTTAAGCGGCGGACACGGCTAAGCGCGCCGGTAACTTACAACAAGACCACCTGCACGTTCAGAACGCAGCGTAGCGATGCGGCTAACCAGCCCTGCGAAGCGTCAAAGCAGGTCCCGCGCCACACCATTACGCTCTGAAGATACCATGGGCATGGGGAGAGGGGCGACCACGATAAACCAGTTGCGGCTCAACCACACCAGGGGCTCTCAAGTGTGTCGTTCCTTTTTCTTTCTTTTACCTTTTACTTTTTACCCACGGGACTCCGTTTGTTAGAAGCCTGTCCGGCGACGAACCTACGAACTCATGATGCAACAGCCGGGGGAAGGATAAAGGCTACAAGCGAATATCGGTGGTCTCCATTACGAGCATTTTATACACCAATCTGCAGCCTACCCACGGAAAGGACATGTTTAACAGTCCCATACCTTGCTTATCACACTTTTGTATCGTTACGCATTCGTAGCAGCACTTATTGAATAAAACAATGCAGTACCTTTTGCTTATAATTGCATTTCTTTTTATGTTCATTCACGGCATGTTGCATCCGTACACTTTAGTACGGCTAATATACACCGAGGGCTTATGTTTCCCGCATTATGGTGTGATGAGTCCGAACACTTTCACAAGTCGGCACCCGAACTTATAGCACTATATGCATCGGCTCGAATCATGTCTTGGGTCAATAGTTGGGTTTGCCCGGCTCCCATGTTTTGGTACCTTCGTTCGTTATATCGGCTAAGGTAGCCTATGGGAGAACCACTGCGATTCGCCCAGATTGAGCTGAGTTAACGCCTCGATGGAAAAGCTAAAACGGCCGTCATGATGAGGCGAGACGATCAGCTTGTTAGAGGTTTTTGCGAGTCCTTAAAGACTTATGCGCTTAGGCGAGGCGGATCTTGTCGGCCAAAGGCGTGGATAAGCGCCCCAAATTGACCTTCGAAGACTAGGGCTTCGCGAAATTTAAAATTATAAATTCTATGGCTAAGTGAGAGTGTTCAAGCATTATAAGTCCGGTTGCCTTGTTACGCTGTGTTGGCGCCTCCCTAGATGGACCCAAAAATGGGAACAAGCGCTCAAGTTTATCCCGAACACCCGGCACTTCGTGGCATGGGGGCTGAAGCCGACGACTTGCCATCTCTCAGATTTGATAAACAGCCCCTTGAAGGTAATATTTTAAATTAACAAGCGTTACTTAAGCGCATATGAACTAAGTTTTCAGCGCCGCAGGATAACAAAATCACGAGTCTACTCAAATATTACATCTTTGGAGCACTCACCGCAATAGTCTGGGTGCCCTTCAACACTCTTATAATACATCTCGGGCGATGCGATGCTCCTTGCCCTCACGGTGGCGGGTCCGTCCACGAGCTTACAGGCATCCATCTTGCCCAGTGCACCTTTGCAGCGGGCAAGGGCACTGCCAGGCACCCTCAATACAAGCGGAATGCTTGATGACTTCTACCCAGAGCGCGCATCCATCGGCCGCGCACCAGGCGAAAGTAGCTCCCAAGCATGGCCTCCTTAGGCCACAGCCGAACTATGAGGCCCTTCATGGCCTGTTCGGCCCACCTTGTGGAGCTCGACCAGCTGCTTCATTCTGAGTCGCTAAAGAGCACAGGATGTCGGCCTCGACATCTTGAGACGGAAGACCTTCTCCGTCGAGCTCCCTCCTCGGCCCGGTAGAATCACGGCAGCATCGGACATCTTTGCGAGAAGATCTGCGAAGCAGCTCTGGAGAGCTCAATTGGAGTAAGCAGGTAATTAACTCTCACATGCTTACTTTGCATGAAAAATGCCTTACCGCTGCTATTTTCTTCACCGCCTCAATCTCTGGAGGCCTTGAAGGCTTCGGCCTTAGCGGCTTTGGCACTCTCAAGAGCCGTTGCAAGCTCAGACTCTCGAGTCTTGAGTCACGCTCAAGCTCTCATGTTTTTCACGAGATCTGGAGCTCTTGCTGTCACCTCCGCCACCGCGCATCCCTTCTCTCGCTCGGTGCGCTCCGGCGCATTACATTCGGCCGCGACCACCCCTCCTTGAGGTCGCCATCTCGTTAGTGGCCCTACAATACCACGTTATCCTTGTCATTTTTCTTGCAACAAATCCTTTTACTGTAGGTACAATTTTCATAAGGTGTTACTCACCTTCTTTTCCTCGAGCTGCTTCTTGGCATGGCGAGCTTCGTTCTCGGACCGCTTCGAGATTTTCCTTCAAAGTATTGACCTCCATTGATCGGTCGGCGGAGGTCAGGCGGCACAACCTGCAATCCCATATTGACATATTTTTCATGACTCCTGCGTTTATCTTTCTAAAGATCCTCGGTCCGGCTTTTCTTTCCGAACACCAAACCCGAGCATCGAGGCTCTGTCTATGCGGTACCATTTTACATATATTGAAATTCTTACCTCAAAGCTTGCTAGAAACTCTGCGAGCTTCAGTCAGCCCGCTCTTGGCAAAGCTGAACCTTGAATCACCGCACTCATAACAGTTGGCGCCTCCGGCAAATTATCCGGCACCTCCGGTTGGGCCGGAGGCAGCGGCGTCGCGATCTTGCCCTTCTTCGAAGGGTGCGCCCGCCGGACTCACGAAGCCCTTTGTGGCCTCGGGGCTGAGTCCGGTGCACAGTCCGGAAGGGTGTCCTCTAACACCTTGGGGCCTCCTCCTCATAGTGGGTCCTTTTACGGTATCCCACCTCGGCGTGATCCAGCGGCTTGCAGAGGTGGAGGCGGTCGGAAGGAATCCATATCAGAGCGCACCCAGGACCCGCTCGGCAAGCAGGAAGATCATCCTTGGGCGGACTCTGAGGGGTTGTATCGGCATTAGAAAAGACATTATGTGGCGAAAAGAAAAAAACCTTGAAATTATTGAGTCCGGATACTTACGATCTTGCGAGGGCTTGGCCCTTGGAGGCGATCCTCGTTGTAAATCCTTTGGCGTTGGCGGAGCAGTCCGGGGAAGAGTTTTCCCTTCTTGGACCCCTCGGCCTCCTTGTTGGGAAGGCCTTCCTTTTCTTTCCTCCCCGGCTGAGGGAAACTCTTCTTCTCCTCCTGCGCCTTGGTGGGAGAAGTCGACCTCAATTCATCATCCGATAGCACCTGAAAGCAGGAACTCTTCCGAGTCCCGTGGCGTCTTCTTGGCCTTCTTCTCCGGCACCACGTGGGGTGCGAACCCAGCTAACCCGTTAGGCGGGCGTCCGCGAGTCCTCGGCAATGGGGCGGACGGATAATCCGTTGACGCCGCCAGCCATTCTGTCAAAGGTAAAGGGTTTAGATCCGCATAGATCCAAACTATGGAAAACAAGTGGTGAAATCACTTACCTCGTCGACTGGGCTGCTGGCGGAATCCGCGATCTTGGTGGCGGATCAGGGAGCCGGCGCCCTGAGCGGCACCTTCCGGACATCTTAAATGCGTAGTGTGAAGAGCCCTTCGAGTGCAGTGCTGCGCGGATCAAACTCCCACATGTTGAAGCCCCGCCGCTGTGCGGGAGAATCCGGCGGATGAGCATGACACGGACTCGTTGACAAGCTTGGCTTCTTGTCCACCAGCCTCGGATCACGGGCTTGGAGTCGGTCAGCTCCTCGAATCCCAAATCCGGCCACTCTCTTTCCGGGAGGTGAGCCGTGTAGGGATCACGGATCTGGTCGAGGCGCTGCCCAATCAAGTCCGCAGGGCTCGGTGATGTAGAACCACCCGATTGCCACCCCTTAATGGTTTCCACGAAGTGCCCTCCGGCCACGTAGCGTGGGACATCCTACCAACCATGGCGCCTCCGCACTCCGGCTGGCTGCCCTTCACAACCTTGACTTGACACTAAAGGTCTTGAGCCACAAGCGAAGTGGGCACTGGATGCGAGAGGAAGGCCTCACACACGACGATAAGCGTCGAGATGTTGAGATGAAATTGGGGCGGAGATCATGGAAATCTAGGCCGTAGTAGAACATGAGCCCCGGACAAAGGGATGAAGCAGGAAGCCCAGTCCAGCGGAGGAAATGGGAAGAAATACTACCCTCTCATGGGGCCTGGGGTGGGGGCGAGCTCTCCCTCGTCGAGGAGCCGATCTTGCGATGTTGCTGGACAAATATCCGGTGTTGCGCAGCTTCTGGATCTGCCCTCGCGTGGGAGGAGGCCATCCTGCCTCCGCTCCGGACATAGTTGGAGAAGGTTGATGTGAGAAGTCACGGACTTGGTGGCTGGAGCTCGAAGTTTGCGAAGATGGATAAGCCAAGGAGGAAGAAGGCGCGAGGTAAAGGGTTGGATCTTTATCCCTTATGAGGCGGACAAAACGTGTGTCCCCAGCGGCACAGTAAAACTTCGCTTATCTCCCAAGCGTCACAATCAATGGCGGCGGTTGCGTTACCCGTCCGTATTGATGGGAATCCGGAATAAGGGAACCACGATCTACTGCTTGACAAGGCGTGCCAAAGAAACCGCTTCGCTAAAAGCAGCGGGTGGAACAATAAAAACAATTTGAGTAAAGGCTTGGTAGTGGTGCGACGTCACGCCCACGAGAATCGTCAATGATTGATCTTGTGTAATATTATTCTCTCTCGGTGGTATCACGGAATTTATTTTTGCGAGCGGACACTATCTGGTGTTCACAATCTTCTATAAATTGTTGAAGGAAGAACCCGCCTTGCAATGCGAAGACAACATGCTGCGCCCGGACTCGTCGTCATTGAAGCCTGGTTAGAGGAGCTCTTGAGGAGTTCGGACTAGGGGGTGTCAGGATAGCGAACTATCATCATCGGCGGACTCCAAGACTATGAAGATAGAAGATTGAAGACTTAAATCCCATGTCGGATGGGACTTTCCTTAGCGTGGAAGGCAAGCTTGGCGTCTGGATATGTAGATCTCCTACCATTGTAACCCGACTACTGTGTAACCCTAGCCCTCTCGGTGTCTATATAAACGGATGGCTTTAGTCCATAGGGACGAACAACAATCATACCATAGGCTAGCTTCTAGGTTTTAGCCTCTTTGATCTCGTGGTAGATCCACTCTTGTAACACATATCATCAATATTAATCAAGCGGGGCGTGGGGTTTTACCTCCATCAAGAGGGCGGAACACTGGTAAAACATTGTGTCCTTGTCTCCTATTACCATCCGCCTAGGCGCATAGTTAGGGACCCCCTACCGAGATCCGCGGTTTGACACCGTGAGCCCAAAGAGTGTTTGGCATCACTGAAGTCTTTCTGTCGTGATCGAAGACTTGTTACACTTGAGGCTGTGAATCCTCCGGCCGGTTAGGCGTCGCGTTCTGAGCATCCAAGAGCCATTGTGGATTGCGGTGAGCGAAGTCTGTGAAGGTTGAAGTCTACCTTGAAGACTTACGGAGTAATTAGGCGAGGAATGTGTCCTTAGCTCAAGGGAATAAGGTGAAGGCAGCGGTCTTCGAGTTGAATCTCAGCCTCCCTAACCAAGCGTCAGTTGTCCGACAAGCTGGGCCTGGTCGAACAAATCCCTGTCATACGAAGCCTTTGGTTCTATCTCTTACTCCTCTTTACTTACAGGTTTGTCTTCCTTGAAGTCATTGCACTGCTTGTATTATCTGTTTGACTTCACTATGTGACTATACATTACGATTGGCTTCATACTATCTTCCATCCTGATCTTTACTACCTAGCTGCTATTAGTCTTCATGCTTTCACTCCATTGAATACTTGACTATGCTTGTCTAGTGTAGCTACCTTCATTGCATTAGAATAGTGTTGTTTATATTATACATCTTGAAACTCCATGTTTTGAAGACTTTCATAAAATCGACTATTCACCCCCCTCTAGTCGATAACTAGCCCTTTCAATTGGTATCGAGCAAGGTACTCCTTGTTCTATGTGATTCGGTTTAACCACCGGGTTTAGCTATATCATTGCTTGGGATAATCAAAATCTCATTGCGTGCCCCATCTTGATGGCCTTTGAATATCCCTCTTTGGAAGAATAGGATCGCATGCATCTTGAAGCCATTGATGTTGATCTATGGTATGTAGCGTCAAGAATGGCGTTCCCAAGGCTGGTGAAGGTGTCACCCTAGCGATGTCAAGAGTTCATTCAATTGGACTCTCTTGCCAAGAACATCATCGGTGGTCACCTTACCAAAGAGCGATATGGCGTGTGAGTGCTCTGGAAACATCGAAGCTAGTCTAGGACTGGCTATCCAAGGTCGATGAAGGCGTCTCAACTCAAGCGAGATCAGCGTGTCGATTACTCTCATAACCTCTTCAACGCTTCAAGAGACACGACAACGAGAATGTCCAGCTCACATTTGATCGCCTCGCGATATCACAAATGAGCTCCAAGCACTCGGTGCCCTTGAGATCACGTAGCATGAGATGGTGAAGACACTCACGAGATCTCTTGATAGCTCATTTGACACCTTAGTCCTGATGATACAAGAGCATACGATTTCAAGACTCTCGATCCGTCGACATACTTGAGAGGCTCAACACACATGAGTACCAGCTATCGATAAATGAGATATCTATGGCTAAACTATGGCGAACTCGAGCTTTGAAGGCAAAGGCTGATGCTTCCTCATCGAAGAAGAATCATTGCGGAGTTCTGGTGATCTGAAGACATTGGAAAGGAGCTTGCTATGCTTGTGAAGAAGTTCGAGAAATTCACCAAGAAGAGAGCGAGAAAGTCTTCATGATCCAGCTTAAAAATGATGAAGCTTACGCCTATGATCACAAGAAGAGAACTGTCACAAGTGCAAGAAACCTGGTCACTACATCTACGAGTGTCCACGGTGGGACAATGAGAAGAAGAAGTAGAAAGAAGAGCAAAGAATATGATTACGATGACAAGAAGAAGAAGAAATCCTCAAAGTCTTCTTCCAAGTCTTCTTCCAAGTCTTCTTCCAGATCTTCATCACACAAGAAGAGCTCATCTGGCAAGGCCCGTGATTTTGTTGGCAAGGAGATGGATTAGGAAGAAGAGTCTTGCTTGGAGGAGGTGGAGGTGGAGTCGAGGGGAGTCGACTCGGGTGTTGCAGTCGGCCCTAGCTCTTGCCCTCGTCGCCAAGTCCATCTTCAACACGAAGAGCAATGGCTCCGTCACCAACACTAATGATAATGGCGAGGACAACTCGCCTCCCACCCTCTTTGCTTCATGGCACGTGGTGCCAAGGTAAAATCACTTGCACGCTTACTTTCAAACATCAAGTGAAGATGACTCGATTGTGAATCCAAACCTACCTACAAAACACTTGCTAAAATTGCAACTAAACAACGAAAGCTATGGAACATACTCAAAAACTGTTAGACAAAAGCGATGACTGTTGGGCGAGAAATGACTAGTTCTCAGTCCTTAGTTGAAGACATAAAAATCTTCATGCTAAGTACCGGGAACTTGAAAGTCGTCATGAAACGCTCACAACCACTCATGAAAAGCTCTCCTATGATTATCTTCAAAGGAATCAAGAGCTTGAGAAATTGAGAGCGGCTCATGAAGATCTTCAAAAAGAGAATGAGTCACTTCGCGCTCAACAAATCAGTTCCGCTCAGGAAGGATTTGAACCACCATGTCTAAAATGCCTTGAGCGTCATAATGCTACCTCTGTTGCTAAATGTTCTACTGCTGCTACTATTGCAATATCATCAACTCCTAATGTGGTAACTAACCCCTCTGCGGAGGATACCACTACTATTGCTGATGAAAATGCTAGGTTGAAGACATTGCTTGAAACAGGGATGTACAAAAGTCTCAAAGGGCATCGAGACAACGTGCGATGTCCTCAAAAAGAAGATTCGAACGAAACCCTAGGAAAGAGGGTGTTGGGTTCGAGAGGAAAATGAATGTTGATGGCTCTTCTTTGGAAGCTTTGGCGGTACCCCAAAACCACATGGGTTGCTGCAAAGGGACCTTTAGTAGATCCATCCACCTTACTAGCTTCACTGTGCTAACCTATTATCATTGATGAATCCTTTGATGCAAACTATAAACTGTTTAAGAATCGAGAATGGTGAAGTGTTTCCGGGTATATTGGTACTAAGCTGCAGGAGCAGGCCACCTATGAAGAAGATCTGGGTTCCCAAAAGTTGTCTTGAGAATCTTCACATGAATGTCATCATGACACCACACAGGAAGAAGACAAATCCCAGACCAAAGGCTTCATATGACCCAAAGGCTTCATCCAGACAGAGGACTCACCGAGTCACCCTAACGCCAATGTTTTGCAGGGAAACCATACTCAGACTTATGAATATGAGCATGTGTCTTCAAACCGCTATGTTCATAGAACTAAGAACTTTTCTGCTTATTCATATGAGTATCGTTATTCTCCTGCAAGGCTATTTGCTAGGACTCCAAAGCTGAAGTTCTCAGATGTTGCACTTAGACTCATGGCTTCTAAGCCACCCCTGAAGATGTGGGTGGTTAAGAAGAATTAACTTTCTTTTGCAGGGAAAGGTCTCCAGCCGGAAATCAAAGGCGTCTGATGCTATTGCTAGGGACCTAAAACATCTTGTAGGGTGCAAGATCAAATACCCAAATGGTCTTACTATGTATTTTGTTCCTGAATTGTTTGCCAAACATCCTATCGGTCTTAATCTTGATCTGAGCTTTGATAATCCTCTTGCTCGTCAAATGTTTATGCTTCACAATACTCTTGGTGAAGCCTATCCCCCTAACTATACTGTAGGGTATGACACCTCATGCTTCATAATGGATTATGGATAGCGGGTGCACTAATCATATGACTAGTGATCGAAGTCTTGTCATGGACTCAACCTTACGTCCATCAGACAAAAGTCACATCACATTTGCTGACACTAGTAAAAGCAAGGTATTGGGTCTAGGTAGAGTTGCAATATCAAAGGATCAACACATGGATAAAGTGATGCTTGTTGAATCCCTTGGTTTCAACAATATACATCTCAATGCTTTGTGACTTAAACATGATTGTGCTATTTGGAAAATATCGATGCCTTGTACTAATGGAATCGACAAGTCTCTAGTCTTTGAAGGTTATCGAAAAGGCGATCTATATATAGTAGATTTCTCGGCGGGACCACAGGATGGTCGTATGTCTTCTAGCAAAGGCTTGAAATCTTGGCTCTGGCATCAAAGGCTAGGGCATCTTGGCATGAAGAACTTGCACACTCTCATGAAGAAGAAGCATGTAAGTGGGCATCGAAGGCGTCAAGTTCAAGAAGGACCATCGTGTTGTGCTGCGAAGCTGGAAACATGACTAGGGCCAAGCATCCCTCGAAGACAATCATGACTACATCTCAACCCTTGAGCTGCTTCACATGGATCTATTATTTACTCACTACTCTACTCTCAAGGCTCTTGCTTGCCTCTATGGCTTCGTAATTGTTGATGATTACTCTAGATATACTTGGGTATATATAATCCTCTACAAGGCTGAAGTGCGGGATGTCTTGAGGCACTTTGCCAATCGTGCCATGACGAACTATGGCGTCAAGATCAAGCACATCGAGCGACAACGGCCTTTGAGTTTAGGAACAACGGCCTCGACCTCTATCTGGATATACTTGGCATCACACATGAGTTCTCTGCTCCTTATACACCTCGGCAGAATGGCGTGCGCAGTGCAAGAATAGAACTCTCATTGAGATGGCCCGAATGATGTTGATGAGTACAAGACTCCACGGAAGTTACAGTGCGAAGCCATTGACCTTTGCTTGCCACATCATCAACAGCGTTTATCTTCACAAGATTGAAGAAAACATCCTATGAGCTCCTAGCGGTAAGAAGCCAAATGTAAGCTACTTTAGAGTATTTGGTGCTGAGTGCTGGATCAAGGATCCACATCACACTTCAAAATTTGCAAAGAAAGCACATGAAGGTTTTATGCTTGGTTATGGAAAGAATTCGCACTCTCTGAGTCTTCAACCTCTTTCACTATAAAGTGGTTGAAGCGTGGATGTCTTGATTTGATGAAAACTATTTGTGTGCCAAATCTATGTGAATGACATTATCTTGACTGGACCAACAAAAATACTGGTGATGAATTTGGTCACATGATGCAAAACAATATCAAATGTCCATGATGGGCGAGCTGAAGTTCTTTTGGGTCTCCAAATCCGTCAACAACATAGCGGCATCTTCATATCTCAAGAAAAATTCCTCAAAATTGCTGAAGAAGTTTGGAATGCAAGGCGCAAAGGATACATGGCGTAATGCCAACCAAAAGTCATCACGGGTCCCGGCGACAATGGTAAAGGATTCGATCAAAAGGTATATCGTTCCATGATTGGTTCTTTTCTTTACTTATGTGCATCTAGGCGGATATAATGCTTAGTGTTTGCATGTGTGCGATTCAGCGGCACCAAAGGAATCGCATCACTTAGCTGTGAAGCGAATTCTTTGATATTTGGCTTACACTAGCGCTAGGTTTATGGTATCCAAAGGGCTCGAGTTTGATCTAGTTGGATTCTCGGATGCTGATTATCTTTGGTGACAAGGTTGATCGCAAGTCCACATCGGGCACATGTCACTTTCTGGGACAATCTCTTGTCTGTTGGTCTTCAAAGAAGAAAAATTGTGTATCTCTCTCTACTACTGAATCTGAATACATTGTTGTTGGATCCTGATGTGCTCAGCTTCTCTGGACGAAGCAAACTCTCAAAGACTAGGGTATCCATCTGAAGAATGTGCCTCTCTATTGTGACAACGAGAGTGCCATCAAGATTGCCAAAAACCCAGTTCAGCACTCGAAGACAAAGCACATTGAAATTCTTCATCACTTTCTCAGAGATCATGTTATAAAGGAAGATATTGATATCATTCACGTCAAGACAGAAGAACAGTTGGCTGATATCTTCACAAAGCCCTTGGATGAGAAAAGGTTTTGCAAGTTGCGGTGTGAGCTAAATATCTTGGAATCCTCAAATGTCCTATGAATGGACACACATCCTAACACTTATGCATTTTAATGACTTAGATGTGCAACAGACGAAGTAATGTATATCTTCAATCAATGAAGACATACACTCTAAGTGTGAATACATTAATCGAAATTTGACTTGGGCGCCCACGATAATTGTCTGCGCCCGTATGCAGGTCTAATACTTCCTATCACGATGGAGTAGCATACCACCAAACTTTGTTTGAAGTGTTTCTATTGGCGTTATGTTTGCATAGTTCATCCTTGGCTTATATTCAATATTATCTTCAATTGGTTGAATTGGACTAGTAAATGAAGGAAATATGCCCTAGAGGCAATAATAAAGTTATTATTTATTTCCTTATATCATGATAAATGTTTATTATTCATGCTAGAATTGTATTAACGGAAACATAATACATGTGTGAATACATAGACAAGCAGTGTCACTAGTATGCCTCTACTTTACTAGCTCGTTAATCGAAGATGGTTATGTTTCCTAACCATAGACATGAGTTGTCATTTGATTAATGGGATCACATCATTAGGAGAATGATGTGATTGACTTGACCCATTCGTTAGCTTAGCACTTGATCGTTTAGTATGTTGCTTATGCTTTCTTCATGACTTATACAAAGTTCCTGCAACTATGAGATTATGCAACTCCGTTTACGGAGGAACACTTTGTGTGCTACCAAGCGTCCTGGCGTAAGCTGGGTGATTATAAAGGTACTCTCTGAGGTGTCTCCAAAAGTATATGTTGAGTTGGCATAATTGAGATTAGGTTTTGTCACTCCGATTGTCGGAGAGGTATCTCTGGCCTTCTCGGTAATACTCATCACCTAAGCCTTGCAAGCATTGTAACTAATGAGTTAGTTATGAAATGATGTATTACAGAGCAGTAAAGAGACTTGCGATAGCGAGATTGAACTAGGTATTGGATACCGGCGATCGAATCTCGGGCAAGTAACATACCAATGACAAAGGGAACAACGTATGTTGTTATGCGGTTTGACCGATAAGGATCTTACGTAGAATATGTAGGAACCAATATGAACATCCGGGTTCGCTATTGGTTATTGACGAGAATAGTTCTAGGTCATGTCTACATAGTTCTCGAACCGTAGAGGTCCATGCAACAACGTTACGATGACGATTTATTATGAGTTTATAAGTTTTGATGTGCGAAGTTTGTTGGTCCGGATGTGATCACGGACATGATGAGGAGTCTCGAAATGGTCGAGACATAAAGATCGATATATTGGAAGCCTATGTTTGGACTTGGAAGGTTCGGATGAAATCGGGTTTTTACGGAACAGGGGTTCGGAACCCTCCGAGGTCAATGGGCCTTGATGGGCCATAAGGGAGAAAGAGGAGGGCGGCGGGGGCAGGCGCCCCCCCCCTAGTCCGAATAGGACAAGGAGTGGCGGCGCCCCCTTCCTCTTCCCCTCCCCAAGTCTAATCCAACTAGGAAGGGGGAGTCCTACTCGGTGGGAGTAGGACTCCTCAGCGCCTCCCCTAGGGCGGCCGCACCCCCTTGCTCCTTTATATCTGAGGGCAGGGGGCACCCATGACACACAAGTTGATCTCGGATCGTTCCTTAGCCGTGTCGGTGCCCCCTCCACCATATTCCACCCGGTCATATCGTCGCGGGCTTAAGGCGAAGCCTGCGCTGATGAAGTCATATCATCGCGGAGCTTAAGCGAAGCCCTGCGTCGGTGGAGCATCATCATCGTCCTGCGCCGTCGTCTTGTGGAACTCATCCCGCGCTTTGCTGGATCGGGCCGGGGATCGTCATCGAGCTGAGCGTGTGCTGAACTTCGGAGGTGCCGTGCGTTCGGTACTTGGATCGGTCGGATCGTGAAGGCGTCGACTACATCAACGCGTTGTTATAATGCTTCGCTTCACGGTCTACTAGAGTGCGTGGACATACACTCTCCCCTCTCGTTGCTATGCCATCACCATGATCTTGCGTGTGCGTGGAAATTTTTGAAATTACTCGTTCCCCAGATGGCATCCGAGCTTGGTTTTATCGTTGATGTCATATGCGAGTAGAACACAAGTGAGTTGTGGGCGATATAAGTCATCTGCTTACCAGCATGTCATACTTTGGTTCGGCGGTATTGTGAGATGAAGCGGCCGGACCGACATTACAGCGTCGCTTCTGGCGAGACTGGTTTCACCGCTTGAGCACTCGTTGCTTAAAGGTGACGGCGGGTGTCTGTTTCTCTCACTTTAGTTGAACCGAGTGTGGCTCGCCCGGTCCTTGCGAAGGTTAAAACAGCACCAACTTGACAAACTATCGTTGTGGTTTTGATGCGTAGGTAAAGCGGTTCTTGCTCAGCCCGTAGCAGCCACGTAAAACTTGCAACAACAAAGTAGAGGGCGTCTAACTTGTTTTTGCAGGGCATGTTGTGATGTGATATGGTCAAGGCGTGATGCTATATTTTATTGTATGAGATGATCATGTTTTGTAACGAAGTTATCGACAATGGCGAGAAGCCATATGGTTGTCGCTTTATTGTATGAAATGCAAAAGCCATGTAATTGCTTTACTTTATCACTAAGCGATGGCGATAGTCGTAGAAGCAATAGTTGGCGAGGCGACAACGATGCTCGATGGAGATCAAGGTGTCGTGCGGTGACAATGGTGGTCATGGCGGTGCTTGGAGATGGAATCACAAGCACAAGATGATGATGGCCATATCATATCACTTATATTGATTGCATGTGATGTTTATCCTTTATGCATCTTATCTTGCTTTGATTGGCGGTAGCATTATAAGATGATCTCTCACTAAAATTATCAAAAGTGTTCTCCACAGTATGCACCGTTGCTAAAAGTTAAGTAGTACCCGGACACCACGTGATGATCGGGTGTGATAAGTTCTCGTCCATCTACAGCAGGTGCAAGCCAGTTTTGCACCGCGAGAATACTCGAGTTAAACTTGGCGAGCCTAGCATATGCAGATATGGCCTCGGAACACGGAGACCGAAAGGTCGGCGTGAATCATATAGTAGATATGATCAACATAGTGATGTTCACCATTGAAAACTACTCCATCTCACGTGATGATCGGTTATGGTTTAGTTGATTTGGATCACGTAATCACTTAGATGACTAGAGGATGTCATCTAAGTGGGAGTTTTTAATATGATTAATTGAACTTAAATTTATCATGAACTTAGTACTGATAGTATTTTGCTTGTCTATGTTTCTTTGTAGATAGATGGCTCGTGCTTTTGTTCCGTTGAATTTTAATGCGTTCCTTGAGAAAGCAAAGTTGAAAGATGATGGTAGCAATTACGGACTGGGTCCGTAACTTGAGGATTATCCTCATTGCTGCCTGAAGAATTAAATCACGGAAGCACCGCTGGGTGCGAACTGCTGCTGAGAACAACGCGAGAAGTTGTGAGCGTCTGGCGAGCAAAGCGATGACTACTCTATAGTTCGATGTGCCATGCTACGGCTTAGAACCGGGTCTTCAACGGCGTTTTGAGCGTCATGGAGCATATGAGATGTTCCAAGAGTTGAAGTTAATATTTCAAGCAAATGCCGGATTGAGAGATATGAAGTCTCCAATAAGTTCTATAGCTGCAAGATGGAGGAGAATAGTTACATCGGTGAGCACATACTCAAAATATGCAGGTATAATAATCACTTGATTCAGCTGGGAGTTAATCTTCGGATGATAGTGTCATTGACAAATTCTCCAATCACTACCACCAAGCTACAAGAGCTTCGTGATGAACTATAATATGCAAGGGATGACTAAGACAATTCTGAGCTCTTACATGATGCTAAAAGCAGCGGAGGTAGAAATCAGAAAGAGCATCAAGTGTTGATGGTCAACAAGACCACTAGTTTCAAGAAAAGGGCAAAGGGAAGAAGAAGGAAACTTCAAAAGAACAGCAAGAAAGTTGCTGCTCAAGAGAAAAACCCAAGTCTGGACCTAAGCACGGCCAGAGTGTTTTTCTGCAAGCGGTGGACCTTTGAGCGGAACTGCCCCAAGTATTTGGCGGATAAGAAGGATGGCAAGGTGAACAAAGGTATATGTGATATACATGTTATTGATGTGTACCTTACTAGAGCTCGTAGTAGCACTGGGTATTTAATCTTGGTTACATTGCTAATATTTGCAACTTCGAAGCAGGGACTACGGAATAAGCGAAACGGGCAAGGGCGAGGTGACGATGCGGCGTGGGAAAGCGGTTCCAAAGTCAATGTGATCGCGATCGACGCTACCTCTACATCTACCTTGGGATTAGTTTTAGACCTAAATAATTGTTATTTGGTGCCAGCGTTGAGCATGAACATTATATCTGGATCTTGTTTAATGCGAGGCGGTTATTCATTTAAATCGAGAGAATAATGGTTGTTCTATTTATATGAGTAATATCTTTTATGGTCATGCACCCTTGAAGAATGGTCTATTCTTGTTGAATCTCGACGGTAGTGATACACATATTCATAATGTCGAAGCCAAAAGATCAGAGTTGATAATGATAGTGCAACTTATTTGTGGCACTTGCCGTTTAGGTCATATCGATGTAAAGCATGAAGAAACTCCATACAGATGGACTTTTGGAATCACTTGATTATGAATCACTTGGTACTTGCGAACCGTGCCTCATGGGCAAGATGACTAAAACTCCGTTCTCGGTTGTATGGAGAGAACAACAGATTTGTTGGAAATCATACATACAGATTTATGTGGTCCGATGAATGTTGAAGCTCGTGGCGGATATCGTTATTTTCTCACCTTCACGGATGATTTAAGCGGATCTGGGTATATCTACTTAATGAAGCATAAATCTGAAACATTTGAAAAGTTCAAAGAATTTCAGAGTGAAGTTGAAAATCATCGTAACAAGAAAATAAAGTTTCTCTGATCTGATCGTGGAGGAGAATATTTGAGTTCTGAGTTTGGTCTACATTTGAAGCAATGCGGAATAGTTTACGCAACTCACGCCACAGGAACACCACAGCGTAATGGTGTGTCGAGCGTCGTGTCGTACTTTACTAGATATGGTGCGATCTATGATGTCTATTTCGATTTACCGCTATCGTTTTGGGGTTATGCTTTAGAGGCGGCGCATTCACGTTAAATAGGACACCATCAAAATCCGTTGAGGCGACACCTTATGAACTATGGTTTGGCAAGAAACCAAAGTTGTCGTTTCTGAAAGTTTGGGGTTGCGATGCTTATGTGAAAAAGCTTCAACTGATAAGCTTGAACCCAAATCGAAAAATGTGTCTTCATAGGATACCCAAAGGAGACAATTGGGTATACCTTCTATCACAGATCCGAAGGCAAGACATTCGTTGCTAAGAATGGATCCTTTCTAGAAAGGAGTTTCTCTCGAAAGAAGTGAGTGGGAGGAAAGTAGAACTTGATGAGGTAACAATACCAGCTCCCTTATTGGAAAGTAGTTCATCACAGAAATCAGTTTCTGTGACACCTACACCAGTTAGCGAGGAAGATAATGATAATGATCATGAAACTTCAGATCAAGTTGTCACTGAACTTCGTAGATCAACCAAGATAAAATCCGCACTAGAGTGGTACGGTAATCCTATTCTAGAAGTCATGCTACTAGATCATGGTGAACCTACGAACTATGAAGAAGCGATGGTGAGCCCAGATTCCGCAAAATGGCTTGAAGCCATGAAATCTGAGATGGGATCCATGTATGAGAACAAAGTATGGACTTTGGTTGACTTGCCCGATGATCGGCAAGCCATTGAGAATAAATGGATCTTTAAGAAGAAGAAGTGGCGATGGTAATGTAGCTGTCTATAAAGCTCGACTTGTTGCGAAAGGTTTTCGACAAGTTCAAGGGGTTGACTACGATGAGACCTTCTCACCCGTGGCGATGCTTAAGTCTGTCCGAATCATGTTAGCAATTGCTGCATTTTATGATTATGAAATTTGGCAAATGGATGTAAAAACTGCATTCTTGAATGGATTTCTAGAAGAAGAGTTGTATATGATGCAACGGAAGGTTTTGTTGATCCAAAGGTGCTAACAAAGTGTGCAAGCTCAGCGATCAATTTATGGTGCAGTGCAAGCCTCTCGGAGTTGGAATAAGCGCTTTGATAGTGTGATCAAAGCATATGGTTTCTCTGAGACTTTTGGAGAAGCTTGTATTTACAAGAAAGTGAGTAGCTCTGTAGCATTTCGATATTATATGTGGACGACATATTATTAATTGGAAATGATATAGAATTTCTGGATAGCATAAAGGATACTTGAATAAAGTTTTTCAATGAAAGACCTCGGTGAAGCTGCTTACATATTGGGCATCAAGATCTATAGAGATAGATCAAGGCGGCTTAATTGGACTTTCACAAAGCACATACCTTGATAAAGTTTTGAAAAAGTTCAAAATGGATCGAGGCAAAGAAAGGATTTTTACCTGTGTTACAAGGTGTGAAATTGAGTCGGACTCAATGCCCGACCACAAGCAGAAGATAGAGAAAATGAAAAATGTTCCTATGCTTCAGCCATAGGCTCTATCATGTATGCAATGCTGTGTACGGACTGGCGTATGTAGCAATAAGCTTGGCGGGAAGGTACCAAAGTAATCCAGAGTGGATCCTTTGGACAGCGGTCAAGAACATCTGAAATACTGAAAAGGACTAAGGATATGTTTCTCGTATATGGAGGTGACAAAGAGCTAGTCGTAAATGGTTACGTCGATGCAAGCTTTGACACTGATCCGGACGATTCTAAATGCAAACCGGATACATATTTTTATTAAGCGGTGGAGCTGTCGGTTGGTGCAGTTCTAAACAAAGCGTCGTGGCGGGATCTACATGTGAAGCGGAGTACATAGCTGCTTGGAGCAGCAAATGAAGGAGTCTGGATGAAAGAGTTCATTTCCGATCTAGGTGTCATACCTAGTGCATCGGGACCAATGAAGATCTTCTGTGACAATCTTGGTGCAATTGCCTTGGCAAAGGAATCCAGATTTCACAAGAGGACCAAG
Source organism: Aegilops longissima (assembly GCA_021605205.1). Classification (NCBI taxonomy): domain Eukaryota; kingdom Viridiplantae; phylum Streptophyta; class Magnoliopsida; order Poales; family Poaceae; genus Aegilops; species Aegilops longissima. The sequence goes on from CM038680.1 coordinate 649,525,045, forward strand.
CATATCAAGAGGCGCTTCAATTCCATTGGGACCAAGTCCAAGTGGGAGACATAGATATTTGCAAGATACATACGGATCTGAATGTTGCAGACCGTTGACTAAGCCTCTTCCACGAGCAAAACATGATCAGCACCAAGACTCCATGGGTGTTAGAATCATTCTTGTGTAATCTAGATTATTGACTCTAGTGCAAGTGGGAGGCTGAAGGAAATATGCCCTAGAGGCAATAATAAAGTTATTATTTATTTCCTTATATCATGATAAATGTTTATTATTCATGCTAGAATTGTATTAACGGAAACATAATACATGTGTGAATACATAGACAAGCAGTGTCACTAGTATGCCTCTACTTTACTAGCTCGTTAATCGAAGATGGTTATGTTTCCTAACCATAGACATGAGTTGTCATTTGATTAACGGGATCACATCATTAGGAGAATGATGTGATTGACAACCCATTCCGTTAGCTTAGCACTTGATCGTTTAGTATGTTGCTTATGCTTTCTTCATGACTTATACAAAGTTCTGCAACTATGAGATTATGCAACTCCGTTTACGGAGGAACACTTTGTGTGCTACCAAGCGTCCTGGCGTAACTGGGTGATTATAAAGGTACTCTCTGGTGTCTCCAAAAGTATATGTTGAGTTGGCATAATTCGAGATTAGGTTTTGTCACTCCGATTGTCGGAGAGGTATCTCTGGGCCTTCTCGGTAATACTCATCACCTAAGCCTTGCAAGCATTGTAACTAATGAGTTAGTTATGAAATGATGTATTCTGAGCGAGTAAAGAGACTTGCGATAGCGAGATTGAACTAGTTATTGGATACCGCGATCGAATCTCGGCAAGTAACATACCAATGACAAAGGGAACAACGTATGTTGTTATGCGATTTGACCGATAAGGATCTTACGTAGAATATGTAGGAACCAATATGAACATCCAGGTTCGCTATTGGTTATTGACCAAGAATAGTTCTAGGTCATGTCTACATAGTTCTCGAACCCGTGAGGGTCCATGCAACAACGTTACGATGACGGTTTATTATGAGTTTATAAGTTTTGATGTACGAAGTTTGTTGGTCCCGATGTGATCACGGACATGGCGAGGAGTCTCGAAATGGTCGAGACATAAAGATCGATATATTGGAAGCCTATGTTTGGACTTGAAAGGTTCGGATGAAATCGGGATTTACTGGAACACGAGGGTTATCGGAACCCTCCGGGGGTCAATGGGCCTTGATGGGCCATAAGGGAGAAGAGGAGGGCGGCCAGGGGCAGGCGCGCCCCTCCCCTAGTCCGAATAGGACAAGGAGGCGGCGCCCCTTCCTCTTCCCCTCCCCAAGTCCTAATCCAACTAGGAAAGGGAGTCCTACTCGGTGGGAGTAGGACTCCTCGGCCGCCTCCCCTAGGGCGGCCGCACCCCCTTGCTCCTTTATATCTGAGGCGGGGGCACCCATGACACACAAGTTGATCTCGGATCGTTCCTTAGCCGTGTCGGTGCCCCCTCCACCATATTCCACTTGGTCATATCGTCGCGGAGCTTAAGCGAAGCCTGCGCCCGATAGAGTCATATCGTCGCGGGCTTAAGCGAAGCCCTGCGTCGGTGGAGCATCATCATCGTCCTGCCCGTCGTCTTGATGGAACTCATCCCGGCCTTTCTTTGGATCGGGCCGGGGATCGTCATCGAGCTGAACATGTGCTGAACTTCGGAGGTGCCGTCGTTCGGTACTTGGATCGGTCGGATCGTGAAGGCGTCGACTACATCAACCGCGTTGTTATAGCGCTTCCGCTTCACGGTCTCACAGTGCGTGGACATACACTCTCCCTCTCGTTGCTATGCCATCACCATGATCTTGCGTGTGCGTAGGAAATTTTTTGAAATTACTACGTTCCCCGTCAGTAATATATGTTTATTTGTGTTCTGTCCTCTACAACATTCACTTATAGTTATGACTTCGTGTTGAATCTTTTGAACTAACTGAATGTGATCGGACCCTAACCTATCTATGCTTCTAACTCAACTCTATCTGTCCAAGTCATATGCATTCTATTGAAAACTGCCGATTGTCTTCACTGAGACCTTGTCAGCTGAAGTCAATCTGACAAACTTTTATATCTGTTTTTAATGCTTTATCATATTTGCCTGAAACCCGGACAATTCGGAACGACCACCCTGACAATCTAGGCGTGTGTGGGAACATGGAACAACTCCCAAGGTGTTGCATGCTTGCCACGTGTCCGTCAGATGTGAACCGCCGAGAGGCACTGCGTAATTATTGTGTATGTCGTCTGTCCTTATAAATACCGTCACGTCTTGGTCAAAATTCTTCTTCCTCCTCGCCACCTCTACGCAAACCCTGGCGCCTCTGCTAGCTCTCGACGACGCCGACGACGAAGCGCTTAGCTGCTGCGACTTCTTCGACACCGTCCTCACACCGGCCGCGGACCTCGTCCTCTCCGCCGTTGCCGTAGGTATCTTCCGTCGCCAAGTTAGGGCACGGGACATCGAACTGCTCGACCTCTGCCTTAGCTCCATCTAGCAGTTCTTCGTATGGTAATTAAATTTTACTTTTTACCGTCTTTTCAATCTGATAGATTCATCCGTCTTTGCCAAAAGTGGTTTCTAGATCTCCAAACGTGAATCTATCTCATTCTGCACCTCATATTCTGCCTAGTATATTCACTTATGCTTCTTTACAAGTTATATTCCTCACTTGTACTTATTCTTGGATTTGTACAACTCTGGAACCAGCTCTCATCAAATAAGTGAATGTCTTCGCATTATGAGGTCAATGTCTTCAAACTGATTTATCTTCAAAATCTTCTGCGAATGCATATGACCTCTTCCCCTTCCCTCGCACCTCTAATGCTGTCACAGGTACATGTCTATGGGAGAATCCCTTGGTTCTCATAGTCTGCATTCGTTTGCAGAATTCTTGCAGAGTCACATCAATTCACCTAAAGCCAGTTCTTGTCGACCAGCCGTGCAAAAGCCATTGCGTAATGAAGCCCTTGAGTTTAAACTTCATGGCAACGAAAGTCAACACGAAAGGGAGGTAGACAGCTGAGGAGTCCTGATTAGGGGTATCCGGACAATGGGACTGTGTACAACGTCCGGACTATTGAGCGTGAAGATACAAGACTCAAGACTCAAGACTTGACCCGTGTCCGGATGGGACTTTCCTTGGCGTGGAAGGCAAGCTTGGCGATCCGGATATTATATTTCCTTCCTTGTAACCGACTCCATGTAAACCCTAGCCCTCTCGGTGTCTATATAAACGGAGAGGTTGAATCCTAGAAGGTCGATCACAATTACAATCATACCATCGTAGGCTAGCTCTTGGGGTTTAGCCTCTACGATCTCGTGGTAGATGTACTCTTGTACTACCCATATAATCAATATTAATCAAGCGAGAAGTAGGGTTTTACCTCCATCGAGAGGGCGAACACAGGTAAGCTTATCTGTGTCCCTTGCTTCTGTTACCATCAGCCTTGGCGCATAGATCGGGACCCCCTACCGAGATCCGCGAGTTTTGACACCGACATTGGTGCTTTCATTGAGAGTTCCTCTGTGTCGCCATTTGTCGGGCTCGATGGCTCCTTCAATCATCATCAACGATGCTGTCGGGCGAGACTTTCCTCCTGGACAGATCTTCGTGTTGGCGGCCGCCTTTGCGAACCCTTCAGCAGCCATCGGGAAGCAGATCGACAGCCTCGCCCCAGCCACGGATCAGGTTGAAACCTGAACTACACGGCGTACGTCCGTGGAGACTTGATCTTCGATGGATTTGGGCCTATGCCAGGAGCACCGGACAGTCGCGACGAGCACGGCTTAGACCTGCCATCGGACAAAGCTCGGGTTATCGCCCCTGTAGTATCTCTGGACCTAGATCCGGAGCAGGCTGCGCTGCCTAAGGACGGAGGGATGGACCCCGCCCCCCCCAGGTCGCACACTCATCGGCGGTGGAGCCAAACTCGGGTCTTGCCTCGGTGATGGCCTGTGACTCTGAACCCCCGGATTCGTATCCGGACGTTGGTTCCTATCCGCGCACTCCCGAGCCCGTCGGGCCAGGATGGGCTCCGGTAATGGAGTTCACCGCTACGGATATTTTCCAGCACTTTCGCCCTTGGCGACATCTTTGAACTCATTAAAGTCTCTCTCTTTGTCGGGAGGCTCTTGGCGAGCTATGTCGGCTCGAGTGGGAGGCGGGAGGCGAAGAATCCGTTGCCACCACCACCCACTTCATTGCCACGATCGATGACTTAAGCGAGTACTAAACTTGACTACGAAGAAATCGGCGGTATGGGCGGCGATGCGGGAGAAGAACATGAACCACCGCTCCTTTGGGCGGTGGACAACCACTCTTCTTATGATATATATATGGTGGACACTCCGAAGGAAACAAATGGCGATGAGGCAGCGGAGGATAAAACCTCGGGGGAAAAAGCAAAGAATGGGCGTCGTCGGCGCCACTCCAAGCCCGCCACCAATACCGGCCGGAGGCGAAAACAATCCGAATGGTGCGAAGAAGAATACAACCACTGATCAGCCCGCCTTGAGCGGGATGAGCAGGGAGGATGAGCAGGTCAGCCCAAAAGAGCGAGGCGGACGGGCGAATGCCGGAGGAGGACAGCTACATGCTCCCCTCGAATACGAGATTAACCTCGGCGTCGGCGAGTTTAGCGTGCTGAGGATCCCGTAGAGAAGGCGCTTCAAGCGTCGGCTTATAGCCACTGCGAGGAGCCTGAAAAAGAAACAGCAGCAACTCCAAGCTGATCAAGACCTGCTCACAGACAGATGGTCTGAAGTCCTGGCAGCCTAGGAATACGGACTCGAGCACCTTACGGCTGACCGGCCACCTCATGGCCGGGATAAAATGGCATACCAGTCCGCATACCAGCCAACACCCCCACGCCAACATACTACGGCCCGGGGCAACAAAACAGGACAGCCAAGATCAATCTATGGATCGCGGGGGCGCACCTCGGTACGTGACGAGGACCGTCATGCCGGACACACCTTCAACAAGTCCGGCCGGGCCGAATATAGCCACCCAGAGCAATTCGACCTGCGTAGCCACATAGCACAACGCGCAGGCGCGCACCCTCTCTTCTTCAGCGAAGTAATGGATCATGAATTCCCGGAAGGGTTCAAACCCGTAAACATCGAATCATCGATGGCTGTGAGACCGAAGTATGGATCGAAGATTTTATTCTCCACATTCACATGGCCCGCGGAGACGATCTGCATGCCATCAAATATCTTCCCCTTAAGCTCAAAGGACCAGCCCGGCACTGGCTAAACAGCCTGCCAGCAAATTCCATTGGTAGCTGGGAAAACCTGGAAGACGCATTCCTCGATAACTTCCACGGCACATATGTGCGACCACCTGACGCTGATGACTTGAGCCACATTATTCAACAGCCCGGAGAGTCAGCCAGGAAATTCTGGACTCAGTTCTTAACTAAAAAGAACCAAATAGTCGACTATCCGGACGCCGAAGCACTAGCGGCTTTTAAGCATAATATCCGTGACGAGTGGCTCGCTCGACACCTCGGCCAGGAAAAACCCAAGTCCATGGCAGCTCTCACAATACTAATGAACCGCTTTTGCGCGGGCGAGGACAGTTGGTTGGCTCGCAGCAGCACTACGCCTGGCAATTCGGATGGCCGCGACAATAACGGCAAGCCATGGCGTAACAGACATAAGCGATGGAACAACGGCGACAACACGAAGACCACGGCGGTCAACACGATTCGATGGATCCAAGCCGGTCGGCGGAAGAAGCCGTTCAAAAGAAATAATCGAGGACCGTCCGGTCTATACCGCATCTTTGGGCGCTCGTGCCAAATTCATGAATGCGCGGACAAGCCAGCCAACCACACCATTAGAGATTGCTGGGTATTCAAACAGGCGGCAAGATAAGCGCCGAAGACAAGGACAAGGGCTGCGGCGGCGATGACGAGGCCCGGCGTCCGAACAGAGAGACGGAAGAAATTTCCCCGGTGAAAGCAGTCAACATGATCTCGCCACGCACATCCCAAGAGGAGCAGGCGGGCACTAAGGGGCGTCTATGCGATGGAGCGATCGCCCCAAATTCAACCCATGGTCAGCTTGTCCGATCACCTTGATCGTAGGGATCACCCTACTAGCATCCGTCCGCGGCTGCTCGGCCGCGTGGTCCTAGACCCAATCATTGGCGGATTCCACCTCACAGCGTCCTTATGGGCGGTGGCGGCAACTGAACCTGCTTTACGGGACACGGTCGCAAAATGGGCATTGACCCTTCAAGGATCAAGCCCACTAAAACCACCTTTAAAGTGTAATTCCTGGAGTAGAGGCCCGTTATGCGGGCTCTATAACGATAAAGTGATCTTGGATCTCCGGATAACTTCGAGCGAAGAGTTAATCTTGATGTCGTCCCCTTCATGATGGTTACCATACCTTTGCTCGAGCGAATCGCATTCGCAGATTCAATGCGGTACCACCTCGCATATCTCAAGCTCAAGATGCGGGACCACGGGGTCATAATAGTGGGCGGAAATATGGACCGCTCCTATGAGCGAAAGAACATCTGCAGCCCTTGCGGCGGAAGTACAATCTGACCTTCTCCGACAAACCAATCCGGCGACAACAACTTTGAGCCGATCAAAGCGAGTCCGGAGCACCCATAGCAGGATCATCGAGCCGCCAAGAAGCGCGACTAGCAGTCCGGCCTCCGCTTAAGCCCCATCAAAGCAGCATTACGTGCCGTGCACACAATTACGCACTAAAAATACCATGGGCATAGGCGGAGGCGCATCAACGACTCGATCGATAGTGCGGGTAACCGCCAAATACTTTCATACTCTTTCCCTCTTACCTTTCGGGACCGCAGCGTTGGCGCAGCATCCTCAAAAGAGCTGAATTGCCGGACTTATAGGGAAGAGACATCCAAGGAGGCAATAGACGTTGTGCACAGAAGAAAATACCCAGGTGGAATCTATTTACGATCAGTATACCTGCTTTATCTACCTGAACACAGCCTGCTCCTGGATAGGACATGTCAAATAGTCCTATTTTATCTCTTCTTAACGCACCCATTGTAAATGTACGCTTAAACGTATTTTTCGTCAATGGGAGATTATATATAGCGTCAGCTTATTATTCTTATTTGAGCATTTTTTTTCTCTTATAAACGTTTATTTGATATTGCATCCGTACACTTTGGTGCGGCCGGTTTGCCAGGGGCTTCTCATGGCGCCCCGTAATATGGCAAATAAAGACCGAACACTTTCAATAGTGCGGCACCCCGAACTTATAGCACTATATGCATCAGCTCCGAATCATGTCTTGGGTCTACAGTTGGGATAGCCCGGCTCCCTTGTTTTGGTGCCTTACGTTCCGTTATATCGGCTAAGGTAGCGCAGGGAGAACTACTGCGATTGTGTCGGTTCTTCGGACGAGCACCTCGATGAAAGCTGAAAACTGACCGGCATGATGTGGCGAGCTGGTCGCTGTTCGAAGGTTTAAAATCCTTAAAGTTTTTCCGCTTTAGGCGATAAATCGGCCGCCCGATCTAGGCGTGTATAGCGCCCGATTGATCTTCCAGTTCTAGGGGCCGCGAAATTTAAAATTGTAGACTTCTATGGCTAAGTGAAAGTTATAAAGCCGCATAGTCCGATTGCCTTGTTCGCTGCGCCGGACACCTCCTTAAGGGACCAAACATTTGGGTAAAGAGTGTCCGGGTTTCCCACGAACACCCCAATGCTAGTCACATGGGGGCGGAAGCCGACGACTGGCCTACTTTCATGATTTTATAAACAGCCGCATAGAAGGTAATATTTTAAATAACAAAAGCGCTACATAGCGCAAGTAACTTCGTCTTTAAATTACAAACATGACAGAAGTGAACTCATTCAAAAATGGCGTCCTTGGTACACTCATCGGCGACGAGATGAGCACCCTTCATCACGCCATCGTAGTACATCTCGGGATGGCGATGTGCCTTGCCCTCCGGCGGCCCGTCCTTGACCAGCTTTTCCGCATCCAGCTTGCCCCAATGCACCTTGACGCGGGCAAAGGCTCGGTGGGCACCTTCGATGCAAACGGATGGCAGATCACTTCAAGCGCGGGCGAGAATCCACCATCCGGCAATCGGGCCAAAGTAGCTCTTGGGCGAGGAGCTCACGAGCCACATCGACTATGAAGTCCTTCATAGCCAGTTCGGCTGCTCTATGGAGTTCGATCAAGCTGCTTGGTTGGTCGCTCGGAAACATCGGATGATCGGCTGACATCTTGGGACGAACAGCTTCTCCGTTGAGCTCCCTCACAGGCACGGTAGAACTCCGCGCGTCACGAGGCGTTGTGTGGCAGATCTGCAAATGCCTGGAGAGCTCCGTGTTGAGTAAGTAAAAAGCGCCTCCTTCACATGTTTGCTTTGCATAAAGAATTTCTTACCTGCTGCTATCTTCTTGGCCTCCTGGATCTCTGCTGTGCTTTCTCAGGCTTGGCCTTGGCATCCTTCAAACTTACAAGGGCCTTACATAGCTCGGCCTCCTTCATCTTGATTATGCTCCATGGACTCGCACTTCTTGTCGAGGTCACTGGAGCTCTGATGTCTTGCCCACTCTAGCACTTTGCTTTTCGCTCTTGCATTCCAAGGCCACTTTGTTTCGGCCTCGGACAGCGCTTTCTTAAGGGCGCCACTTGGCGGTGGCCTGATACCTGATCCACGGCGCTTGGCGTTAGGCGACAAATTTTGCCTATCTTTAAATATATCTGAATGGGGAATCGCACCTTTAGTCTCCTCGAGCTGCCTCTTACGTGAGGCCGAGCTCTCCCTGCGCTGCTCGAGGTCCGCTTGATTCGGCAACCTCGGCGATGCAGGCAGCAGCAGCAAGCAGCACAGCTTGGTTATTCACAACAATACTTACCATTAGACTCCTGCGGATTATAATTGACCCTCCGTTTGGCTTTTCTTTCTGAACACCAAGCAGTATCGAGGCTATTACCTATCGGTGGTAATTTCATACATTTTATTACTTACCTCAAAGCACATCGGGAGGCTTATGCGAGCTTCGGTCGATCCGCTTTTGGCGGACAGAACCTTTGAATCACCGCACTCATGAAATGCGGTGCTCTTCTTCCATGGAGCGCCTCGAAGCGCTTCCACCAGGCTATCGGCGCCGTTGGCGCGGCGGAAGTCCTCGGCTGCAGGTGGCTCGCCCTCCCTAACGAGGGCTGCCGCTTAAGTCTGAAACCGTCGGAGGTTCGGGCGGTGTTGGTCGAGTCCGCCTTGTTGCGGCTCTCATCGGCGCGATCGCGGAGATCTTGAACCCGCATGTCCGACATTCGGAAGTCCGCCTTGGGGCGTCTCGAGTCACCTCCCCTGCTCGGGAACCTTGAGACAACACCTCCGTGTCATCCATGAGCTAAGGAGTGGTGGCTGTCGGGGGCGAGTTCATCTCTGAGCGCTCGAGAGACCCGTCGAAGCGACTCCCGGATGAGCCTGGCGGACGCATATATGCTCGGCGTTATTAAACAGCTATGACTTAAAACCACGGTAGAGTGCGGACACTTACGATCGCACGAGGGCTTCCCCAGGTAGCCACGCTTCATCGTTATGGCGGCCGTGGTGGAGTAGTCCGGAAGGATGTTTTCCCTTCTTGGGCGCCCAGCCTCCCCTGCAGGCGGCTTTCTCTTCTTCTCCCCAGTGCGGGGAGGTGGAATTCTTTTGATTCCCCGCCTGCGGAGGAATCTGTCTCGTCGTCATCGGACGACGAGGTACCTCGCGGACTTGCGGCAGGGCCTTTTCCGGCCCCTGGCCCGCTTCACGGGCACCTCATCCTTTCCGGATGGGCGTCTTCTTCTTCTTCCTCCTCCCTTCATGGGAGAGTCTGCCTCGTCATCTTGGACGAGGCTTACGCTAACCTTACAGCGGAGACCCTTTGGGTCCCGGGGCCTTCTTCTCGGCCTTCTTCTCCGGCACCTTGTATGGTGCCGGACTACTATCTCCGTCGAGAGAGCATCCGCTGAGCCTTCCGGCAGCGGAGCGGACGATGAGACCTGCTCCGCCGTCTCCACATAGTCCTGAAGCAAATATGCATGATTACTTAAGGGACTCCCGTGAATATATTGGGAAAAACTGGGTTCGGTGGCAGTCTGAGAACTCACCTGACTAGGAGCCTGCGCGGCGTGAAGCCCGCTTAGGGAGTCCTGGATTAGGGGGTGTCCGGATAGCCGAACTATCACTGTTGGCCGGACTCCTGGACTATGAAGATACAAGATTGAAGACTTCGTCCCGTGTCCGGATGGGACTTTCCTTGGTGTGGAAGGCAAGCTTGGCGATACGGATATGTAGATCTCCTACCGTTGTAACCAACTCTGTGTAACCCTAACCCTATCCGGTGTCTATATAAACCGGAGGGTTTTAGTCTGTAGGACGACAAAAACAACAATCATACCATAGGCTAGCTTCTAGGGTTTAGCCTCTCTGATCTCGTGGTAGATCTACTCTTGTACTACCCATATCATCAATATTAATCAAGCGGGGTAGGGTTTTACCTCCATCAAGAGGCCCGAACCTGGGTAAAAACATCGTGTCCCTTGTCTCCTGTTACCATCCGCCTAGGCGCTTGATTCGGGACCCCTACGAGATCCGCGGTTTGACACCGACATTGGTGCTTTCATTGAGAGTTCCTGCGTATGCCGTCATCCTTAGGCCCGATGGCTCCTCCGATCATCAACAACGAGCGGTCCGGTGAGACTATTCTCCCGGACAGATCTTAAATATTCGGCGGCTTTGCTGCGGGCAATTCACTTGGCCATCTGGAGCAGATCGAAGCTACGCCCCTGGCCGTCGGTCAGGTTTGGGAGATTTGAACTACGGCCGACATCCGCGGAGACTTGATCTTGACGGATTCGAGCCACAATAAGCAAGCGCGCCAGCCTTGTCTCGATGGGCGCGATCTAGCTCTGCCGCCGAGCGGTGCCACGGAGGCCGCACCGGCGTCGCTCCGACCCTTAGCTCGGGCCGACTCCGCCGATCGAGGCGAGTGGCTGGACACCGCCTCGGGGCTACGATCTCTGGCGATTGGCGAACACCATCCCTGTCGCTGCGAATCCGTGACTCCAAGGTGCCGGACTCCTCTCCGGACTCCGAACCTCCCGCGCCCCGGCCAATCGAATCCGATTGGGCGCCGGTCATGGAGTTCACTACCGCGGACATCTTTCAGCACTCGCCCTTTGGCGACATCCTGAATTCACTAAAGTCTCTCTCTTTATCAGGAGAGCCCTGGCCGGACTACGGTCAGGAAGGTTGGGATGCGGACAACGAAGAAATTCAGCGCCCACCCACCACCCACTTTGTAGCCACTTGCCGATGATTTAACCGACATGCTCGACTTGACTCGAAGACATCGGCGGTATGGACGACAATGCTGGAGCGACCAGAACCAGCGCCTACGAGGCAATCGGAAGGCCACCTCATCATCGACATATACATGGTGGACATCCCAAAAGATGGGAACGGCGATGGAACAGCGGAGGATGACCCCTCCACGAAACAGCCCAGCGTCGGCGTCGTGGCGCGCTCTAAATCCGCCACAGCAAAAGCGGTGATTCCGGCACGGAGATAATAACACCCGGACGATGCGAAGACAACCCCCTCCAGCAGGATTCAGCACGGAGGAGGAGAAGCCAGCCCTCACGATAGAAGCGGCGGACGGGGAGGTGGAGGGCGGTAATTATATGCCTCCCTCCGAAGATGAGGCAAGCCTCGGCGACAACGAATTTGTCGTTCCTGAGGATCCCGCCGAACAGGAGCATTTCAAATGCAGGCTTATGGCCACGGCAAGCAGCCTCAAGAAAAGCGATAGCAGCTTAGAGCTGACCAAGACTTGCTAGGCGACGGATGGATGAAGTCCTTGTGCGAAGATCGAACTCGAGCGCCCTCCAAGAGATACCCAAAGCGCAGGCTGCTACCCCAATTAGAGGAAGCAGCACCCAAACCTACATCACCAGCGCATGATGCGGCCGACCGGCCACCCCGTGGTCGCGACATAGAGGCCTCTAGACCCTCCATTCAAGCCGCACTCCGGCGTCGCTCGAAAAGTACCAAGGCACGGGGAAACGCGCCAGACCCGCAAGACATATTGGAGGACAAGGCAAGGCAAACAAGATCGATCTATGGGTCGCGTGGGTGCCCCACGACACGTGATGATAACCGTCACGCCGGATACAGCAATTCCGGCAGGGCCGAACACAGTAGACAAAGCTCATTTGAGCTTCGTCGTGATATAGCTCATCTGAGGCGCCAACACCCACTATGCTTCACGATAAGTGATGGATCATCAAATCCCGAGGTTTCAAACCCGTAAACATCGAATCATACGATGGCACAACAGATCCTGCGGTTTGGATCGAGGACTACCTCCTCCATATCCACATGGCCCGCGGTGATGATCTACGCCATCAAATACCTCCCACTCAAGCTTAAGGACCAGCTCGGCATTGGCTTCACAGCTTGCCGCGAGAATCAATTGGTTGTTGGGAGGACACGGAAGCCGCATTCCTTGATAACTTCCGGGGCACATATATGCGACCACACAGCGCCGATGACCTCAGCCACATAATTCAGCAGCTAGAAGAATCGGCGGACAATTACGGACACGGTTCCTAACCAAGAAAAATCAAATCGTTGATTGTCCGGATCGAGAGGCCTTGCAGCCTTCAAACATAACATCATGACGAGTGGCTTGCCCGGCACCTAGGACAGGAAAAGCGAAATCCATGGCAGCCCTCTAACGCTCATGACCCGCTTTTGCGGGAGAGGACAGCTGGCTAGCCCGTAGTAACAACTTGACCAAAACCCCGGTAGTTCGGATACCAAGGACAGCAATGGCAGGTCGGCGTCACAACAAGCACAAGCGCCGCGTGCGGTGATAATGCTGAAGATCGGCGGTCAATGCGGATTCAGAGGCTCTAAACCGGTCAGTGGAAAAGCTGTTCAAAAGAAATACTCGGCGCCGTCAATCTAGACCGAATACTCGATCGCTCGTGCCAAATACATGGCACCCCGAAAAACCAGCCAACCACACTAACAGGGATTGTTGGGTCTTCAAGCAGCGAGCAAGTTAAATGCGAACTCAATGACAAGGGCTGCATAGCGATGGCGAGGAGGAGCCCCGCCGCCCGAACAATAGAGGACGAAGGGCTTCCCCCACAAGTGCGGACGATGAACATGATATCGCAACCCACATACTCAAAAGGGGCGCAAGCATGCACTAAGGGGCGTATATGCGATGGAGCGATCGCCCCGAAGTTCAACCCATGGTCCTCCTGCCCGATCACCTTTGACCGAAGGGACCACCCCACTAGCATCCGCCACGGCGGATTCGCCGCATTGGTTCTTCACCCAATCATCGACGGATTTCACCTCACTAGAGTCCTGATGGATGGCGGTAGCAGCCTGAACCTGCTCTATCAGGATACAGTGCGCAAACTGGGCATAGACCCCTCAAGGATTAAACCCACAAAGACGACCTTTAGAGGTTTCATACCAGGTGTAGAGGCCAATTGTACAGGCTCAGTTACACTCAAAGTGGTCTTCGGATCCCCGAATAACTTCCGAAGCGAAGAGTTAATCTTCAACATAGTCCCGTTCCGCAGCGGCTATCATGCACTGCTTGGACGAACCGCATTTGCAAAGTTCAATGTGGTGCCGCACTATGGTACCTCAAGCTCAAGATGCCAGGCCCTCGAGGAGTAATCACGGTCAATGGAAACACCAAACGCTCTCTCCAAACGGAGGAGCACACAGCGGCCCTCGCGGCGGAGGCGCAAAGCAGCCTCTCACAGCAATTCTTGAGTCCGGCTATTAAACGTCCGGACACCGTCAAGCGCGCCCGGAGTAACCTACAACAAGACCGCCTGGCATGATCCGAGCACGCGTAGCAATCCGGCCCCAACCCCAGCCCTCGCGAAATTGCGAAGCCAGTACTACGCGTACATAACTACGCTCTGGAGATACCATGGGCATAAGGGGAGGGGCATGACCACGGCACGCCCAGAATGTGGCTCAACCGCACCAGGGGCTCCCGATTGTGTCATTCTTTTTCTTTCTTCTTTTCTCTTACTTTCAGGACTCCGTTTTCTAGAAGCCCTGTCCGGCACTAGACTCCGTTTTCTAGAAGCCACATTCTAGGCATGACCACGGCACGCCCACAATGTGGCTCAACCGCACCAGGGGCTCCCGATTGTGTCATTCTTTTTCTTTCTTCTTTTCTCTTACTTTCAGGACTCCGTTTTCTAGAAGCCCCGTCTGCACTAAATTGCCGAACTCACGATGCAACAGCCGGGAAGCGGCTACGTCGAATGTCCAGTGGTCTCTACTACGAGCATTATACCTATTTTACATACCATCCATAGCTTACCCCCGGAGGGGGACATGTTAAATAGTCCCATCCCTTGCTTATCGCACTATTTGTATCGTTACGCTTTCATTGCAGTACCTTTTGAATAAACAATACATAGATTTTGCCTATTATTGCACTCCTTTTTATCTATATATATATATATATATATATATATATATATATATATATATATATATATATATATATATATATATATATATATATTTATTCATGACATGTTGCACCTGTACACTTTAGTACGGCCAATACACCAGGGCTTAAGTACCCCAAAAGTATGGTGTGATAAGTGCGAACACTTTCACAAGTGCGGCACCCGAACTTATAGCATTATATGCATCGGCTCCGAATCATGTCTTGGGTCAATAGTTGGGTTTGCCCGGCTCCCATGTTTTGGTACCTTACATTCCGTTATATCGGCTAATGTAGCGCTGGGAAAACCACTGTGATTGTGCCCCGTTTGAGCTGCGTTGAGCACCTCAGTGGAGAAAGCTAAAACTGACCGTCATGATAGGGCGAGAGCGATCGCTGTTCGAGAGGTTTTTTCGGTCCCTAAAGACTTATGCCGCTTAGGCGAGGAGTCGCCATTGTCCGCCAAGGCGTGGATAGCGCCCGAACTCGGTCTTCGAATACTAGGGGCTTCACGAAATTTAAAATTATAGAATTCTATGGCTAAGTGAGAGTGTTCAAGCACTATAGTCTGGTTGCCTTGTTTGTTGCGTTGGCGCCTCCTCGATGGACCCAAGAATGGGAACAAGAGCGCTCAAGTTTATCCCTAACACCCCAAAGACTCGTGGCATGGGGCTGAAGCCAACGACTTGCCATCTCTCAAATTTGATAAGCGGCCGCATGAAGGTAATATTTTAAATTCACAAGCGTTGCTTAGCGCATATGAACAAGTTCTCGTATACGGGATAACAAATGCGAGTCTATTCAAAATTACATCTTTGGAGCATTCACCGCTATAGGGCGGTACCCTTGAGACGCCCTCATAGTACATTTCGGGCTTGCGATGCTCCTTGCCCTTTGGTGGCCCGTCCGTCACAAGCTTCTCGATCCAGCTTGCCCCAAAGCACTTTAGCACGGCAAGGCCCAACGGGCACCTTCAATGCAGGCGAGCGCTTGATGACCTCAATCCATGGACAAAGTCCACCAGCCACGCACTAGCCCGGTATCTCCTGGCATGGCTTCCAATGGCCACAAATGAATCATGAGGCCCTTCATGGCCTGTTCGGCGACCTTGTGGAGCTCGACCAGCTGCTTCAGCTGGTCGCTCGAGGGCACGGATGTCCGGCCTCGAAGATACCGAGACCGAACACCTTTCCGTCGAGCTCCCCTCCTTGGCGCGGTAGAACGCGCAGCATCGGTTACACTGAGGCAGATCTGCGAATGCTCCTGGAGAGCTCCAGATTCGGGTAAGTAATAGATAATCCACTTTCACATGCTTGCTTTGCATAAAGAATGCCTTACCCGCTGCTATCTTCTTTAATGATTCAATTTCTTGGAGGGCTTTTTGGGCTTCGGCCTTAGCGGCTTTGGCACTCTCAAGAGCCGAGGCGAGCTCGGACTCTCGAGTCTTCGAGTCACGCTCCAAACTCGTTTTTTTTCCACGAGCACGGAGCTCTTGCCGCACCTCCGCCACCCGCGCCTCCTGCTTCTCTCGCTCGGTGCGCTCAGCGGCCGCTTTGCTTTCGGCCGTGGACACCGCTTCCTTCAGGGTCGCCACCTCGTTCGTGGCCCCTACAATACCCACGTTAGTCCTGTAATTTTTGCAACCAAATCCTTTCTATAAGGTATTACTTTAATAAGGTATTACTTACCTTCCTTGTCCTCGAGCTGCTTCTTGGCAAGGCCGAGCTCGTTCTCGAACCGCTCGAGGCTCTGCTTCAATGCATTGACCTCGGCATCGGTCGGTCTGGCGGAGGTCGGCGGCGCCTGCATTCCCATATTGACATACTTATGTTAGACTCCTGCGTATATCTTTTAGATTCTCATCCGCTTTTCTTTCCAACACCGAACTAAGCATCGGGGGCTCTTGTCTATGCGGTAATATTTTTACATATTCTAAACTTACCTCAAAGCCTGTTAGAAGGCTGGTACAGGCTTGATCAGCCCGCTCTTGGCGGATGAACTTTCGGATCACCACACTCATAACAAAGGCGGTGCTCCTCGTCGATGGAGGAGCCGTTAAGCACCTCCAAGCAAGCTATCCGGTGCCTCCGGATGGACGGAGGTCACCAGCGTCGCAGTCTTGCCCTTCTTACGAAGGGGCCGCTTGCCGGACTTCGGAACCACTGAAGGTTCCGGTACGGAGTCCGGCACAGGGCCGGACTTAGATCCCTCTGGGGTTTCGCCCCCTTTACACCCGGAGTCCGGGAGGTCGCCTTGCGGCGCCTCCAGGACCACCTCCTCCTGGCTGGGCCCCTTTTGGGACTCCACCGTGGTGTCGTCTGCGTCACGAGGAGAGGAGGCGGTCAGAAGTGAAGTGCTATTCGCATCCGATTAATCCAGGGAGCCGCTCGACGAAGCGGCGAGCTCGTCCTTGGGCGTGTACATGGTTATATTCGGCGTTAGAATACACTATGCGACAAATAAAAAGTCATGAGCTATTCTGGAATCCGGACACTTACGATCTCGCCAGGGGCTTGGCCCTTGGTGGCCACTCATCCTCGTCGTTGTCGGCGTTGGTGGAGAAGTCCGGAGGAAGGGTCCTTCCTTTCTTGGACCCTCCGGCCTCCCCAGTCGGGGCGGCCTTCCTTTTCTTCTCTCCCCCCGCTGGGGGACAGGCTTCTTTTTCCTCCTCCCCGTCCTCAGGGGAGGATTCCGCCTCAGAGTCGTCGGACGATGAGTCCGACAACACATGGCGTCGGGCGCTCCTTCGAGTCCCTGTGGCCTTCTTCTCCGGCACCACGTGAGGTGCCGTAGCCAGCAGCCCCGTCAAGCGGGCGTCCGCTGGATCTTCTGGCAAGGGAGCCGGACAGTTAACCTGCCCGGACGTGTTACGCCAGTCCTGTCAAAGGTAAGGGAGTTTAGATCCCACATAGAGTCAAACTATGAAAAACAAGAGTCCCGTAAAGGGCAAAATAGCTTACCTCGGTAGCTTGGCGCTGCGAGCTGAATCCGCGATCTTGATGGCGGATGTAGGAGCCTCGGCGCCTTGAATAGCACCTTCGAGCATCTTCGTACGTAGTGTCGAAGAGCCTTTTTAGAGTTTGGTGATGTGCCGGATCGAACTCCCACAATTTGAAGGCCCGTTGTTGGCATGGGAGGATCCGGCGGATGAGCATAACCTGGACTATATTGACAAGCCTGAGATTCTTGTCCACCAGGGTTCAGACGCAAGTTTGGAGTCCGGACAGCTCTTCCGAATCACCCCACGCCAGGCCCGTCTCTTTCCATTATGTGAGCCGTGTGGGGAATCCGGATCAGAATTCGGCGGCCGCCGCCCATTGAGGGTCGCGCGGCTCGGTGATGTAGAACCACCCCGATTGCCACCCCTTTATGGTCTCCACAAAGGAGCCCTCGAGCCTTAGGACTTTGGCCATCTTGCCAACCATGGCACCTCCGCACTCCGGTTGGCGGCCGCCCACTACCTTTGGCTTGACATTGAAGGTCTTCAGCCATAAGCCGAAGTGGGGCTGGATGCAGAGGAAGGCCTCGCACACGACGATAAACGCCGAGATGTTGAGGATGAAATTCGGGGCCAGATCATGGAAGTCTAGGCCGTAGTAGAACATGAGCCCCCGGATAAATGGGTGAAGTGGAAAACCTAGTCCACGGAGGAAGTGGGTGAGGAACACCACCCTCTCATGGGGCCTGGGGGTGGGAATGAGCTGCCCCTCGTCGGGGAGCGGTCTTGCGATGTCATCGCTGGACAAGTATCCGGCCTTCCGCAGCTTTTGACTTGTCCTCCGTGTGGGAGGAGACCATCCACTTGCCTCCCTCCGGACATGGCTGGAGAAGGTTGAGGAGGGATGTGCGGACTTGGGCGCCTGGAGCTCGAGTCTTGGAAATGGATGAGCAAAGGAGGAAGAAGGCGTGGGTGAAAAGGTCGATCCTTATCCCCTTATATGGACGGACGAAGCTATGCGTCCCCCGCCAGCCTGGTAAAACTCGCTTATCTCCCAAGCACCGTAATCAATGGCGCGGTTGGGTTACCCACGTCCGTATTGATGGGAATCCCGGAATATGGGGGCACGATCTCCGCTCTGATAAGACGTGCAAATGGAAACTGCCTCGCTAAACGCGCTGAGGTGGAACAGTAAAAACGATTCGTATAAAGGCCTGGCCGTGGTGTGATGTCACGCCCGCGAATCGTCGCAGATCTGTGCAAAGGTTATTCTCTTTACGGTGGTATGTGGAACTTGTTTTGCAGAGCCGGACACAATCCTTGTGTTCAAAATCTTCTATGAAGTATTCGGAGGAGGAACCCGCCTTGCAATGCCGAAGACAATATGCGCGCCGGACTCGTAGTCATTGAAGCCTGGTTCATGGGCTACTGAGGGAGTCCTGGATTAGCGGGTGTCCGGATAGCCGAACTATCACCGTTGGCCGGACTCCTGGACTATGAAGATACAAGATTGAAGACTTCGTCCCGTGTCCGGATGGGACTTTCCTTGGCGTGGAAGGCAAGCTTGGCAATACAGATATGTAGATCTCCTACCGTTGTAACCGACTCTGTGTAACCCTAACCCTATCCGATGTCTATATAACCCGGAGGGTTTTAGTCCGTAGGACGACAAAAACAACAATCATACCATAGGCTAGCTTCTAGGGTTTAGCCTCTCTGATCTCGTGGTAGATCTACTCTTGTACTACCCGTATAATGAATATTAATCAAGCAGGAGTAGGGTTTTACCTCCATCGAGAGGGCCCGAACCTGGGTAAAAACATCGTGTCCCTTGTCTCCTGTTACCATCCGCCTAGACGCACAATTCGGGACACCCTACCCGAGATCCGCCGGTTTTGACACCGACACCCGCGGTCCTCGGATGTGGGAGGAGGCACTTCGGAGGCCTTAAACAGCTCCTTCCACGCGTCTTTGTCCTTCATGCCATAGAGCCTCTGGAGCGTCTGGTGTTCGCCCGGGACGAACTCCCAAAGATTGAATGCCCGCCTTTGGCACGGCAGGATCCGGCGAACGAGCATGACTTGGATCACGTTGACGAGCTTGATGTTCTTGTCCTTCATGCTCTTGATGCAGGTTTGGAGTCCGGTCAGCTCCCCAAGCCAGGCCCTTCCTTTCCCAGGAGGTGAGCCGCATGGGGGCTCCGGCTCTGAACTCGGGGGTCGCCGCCCAGTTGGCGCCGCGCGGCTCGGTGATGTAGAACCACCCCGATTGCCACCCTTTTACGGTCTCCGCAAAGGAGCCGTCCGGCCAGGTGACATTAGGCATCTTGCCCACCATGGCCCCTCCGCATTCCGCTTGCTGGCCGCGTACGATCTTCAGCTTCACGCAGAAGATTTGTAGCCACATGCCGAAGTGAGGCCGGATGCGGAGGAAGGCCTCGCATACGACGATGAACACCGAAATGTTGAGGACGAAATTCGGGGCTAGATCATGGAAATCTAGCCCGTAGTAGAACATGAGCCCGCGGATGAAGGGGTGAAGTGGAAACCCCAGTCCACGGACGAAGTGGGTGACGAACACGACTCTCTCATGGGGTCCCGGGGTCGGAATGACCTGCCCAGCGTCCGGTAGCCAGTGCGCTATGTCTGCGGCCAAGTATCCGGCCGCCAGAAGATTTGTGATGTGCTTCTCCTCGACGGTGGAAGCCACCCACTTGCCTCATGCTCCGGACATGTCTAGCTGTGCGGAGAAGACTTGGGCTTGGGCGCTGGAGCTCGAGGGGGCAAGAGTGGGCAAAAGGAGGAAGAAGGCGTGGGTAAAAATGGGGAAATCTTATCCCTTTATAGAGGCGACGAAAGCGGTGCGCCTCCACACTTGCCCGTTGGGAATCGCTGTCTTCCCAAGCGCCACGATTAATGATGTGGTGGGATTACGCGTACCAGTATTGATGAGAATCCCGTAATGAGGGGGCACGATCTCTGCTTTGACAAGACGTGTCAAGGAAACCGCCGCAATATCTTGTTGTGGCTGGTTATGGAAAGATGGTTCAATAATGACCTGACCGTAGTGACACGTCGCGTTGCCTAAAAAGTTGTCAGCAGATTGCATTTGTGAAACATCATTCTCTCTACGGTGGCATGCGAAGATCATCTTGTGGATCCAGACACGGTTTGAGTGTTCGATAATTACCTTGGAGTATTCGGAGGAGGAACCCGCCTGCAATTCAAGACAAGATGCGCACCGGACTCATCGTCATTGAAGCCTCGGTTCAGGGGACTCTTGAGGAGTCTTGGATTAGGGGTATCCGGACAGCGGACTGTGTACAACATCCGGACTATTGAAGCGTGAAGATACAAGACTCAAGACTTGACCCGTGTCCGGATGGGACTTTCCTTGGCGTGGAAGGCAAGCTTGGCGATCCGGATATTATATTTCCTTCCTTGTAACCGACTCCATGTAAACCCTAGCCCTCTCCGGTGTCTATATAAACCGGAGAGGTTGGTCCTTAGAAGGTCGATCACAATTACAATCATACCATCATAGGCTAGCTCTTAGGGTTTAGCCTCTACGATCTCGTAGTAGATCTCCTCTTGTACTACCCATATCATCAATATTAATCAAGCAGGAAGTAGGGTTTTACCTCCATCGAGAGGGCTCGAACCTGGGTAAACATCTGTGTCCCTTGCTTCCTGTTACCATCAGCCTTGACGCACAGATCGGGACCCCCTACCCGAGATCCGCCGGTTTTGACACCGACAACAGCGCCGTGGTAACACTTCCAAGGATTTGCCTCAAGATTTTCACGAGCTGTACAAAACAGGCCCTGAGGAAACCTATACCGGCCGCAAGAATCGAATCCAGTGGATCCGAAGATATTGGGCAGAAGAATGGTTCAAATACCGCTTCATCACTGAAGAATATGCAGAGAAGAATGCCATCAAGGGACCACAGGTAGATATTGTGTACAAAATCTTCAACCCCGGTCCCTTCCTGAAGCCATCCAACGAGAATTCTATCCGTGCATGATTCGCGGACTGCAGCCAGAGAGCACTGATCCTTCTTCTCTACTGTGGTGCCGTGAAGACCACCTGTTCAAGCGCAACTACCAATTCGCCAAAGACTCAGCTGCGAAGAACAAGAAGGCTCTAGGGCTTGACTTCAACCCTGGTCCTTCCTCACCTCGGGACGATGGCACCCGTGAAGCCAATGAGAACAGGATCGGCACCTTCTAACCCTTGCTGGCCTCATCACCCACATTGTTGTCCAAGGTGCCAAAGTGGATCATTCTGATGATGGTGCTGACACTGATGAAGCTCCAGCTCCTGCTCCAAAGCCGCAGAAGCAAAAGAAGACTAAAGCTTCAAAGTCATCTGCTGCTCAAAAGCTTCATGAGTGAAGCCATTGGCAACTGCCCTCCTGCTCCCAAGAACACCTCGAAGATCTCTCGCATCTCCAAGAAGCGTGAGAAGCCATAGAAGAAACCTGTTCAGCAACACAGTCAAGCACTGACACCTGCTGCCGTTCTGAGGAACGAATCTGAAGCCATTGATTTGTCTTCAGATGAAGAATTTGGCAATGATGCTCTCGAGCAGTTGATCAAGAGCAAGCAAGAGGCGGAGATCTTCAATGATCTGCTCCTCTTCGATGTGAACATCTTGCACAATTTCATTGATGAATGGTTCGACAATCAAGATCTCTGGTTTGATAATCTTCAACTCCCTATTGGCATCAGCGTCTCCTTTCAAGGTGCCATTGCTCCTGAGCTGGCTCTGGCTTAGCGAATTGTTGAACTAAAAGACAAGACTGGTTTTGAGAAGGAACAGTTCAAGAAGCATGTTGCCAAGCTGAGTGTGGCTGATGTCCAGAAATTCAAGGTGATGCTCAATGACCTCAAGGAGGCGTTTCAAAAGAAATGTGAGGAAGCCAAAGGCTCAAGAGAGTGCATGAAAACTCTAGCTGCAAAGTGTGGTCAAGCTTACAACGAAGCTGAAAAGCGCAAGGCTCTTGGGCGTCCTGGCATTGACCCCAAGATGGCTGCCAAGCAGAAGAAGCATACTGTGGCCCAGACTAAAGCACCACGGCAGGAAGAACCTCATATTGTCTTCCCAGCCAGCATGACAGGCTCGAAGCCTAAGGTCTCCACGATGGCTTCAGATCAGCAGAAAACCAAGGTAGCTGAAGCTGAAGCCAGAAAGCGCAAAATCAAGCGCACTACTGATGATGCACCACCCCCAAGAAGAGAAAAACCAAGAAGAGAGATCGGGATGCTCCCAAAGAGCCCCTTATAGTTGAACCCATTGCTTTCGCTCACCCTAACCCTGACAATCAAGAGCGTTGGTTGATAGTCCATGAGTCTGCCACAGAGGCTCCTGAGGCTCAAGAAGTTCCAGTCGGTGACCCCATCGCGACTGAAGACATTGGTCCTCATGACAATGTAGAAGATGATGAAGTCCTTCCTCAAATTGAGCACCCAACGGTATCATCGCCTGTTCTCACGAACAGCGAGCTCATTAGCATTGATCGTCCTTCGACACTAATCTCTCAAGATGCCTCGTGGGTTGATCGTCCCCAACCAGCAACTCCAAGTCAAGATTCACCAAGCACTCCCCGTCCTCCACCAGCGCAAGCCACCAGTCCGTTGGTGAATGATGATAATTACATGGAGACAACACCTTCACCAAAAGGCGTCGCCCATGTTTCTATGGCTTCGCAGAGGTCTCAAGCCCTCTGTCTCCATAACCACCATCACAGAAGGAGACTCAAACCAGACTGGCTTAGTGGCACGTCAAGTGTTCCCTGAAGATAATCCTTCTGTGACGGTTCCCTCGTCTGAAGCAAATGTTGCTGAAGACAATCCAGCTGCATCAGCCGAAGAAAGACAAGAAGAAGAGTATGTTGCTACTCCCCCTACCACCCAAACAAGTTGTTCTCGAGGAGAATGTATCTGTGCCCGACCCTCCTGTCGTGGTTCTAAGTCTGACAGTAGAATAGGGGGGTAGGAATGTAGAGGCAAGATCTTAGGTATGGAGGAGTTGTACACGCTGGTTTTACGAGTTCAGGCCCTTCTCGGAGGAAGTAACAACCCTACGTCTCGGAGCCCGGAGGCGGTCGACTGGATTATACGCGTGTGTGTTACAGAGGGTGCAAACCCTTGTCCCAGAGGAGGGGGTGGCTTATATAGAGTGCGCCAGGACCCCAGCACCCCTACGTTACATAGGATTCAAGGTACATAAAGAGGTGGCGTTACAGGTAACACCTGTATTTAAATTCTGTAAATGGTCATTAAATATCTAAGTAAATGCCCGACCGTTGATGTGCGGAGCGGCTTTAGGTCTTCTTATCATCGAGTGGTTTGATGGTCGAGTGACCTGGGTAAAGTGAGATCACCGAGTGGATGGTAGGTCGAGTGGACTTCACTCGACGCCTTTGCTGGATCCCTTCTTCTGATACTTGAACTTCTTTGTTCTTAGGACTAAGACCTTAGGTAGGATGTATAGGTCAGGCCTATTACCCTACCCTAGGTTTATGTCTACATCATTAGCCCCCGAATGGATCGAGGTTTGAGTGAAACAGAAGGACGGAGTTTCCCTTACTTTTACTCATGATTGTCTCGTCTATATCTTCGAGTAGAGGCCAGTTGACAGAACTTCAGCTTGGTTTCAGTCGCCTTGATCGATTCAGAAATTACCGACTGGCTTATACCACCACATCCGTCGAACGAAATCTTTGACACGAAATCTTTGGCGTGATCGGTTGCAGAGGATCCCGGATTTCCTGAGATTCGAAATTTTGGTAGGAGCGCGCCAGGCGGAGTGTCCCGCGGTAAGTGGAGTAGATAAATAGGACTTTTCGATTACTGCACCACCTTTTTCGCCACGTATCCCGTGTGCAACTGTTGGGGAGATTTGACAGGACCGCTCGGGCCCACGCGTCAGCCACTCGGGAGTAGGACCTTAAAAGCGGCGAGACCGAGGCGTTTGCACTGTGCGTGCTCATTTCCTTCTTCTTCCTCTCGTGACTTCGCTCTGTCCAGACCATCCACTCTCGACGCCATCGCTCCGCCGCCATGGGGAAGAATAAAATGGCGGCGCTGGAGCGTGCGAAGAAAGCGATGGGGGCGGCGAAGAGCAAGAAGGTGAATCGGGGGTCTTCGTCGCGCTCGGGGTTGCCGTCGGGTTGGATCCAGGGAGATTGGATCCGATCCTCGCTCCAACAGAAGGACTTGGACGATATGGCCGAGCTGGGGCTGATCGTCCATAAGTCCGCGCGCCTGCCGAGGGGAGAAACGGAGCCACAGCCGCGGCCGGGTGAGTGTGTCTTGCTCGCCACCCACGTCGACCGTGGTTTTTCGCTTCCTCCGCATCCCTTCTTTCGTGGATTCTTGAATTTCTTTGGGGCCCAACTCCACCATTTCACTCCCAACACTATCACATATCTTGCTGCGTTCGTCTCCATGTGTGAGAATTTCCTGGGGTGCCGACCGCACTGGGGTCTTTTCAAGCACATCTTCACCATTCGATCCCAAACTGTGAAAAAGCGAACTCAAGGATGAGAAAACCCATGTCATTCAGATGTGTGGGGCTTAGGCATTGGAAGAGGAAGAGGAGCTCTTTCCTCCGATGACCCTTCCCGAGTCGGCCAAAGGGCTGGGCAATCGACCGTTCTCTTCGCCAGACTCGCTACCCTGTGCCGCCGACCGGGCTTCCTCCTTTTCTTTCGACTGTTCAAACTCCATCTTCCTTGAAAGTGACTGCCAAGGAGAAGGCGGAGACAGGCATGCTAGTTGAGAGAGTGGTACAGCTGATCAACCAGGGTGTCACTGGTATGGATCTGCTCGAGGTGTTTCTCAGTCGGCGGATCCAGCCTCTCCAAGCTCGTGACCATCCGATGTGGATGTACTCCGGGGCTGGTGACACTGCTCGGGTTCATCCGGAGGAGGTGGAGGCCAAAACTGTTGGAAATATGCCCTAGAGGCAATAATAAATTAGTTATTATTATTATATTTCCTTGTTCATGATAATCGTTTATTATCCATGCTATAATTGTATTGATAGGAAACTCAGATACATGTGTGGATACATAGACAACACCATGTCCCTAGTAAGCCTCTAGTTGACTAGCTCGTTGATCAACAGATGGTTACGGTTTCCTGACCATGGACATTGGATGTCATTGATAACGGGATCACATCATTTGGAGAATGATGTGATGGACAAGATCCAATCCTAAGCCTTGCACAAAGATCGTGTAGTTCGTATGCTAAAGCTTTTCTAATGTCAAGTATCATTTCCTTATACCATGAGATTGTGCAACTCCCGGATACCGTAGGAATGCTTTGGGTGTACCAAACGTCACAACGTAACTGGGTGGCTATAAAGGTGCACTACAGGTATCTCCGAAAGTATCAGTTGGGTTGGCACGAACCGATACTGGGATTTGTCACTCCGGTTGACGGAGAGGTATCTCTGGGCCCACTCGGTAGGACATCATCATAATGTGCACAATGTGACCAAGGGGTTGATCACAGGATGATGTGTTACGGAACGAGTAAAGAGACTTGCCGGTAACGAGATTGAACAAGGTATCGGGATACCGACGATCGAATCTCGGGCATTGTACAATACCGCTAGACAAAGGGAATTGTATACGGGATTGATTGAGTCCTTGACATCATGGTTCATCCGATGAGATCATCATGGAACATGTGGGAGCCAACATGGGTATCCAGATCCCGATGTTGGTTATTGACCAGAGAACGTCTCGGTCATGTCTGCATGGTTCCCAAACCCGTAGGGTCTACACACTTAAGGTTCGGTGACGCTAGGGTTATAGGGAATAGATATACGTGGTTACCGAATGTTGTTCAGAGTCCCGGATGAGATCCCGGACGTCACGAGGAGTTCCGAAATGGTCCGGAGGTAAAGATTGATATATTGGACGAAGGGTTTTGGAGTCCGGAAGTGTTCGGAGGTACCGGTGATGACCAAAGATGACCGAAAGGTGTTTCGGGAGCCCGACAAGTGTTGGGGGCTTCATGGGCCAAGGGAAGGGGCAAACCAGCCCACTAAGGGGCTGTCGCCCCTCACCTATTCCCACGTGACCAGGGGTTTGGGCGCCCCATCTAGGGTTCCCACCTCCTGGCTTGGGGGCCAAGTCACCCAAGGGGAGATCCCATCTGCCACGGCGCCGCCCCCTAGGGGAAACCCTAGGGCGCCTCCCTTCCCCTTTGCCCCTATATATAGTGGAGGTTTTGGGGCTGCCTAACACACGAGAACCCTTGCCCCTGGCGCAGCCCTCCCCCTCTCCCAAGTCCTCCTCCTCTCCCGCGGTGCTTGGCGAAGCCTGCAGATTGCCACGCCCTCCATCACCACCACACCGTCATGCTGCTGCTGGATGGAGTCTTCCCAAATCTCTCCCTCTCTCCTTGCTGGATCAAGGCATGGGAGACGCCACCGGCTGTACGTGTGTTGAATGCGGAGGTGCCGTCCGTTCGCACTAGGATCTCCGGTGATTTGGATCACGACGAGTACGACTCCTTCAACCCCGTTCTCTTGAACGCTTCCGCTTAGCGATCTACAAGGGTATGTAGATGCACTCTCCTTCCCTCGTTGCTAGTTTCTCCATAGGTAGATCTTGGTGACACGTGGAAAATTTTGAATTTCTGCCACGCTCCCCAACAAAGGGCATCATGAGCTAGGTCTATTGCGTAGATTCTTTGCACGAGTAGAACACAAAGTAGTTGTGGGCGTTGATTTTGTTCAATATGCTTACCGTTACTAGTCCAATTTGTTTCGATGGTATTGTGGGATGAAGCGGCCCGGACCGACCTTACACGTACACTTACGTGAGACAGGTTCCACCAACTGATATGCACTTGGTGCATAAGGTGGCTAGCGGGTGCCGCCTCTCCCACTTTAGTCGGAACGGATTCGATGAAAAGGGTCCTTATGAAGGGTAAATAGCAATTGGCATATCACGCTTGTGGTTTTGCGAGGTAAGAAACGTCCTTGCTAGAAACCCATAGCAGCCACGTAAAACATGCAAACAACAATTAGAGGACGTCTAACTTGTTTTTGCAGGGTATGCTATGTGATGTGATATGGCCAAGAAGAATGTGATGAATGATATGTGATGTATGAGATTGATCATGTTCTTGTAATAGGAATCACGACTTGCATGTCGATGAGTATGACAACCGGCAGGAGCCATAGGAGTTGTCTTAATTTATTGTATGACCTGCGTGTCATTGAACAAACGCCATGTAATTACTTTACTTTATTGCTAACCGGTAGCCATAGTAGTAGAAGTAATAAGTTGGCGAGACAACTTCATGGAGACACGATGATGGAGATCATGATGATGGAGATCATGGTGTCATGCGGTGACGATGATGATCATGGAGCCCAAGATGGAGATCAAAGGAGCAAAATGATATTGGCCATATCATATCACTATTTGATTGCATGTGATGTTTGTCATGTTTATACATCTTATTTGCTTAGTACGACGGTAGTAAATAAGATGATCCTCATTAAAATTTCAAGAAAGTGTTCCCCTAATCGTGCACCGTTATGAAAGTTCGTCGCTTGAAGCACCACGTGATGATCGGGTGTGATAGATTCTTACGTTCACATACAACGGGTGTAAGCCAGATTTACACACGCGAAACACTTAGGTTAACTTGACGAGCCTAGCATGTACAGACATGGCCTCGGAACACAAGAGACCGAAAGGTCGAGCATGAGTCGTATGGAGGATACGATCAACATGAAGATGTTCACCGATGATGACTAGTCCGTCTCACGTGATGATCGGACACGCCTAGTTGACTCGGATCATGTAATCACTTAGATGACTAGAGGGATGTCTATCTGAGTGGGAGTTCATTAGATGAACTTAATTATCCTGAACATAGTCAAAAGCCCTTTGCAAATTATGTCATAGCTCGCGCTATAGTTCTACTGTTTTAGATATGTTCCTAGAGAAAATATAGTTGAAAGTTGACAAGAGCGATTATGCCGACGTAAGAAAGCTTATGTCCTTAATGCACCGCTCGGTGTGTTGAACCCCAAACGTCGCCTGTGGATGTTGCGAACATCGGACATACACGCTTTGATAACTACGTGATAGTTCAGTTAAACGGTTTAGAGTTGAGGCACCAAAGACGTTTTTGAACGTCATGAACATATGAGATGTTTCGAGGGCTGTAATTGGGATTTCAGGCTCGTGCCCACATCAAGAGGTATAAGACCTCCGACGATTTTCTTAGCCTGCAAACTAAGGGAGAAAAGCTCAATCGTTGAGCTTGTGCTCAGATTGTCTGAGTGCAACAATCACTTGAATCGAGTGGGAGTTGATCTTCCAGATGAGATAGTGATGTTTCTCCAAAGTCATTGCCACCAAGCTGCTAGAGCTTCGTGATGAACTATAACATATCGGGATAGATATGATGATCCTTGAGCTATTCGCAATGTTCGACACCGTGAATGTAGAAATCAAGAAGGAGCATCAATTGTTGATGGTTAGTGAAACCACTAGTTTCAAGAAGGGCAAGGGCAAGAAGGGTACTTCATGAAACATCAAATCAGTTGTCGCTCAAAGAAGAAACCCAAGGTTGAACCCAAACCCGAGACTATGTGCTTCACGTAATAAGGGAACAGCCATTGGAGCGTAATTACCCTAGATACTTGGTAGATGAGAAGGTCGGCAAGGACGATAGAAGTATATTGATATACATTAAGTTATTGTGTACTTTACTAGTACTCCTAGTAGCACCGTGGTATTAGATACCGTTCGGTTGCTAAGTGTTAGTAACTCGAAATAAAAGGCTACGGAATAAACAGAGACTAGCTAAAGGCGAGGTGACGATATGTGTTGGAAGTATTTCCAAGGTTGATGTGATCAAACATCGCACGCTCCCTCTACCATCGGGATCGGTGTTAAACCTAAATAATCGTTATTTGGTGTTTGCGTTGAGCATAGACATGATTGGATTATGTCTATTGCAATACGGTTGTTCATTTAAGGAGAATAATGGTTACTCTGTTTATTTGAATAATACCTTCAATGGTCTTGCACCTAAAATGAATGGTTTATTGAATCTTGATCGTAGTGAGACACATGTTCATGTCAAAAGATATAAGATAGTCATGATAGTACCACTTACTTGTGGCACTGCCATGTAAGTCATATTGGTGTAAAAAGCATGAAGAAGCTCCATGTTGATGGATCTTTGGACTCACTCGTTTTTGAAAAGGTTGAGACATGCGAACCATGTCTATTGGTGTATACGCATGAAGAAACTCCATGCAGATGGATCGTTTGGAGTCACTTGATTTTAAGTCGCTTGAGATATGCAAATCATACCACCTGGGCAAGATGACTGAAAAGCCTCGGTTTCAGTAAGATGGAACAAGATATCAACTTGTTGGAAGTAACACATTTTGATGTGTGCAGTCCAATGAGTGCTGAGGCATGAAGTGAATATCGTTATGTTCTTACTTCACAGATGATTCGAGTAGATGTTAAGTATATTTACTTGATGAAACACAAGTCTGAATTATTGAATGGTTCAAGTAATTTCAGAGTGAAGTTAAAGATCATCGTGACAAGAGGATAAAATGTCTATGATATGATCATAGAGATGAGTATCTGAGTTATGAGCTTTGGCACGCAATTGAGACATTGTGGAAATTGTTTCACAATAAATACCGCCTGGAACACCATAGTGTGATGGTGTGTCCGAACATCATAGTTGCACCCTATTGGATATGGTGCGTACCATGATCTCTCTTATCGAATTACCACTATCGTTCATGGGTTAGGCATTAGAGACAAACGCACTCACTTTAATAGGGCACCACGTAATTCCGTTGAGACGACACTGTTTGAACTATGGTTTGGAGAAACCTAAGTTGTCGTTCCTTAAAAGTTTGGGGCTACGACGCTTATGTGAAAAAGTTTCATTGTGATAAGCTCGAACCCAAAACGGATAAATACATCTTCATAGGACACCCAAAACAGTTGGGTATACCTCCTATCTCAGATCCGGAAGCAAAATTAATTGTTTCTAGAAATGGGTCCTTTCTCGAGGAAAAGTTTCTCTCGAAAGAATTGAGTGGGAGGATGGTGGAGACTTAATGAGGTTATTGAACCATCACTTCAACTAGTGTGTAGCAGGGCACAGGAAGTTGTTCATGTGGCACCGACACCAATTGAAGTGGAAGCTGATGATAGTGATCATGATGCTTCGGATCAAGTCACTACCGGACCTCGTAGGTCGACAAGGATGCGTACTACTTCAGAGTGGTATGCAATCATGTCTTAGAGGTCATGTTGCTAGACAACAATGAACCTACGAGCTATGAAGAAGCGATGGTGGGCCCGGATTCCAACGAATGGCTCAAGGCCATAACATCCGAGAGAGGATCCATGACTTTGGAAGAAATACTTGATGGTCGTAAGGACGTTGGGTAAAGATGGATTTTAAAAGGAAGACAGACAATGATGGTAAGTATCACCATTAAGAAAGCTCGACTTGTCGTTAAAGATGTTTTCCGACAAGTTCAGGGAGTTGACTACGGTGATGCTTTCTCACTCGTAGCGATGCTAAGAATCTGTTGGAATTGGATTAGCAGTTACTGCATTATTTATGAAATCTTGCATATAGGATGCCAAAACATTGTTTCCTTGACAGTTTTCTTGAGGAAAGGTTGTATGTGATACAACCAGAAAGTTTTTGACAATCCTGAAAGACGCTAACAAGTATGCAAAGCTCCAGCTATCCTTCTAAGGACTGGAGTAAGCATCTCGGAGTTGGAATGTACGCTTTGATGAGATGATCAAAGATTTTGGGTCTATACAAAGTTTATGAGAAACTTGTATTTCCAAAGTAGTGAGTGGGAGCACTATAGAATTTCTAATGAGTATATGTTGTTGACATATTGTTGATCAGAAATGATGTAGAATTTCTAGAAAGCATAAAGGGTTGTTTGAAAAGTGTTTTTCAATGGAAAACCTGGATTAGGCTACTTGAACAATAAGCATCAAGATCTATAAGATAGATCAAAATGCTTAATAATACTTTCAAATGAGCACATACCTTGACATAATCTTGAAGGTGTTCAAGATGGATCACCAAAGAAGGAATTCTTGCCTGAGTTGTAAGGTATGAAGTTAAGAGTTAAAGCTCGACCACGACGAAGAGAGAGAAAGGACGAAGGTCGCCCCTATGCTTCAGACGTAGGATCTATAGTATGCTATGCTTTGTACCGATCGAAGTGTGCCTGCCATGAGTCACTATAGGGGTACAAGAATGATCCAGAATGGATCATTGGACAATGATCAAAATTGTCCTTGGAGTAAATAAGGACATGTTTCTCGATTATGGAGGTGATAAAGAGTTCGGCGTAAAGGGTTATGTCGATGCAAGCTTTAACACCTATCCGAATGACTCTGAGTAGCAAACCGGATACGTATAGTGGAGCAACCACTTGGAATAGCTCCAAGTGGAGCATGTAAGTAGCATTTACAATATGACCTAGAGATTTGCAAAGTACACACGGATCTGAATGTTGCAGACCCGTTGACTAAAACCTCTCTCACAAGAAAAACATGATCAAACCCCAGAACTCATTGAGTCTTAATCACATGGTTATGTGAACTAGTTTAGACACTAGTAAACTCTTTGGATGTTGGTCACATGGCGATGTGACCTATCAGTGTTGATCACATGGCGATGTGAACTAGATTATTGACTCTAGTGCAAGTGGGAGACTGTTGGAAATATGCCCTAGAGGCAATAATAAATTAGTTATTATTATTATATTTCCTTGTTCATGATAATCGTTTATTATCCATGCTATAATTGTATTGATAGGAAACTCAGATACATGTGTGGATACATAGACAACACCATGTCCCTAGTAAGCCTCTAGTTGACTAGCTCCTTGATTAACAGATGGTTACGGTTTCCTGACCATGGACATTGGATGTCGTTGATAACGGGATCACATCATTTGGAGAATGATGTGATGGACAAGACCAAATCCTAAGCCTTGCACAAAGATCGTGTAGTTCGTATGCTAAATCTTTTCTAATGTCAAGTATCATTTCCTTATACCATGAGATTGTGCAACTCCTGGATACCGTAGGAATGCTTTGGGTGTACCAAACGTCACAATGTAACTGGGTGGCTATAAAGGTGCACTACAGGTATCTCCAAAAGTATCTCATGGTTGGCACGAATCGAGATCGATTTGTCACTCCGGTTGACGGAGAGGTATCTCTGGCCCACTCGGTAGGACATCATCATAATGTGCACAATGTGACCAAGGGGTTGATCACGGATGATGTGTTACGGAACGAGTAAAGAGACTTGCCGTAACGAGATTGAACAAGGTATCGGGATACCGACGATCGAATCTCGGCAAGTACAATACCGCTAGACAAAGGGAATTGTATACGGATTGATTGAGTCCTTGACATCATGGTTCATCCGATGAGATCATCGTGGAACATGTGGGAGCCAACATGGGTATCCAGATCCCGCTGTTGGTTATTGACCGAGAACGCCTCGGTCATATTCAAGATGGTTCCCAAACCCGTAGGGTCTACACACTTAAGGTTCGTGACGCTAGGGTTATAGGGAATAGATATACGTGGTTACCGAATGTTGTTCGAGTCCCTGATGAGATCTCGGACGCCACGAGGAGTTCTGAATGGTACGGAGGTAAAGATTGATATATTGGACGAAGGGTTTTGGAGTCCTAAGTGTTCTGAGGTACCGGTGATGACCAAAGATGACCGAAAGGTGTTTCGGGAGCCCCGACAAGTGTTGGGGGGCTTCATGGGCCAAGGGAAGGGGGCAAACCAGCCCACTAAGGGGATGTGCGCCCCCCTCACCTATTCCCACGTGACCAGGGGGTTTGGGGCGCCCCATCTAGGGTTCCCACCTCCTGGCTTGGGGGCCATGTCACCCAAGGGGGAGATCCCATCTGCCCTGGCCCCCCCCCTAGGGGAAACCCTACGGTGAGGTTTTGGGGCTGCCTAACACACGAGAACCCTTGCCCCTGGCGCAGCCCTCCCCCTCTCCCAAGTCCTCCTCCTCTCCCGCGGTGCTTGGCGAAGCCCTGCAGGATTGCCATGCTCCTCCATCACCACCACACCGTCGTCTTTCTGCTGGATGGAGTCTTCCCAACCTCTCCTCTCTCCTTGCTGGATCAAGGCATGGGAGATGTCACCGGCTGTACGTGTGTTGAACGCGGAGGTGCCATCCGCTCGCACTAGGATCTCCGTGATTTGGATCACGACGAGTACGACTCCTTCAACCCCGTTCTCTTGAACGCTCGCTTAGCGATCTACAAGGGTATGTAGATGCACTCTCCTTCCCCTCGTTGCTAGTTTCTCCATAGATAGATCTTGGTGACACATAGGAAAATTTTGAATTTCTGCTACGTTCCCCAAAAAAACCATAGCCGTGTGGTTGATGGGTATCACCGGAACAAGGACAACCCCAGGGGTGCTAGGCGAGTCGACCCTTTCAGCGAAAGCAACCCGCCAGAGAAGGTCTGGCCATCATGACTGACTTTTTGAACACATTTTCCGACTGATTGTTGTTTCGACTGACCTAGGATTGGTCTCTTGCTTTGCAGATCTACACGGAGATGTATTCGATGCCCAATGGTGAACAAGCTCTGGAGCAAGACCAAGAGGGCGAGGACAGTGCTGAGGTGAGCGGCGAGTGGGAGTCCCCAGCTGATGATGATGAAGATGAGAGCGACGAGTCGGAAGACGAGCAGGTAGCCGCCTCGCCGCCTCGCTTCGAACGTCGATCCAAGCAGAAGCATGACCCTGCGAACAGGCGCGGCAAGGCCGTGGCGTCAAGTGCTCCATCTCACAAGCGCGCTCGGTCCCCGACTCCGGATCTGACTGAGAAAGTCACCAAGCAGACCAAAGCTAACCCTTCGAAGGCTCGGAAGACCTTGCCTAAGATTAAGATGGATGTCCCTGTTGCTTCTGGGTAAACGCTCTTCTCATATCTTTTGTCGCGATCAATTTTTCTGTTCCGATTGGCTTTCTTGTTCTGACCGAGTGGACGATGAATTTGTGTAGCCCAACCTCAGCTGCGACCGACATGGATATCGACAAGACTCCAGCCGATGAGGAAGCTGACGACGTCGTCACCTCCAAAGCCGATGCTGTGTCGATTCAATTGGCCCGGTCGATCAATGATTTATCAGTTATTCTTATGGCTATCTCTGTTCCTTGCAGATCCACAAAATGTTGTTGTGCTTCCGGATGACGACGAAGAGGTGCCACTGAGAGGGAGGAGGAAGAACGACAGGGAGCTGAGTGGGAAGGTGCCTGAGGTCCAAGTTCCTCGATCGATCAGGACGCTCGAACGATGGTCGAGCGCCGATGATTCGCTCGAACCAACGCCACCTTTGCTGTTCCATTGTTGATCGCTTGTTCTTCGGGATCAGCTGCTCGACTTCTGCTGCGCCGATACAACTCTCAGCCTTCAGATCCGCGATTGCTCGCCTCCGTCACTTTTCACTGCATATCAAACTCCAGACGATCCGTCAGCTGCTGCCAAGGAAGCTCTTCTTCACTTGAATCTTGTGATGGGATAGATGAAAATGGTGCATGAGGCTAGTCAGTAGCCTTCAACGCCGAGCTACTCGCAAGCCAATGTCCGTTAGTCGATTTTCGATCGACCGCATTCTTGTTTGATCACCCACCGGGGTGTGGCTGTTTTAATGTTGTATGTTTCTTTGTGTCGATTCGAACTGAACCTCACGCTGAGTGGAATCGAAACCAGTGGGGGCACGCTGAGTGCACCCACTGGGTGTAGTCCCCGAGACCATAGGTGACTGCGGGCAGTCGAATGTGGTCTGAGAATGGGAACCTCTCTCCCCCTTTTTTTGCCACTCGAGCTGGGCAGACCATGCCGAGTGGAATCGAAACCAGTGAGGGCACGCTGAGTGCACCCACTGGGTGTAGTCCCCGAGACCATAGGTGACTGCGGGCAGTCGACTGTGGTCTGAGAACCTTCTTTTTCTCTCTTTTTTTTGAGAATCAGTGGGGGCACGCTAAGTGCACCCACTGGGTGTAGTCCCCGAGACTGCCATTGAATGTTTGATTCGGTGGTAGTCTTAGAGTAACTAGCATTATGATGTCTTTTTATCTCTGTCGACTGATATGACTTGTGACTGTAGAAATCTTGCGATCTTGGAGCTCAGCTCTCTGCAATGAACAAGCAGCAAATCAGCCTCAACCTCGATCTGGAGTTGGCCAAGAAAAATCTCCAGAGCGCTCGTGATGAAGTAGCTGCCATGGGAGGTAATCAATCGCCGACTGTTTCTCCCACTGCTGGCACTTTTCCTTTCCATTTTTTTGAACCGAGTGACTCCACTCGAGCAGATGTATGTAGTGAAAACCGCCAACTCCAAGCCCGTCTGAAGAATGTTATTTCTTTAGAGAAAATGAAGCAAGCTTTGGAGCAGAAGGACCTGGACCTAGCTACAGCTCAGAAGGAGGCGCGCGAGAAGATGTCGCTTGCTGACAAGAAGCTTGCTTCAGTCGGCAAGTTAGAATAAGAAAATTCCAAATTGAAGACTGTTGTTTCTGACGCCAACCAAGAAGTCGAGAGACTGAAGAAGGACAAGGAGAAATTGACCGACGAACTTGGGAGCCTCAAGATCAAAAACGGTGAATTAGAGTCTTATCTGAGCCACCTTGCTGCAAAACTGGTCCTGAAACTTGAAGGTACCGATTAATATGTCTTTTTTCTGTCGACCGATAATTTTAATTGCGCTGTCGACTCATACTTCACTCGACCGTGCAGGATTTTGCCAAGACTTTCAAGCGGAAACTGGGCGGGTCGAGACGGGTCTTGACCCCATTAACTGTCCAGTCAAGGATGAAGTTGCAATGAACGTGCTGCGGTTGGAGTCTCGCATGGATGGCACAATTGCCTATCCGCCCGTCTGAAGGCTGCAATGACCGGATTGATGCAGAACTTTGGCCTCAAAGCGGAACTGTCTCAAGATCTCGAGTCTCGATGGCTCGATCAATCAAATCTCGAGCGTGTGCATGAATGGAAGAAGTCCTCTGCTCATTGTGGTGCCGATATCGCCTCGCTCTCTGGTCCGAAAAGACTTTGCAAGGATGCCAAAGAAGACAAGTCATGGAGCCTAAAGTTGCAAACACGAAGAAGCATACTTTCCAGTCTTTGATGGACACTTTTCTTGCTGCCGCCACTCGCATTGCAGACAACATCGACCTTGACAGTTCCTGCGACCCAGCCAGTCCTTCTCCTGATGCGTGATCAAAAAACATTAAGCTTCACCTTTATTTGCCTCGGGATGCCGAGTGATTGTGTAACTGTTAAACTGCTTCGGGCTTGATGCTCGAATACTTTTGAACCATCGTCCGAAACCTTAGGAATTTATCCGAACTTGGTTTATTTCTGAATATGCTTGCATTTACCTTCGAGTGGAATTTTCTTCACTCGGAATAATCTTTGTGTTTGAGATTTCAATCGACTTGCGCTTCATCGTCCTTGCAGGTAGGGATGGAACGAACGTTGTACTTATGGCGTAGCTCTGAAGGAGAAGGTTGCAGTCGACCTGCACCTCGTCGTCCTTGCGGATAGGGATGGAGCAAACGTTGTACTTGTGGCGTAGCTCCAAGGACAAGGTTGCAGTCGACCTGCACCTCGTCGTCCTTGCGGATAGGGATGGAGCGAATGTTGTACTTGTAGCTTAGCTCTGAGGAGAAGGTTGCGGTCGACCTGCACCTCGTCGTCCTTGCAGATAGGGATGGAGCAAACGTTGTACTTGTAGCGTAGCTCCGAGGAGAAGGTTGTAGTCGACCTGCACCTCGTCGTCCTTGCAGATAGGGATGGCTTCTATACTTAGGCAAGTTCTGGATTGCGGCTAAGCCTCCGAGTGGGAGGGTTGCTCCCCACTCGGTAGGATTTTTCAGACTTAGGCGAGTACTTGATCTGCAGCTAAGCCCCGAGTGGGAGGTTGCTCTCCACTCGGTAGGATTTTTCAAACTTAGGCGAGTACTTGATGCAGCTAAGCCCCGAGTGGGAGGTTGCTCTCCACTCAAGAGGGATTTTTCAAACTTAGGCGAGTACTTGATCAGCAGCTAAGCCCCAGAGTGGGAGGTTGCTCTCCACTGTAGGATTTTTCATACTTATGCGAGTACTTGATCTAGCTAAGCCCCAGTGGGAGGTTGCTCTCCACTCGGTAGGATTTTTCATACTTAGGCGAGTACTTTATCAGCAGCTAAGCCCCGAGTGGGAGGGTTGCTCTCCACTCGGTAGGATTTTTCATACTTAGGCGAGTACTTGACTGCAGCTAAGCCCCCGAGTGGGAATGTTGCTCTCCACTCGGTAGGCTTTTCCATACTTAGGCGAGTACTTGATCTGCATTAAGCCCCGAGTGGGTGGGTTGCTCTCCACTCGGTAGGATTTTTCATAATTAGGCGAGTACTTGATGCTAGCTAAGCCCCAGTGGGAGGTTGCTCTCCACTCGGTGGGATTTTTCAAACTTAGGCGAGTACTTGATCAAGCAGCTAAGCCCCCGAGTGGGAGGGTTGCTCTCCACTCGGTGGGATTTTTCAAACTTAGGCTAGTACTTGATCTGCAGCTAAGCCCCTGAGTGGGAGGGTTGCTCTCCACTCAGTAGGATTTTTCAAACTTAGGCGAGTACTTGACTACAGGTAAGCCCCCGAGTGGGAGGTTGCTCTCCACTCGGTAGGATTTTTCATACTTATGCGAGTACTTGACTTCAGCTAAGCCCCCGAGTGGGAGGGTTGCTCTCCACTCGGTAGGATTTTTCATACTTAGGCGAGTCCTTCTCGCAGCTAAGCCCCGAGTGGGAGGGTTGCTCTCCACTCGGTGGATTTTTCATACTTAGGCGAGTACTTGATCAGCTAAGCCCCGAGTGGGAGGGTTGCTCTCCACTCGGTGGGATTTTTCATACTTAGGCGAGTACTTGATCTGCAGCTAAGCCCCGAGTGGGAGGTTGCTCTCCACTCGGTGGGATTTTCATACTTAGGCGAGTACTTGATCTGCAGCTAAGCCCCGAGTGGGAGGTTGCTCTTCACTCGGTGGGATTTTTCAAACTTAGGCGAGTACTTGATCAGTAGCTAAGCCCCGAGTGGGAGGGTTGCTCTCCACTCGTTAGGATTTTTCAAACTTAGGCGAGTACTTGATCTGCAGCTAAGCCCCGAGTGGGAGGTTCCTCTCCACTCGGTGGATTTTTCATACTTAGGCTAGTACTTGATCGCAGCTAAGCCCCCGAGTGGGAGGGTTGCTCTCCACTGTAGGATTTTTCATACTTAGGCTAGTACTTGATCATAGCTAAGCCCCGAGTGGGAGGGTTGCTCTCCACTCGGTGGATTTTTCATACTTAGGCGTAGTACTTGATCAGGCTAAGCCCCGAGTGGGAGGTTGCTCTCCACTCGGTGGGATTTTTCATACTTAGGCGAGTACTTGATCTGCAGCTTAAGCCCCGAGTGGGAGGCTTGCTCTCCAATGGTAGGATTTTTATACTTAGGCAGTACTTGATCGCAGCTAAGCCCCGAGTGGGAGGTTGCTCTTCACTCGGTGGATTTTTCAAACTTAGGCGGTACTTGATCTGCAGCTTAGCCCCGAGTGGGAGGTTGCTCTCCACTCGGTGGGATTTTTCAAACTTAGGCGAGTACTTGACTGCAGCTAAGCCCCGAGTGGGAGGGTTGCTCTCCACTCGGTGGGATTTTTCATACTTAGGCGAGTACTTGATCATAGCTAAGCCCCCAAGTGGGAGGGTTGCTCTCCACTCGGTGGGATTTTTCATACTTAGGCTAGTACTTGATCTGCAGCTTAGCCCCAGTGGGAGGGTTGCTCTCCACTCGGTGGGATTTTTCAAACTTAGGCGAGTACTTGATGCAGCTAAGCCCCGAGTGGGAGGTTGCTCTCCACTTGGTAGGAGTTTTCAAACTTAGGCAGTACTTGACTGCAGGGTTTTCTCCATCGTGAAGTATCTCTACAAGAGAACCATGTAGCATTCCATTCTTTGGGATGGCTGTGCAGTTTAGGCGTGAGGATAAGTAACTTCTTTTAAGCTTTTGAATCGCCATGCCGCTTAGTTCGTGTTGGGGCCGTCGAGAATTCAAAAGGCGGTTTAGATGGAAACAATCTCTGAATAATTCAACCGAGGGCTCCTCTTGAAAGAACACCTCACAAAGCACTTGGAAGTGATGATATTGGTTACGGAGTTAGGGCTAATATCTTGTGGATGCAATTGGAAGTTGGCCAAGACATCCCGATAAAACTTTGAACTGGTGGATGAAGCCCGGGCCGATGGTCAAAAAAACAACAACTTCTCCATCTTTGTTCGAAGCACTTTCCGGGCCGTGGACCCTCCAAAGAATGACATCTTTTTTGCCCAAAGTGCCAATTTTGACTAAGTTCTCCACCAAGCGTCTTGGTCACTCGAGAAGCGACCCAATTGCACTCATATACTTGCTAGGTCATGGTACACCTGCAGAATATTTACACCGGTCCAAAGGTATGTTGGAAAGATATACACCAATGCATTCAGTATTAAACCGGAAGAAGTTATTTATAAACCGGAGTTCTGCAAAGCGGCACTATTTAGCTAATCACTGGCGGTTCAGTACGGGGGCTAATGGTACATGCCGAGTTATCAGATTTTTTCTACAGAGCTAAACCGCACGATTTAGCAATGATGCAGAGTCAGAACTGCGGTGAAAACAAGTTTCACAGTATTGCTTAACAGTTATCGGATCTAGAGCATGTTCAGAAAAAGAAGTGAATATTCAAGATTTGGAAAGGAGCAGATGCTGAATCCATGAGCAAAGATACAGATCGATCTATGGCCCTGGGAGGTGTAAGGACAAACAGATGGTACAAGTTGTCGATTCATGAGACCAAGGTTTACAGGTTTATCTGAAGACTGCTATACGAACGAGAAGCATCTGATGAACCCTGAAGAACACAAGAACCCTAGAACAGATCTACGGGGGGAAGGAAAGAAGGCTTACCGGAGCTGAGGAAGAAAAGGAAGGTCGCCGCAGTATTCTGGTACACTCAGGTTGATGCAGCGGCCAAGGACGGATCTGAGATCGACGGCAGCGGCGGAGCTCTAAAGCAGGGTGGAGCAAGGAAGACGAAGAAGAAGGGAACGAAGGGGAAAAAGAAATGACCCCTCGGGCCTATTTATAAGGCAAGGAACATGTGTCAGGCGCAAAAATCGAGGAGCAGTGGGGCTTGGAAGTGGAGCTGCCGCCTCGATTCTCGCAGATCTATTAACAAAAGATACTGTGGATAACTTTATGACAGGTGACGTTATGCCGGTTCACGACGGTCAGAGAAGATGACATCACGGCGGTTTACCAGACAATACAAAGATGCAGAAGACGAAGTTTTTTACTAACGATTGACATGAACCTGTTCAAATCAATCTGGGGCCTAATGTTGGGGATATTACCACTAGGGGTAAACCGGCTAGAGCAGGCCGGGTTAACTTCACCAGTAGTTGAACATGTTAAAGCCCAAGTAGATAGCAGAGGGCTTATGGCCCATAGTCGGTTCATGCCGAGAGCGTAAACCGCGCCAATATGTATCTTGTGTTGTAAGTTAGGAATAGTAGAGACCGAGCCGGATACGTCTATGAACCGGCGTCGGGACTCTATAAACCGACGGGCATCACCCGTGTATATAAGGGGACGGCCCGGCAGCGGTTTGGGACATACAACAACAACTCGAGGCCTAGGCGAAGCTTGTTTGCTCCCTAGTCATCGAAACCCCATCAATTTCATCACAACTAGACGTAGGCTTTTACCTTCATTGAAGGGGCCGAACTAGTATAAACTCTCGTGTCCTTGTGTCCGCTTTAACCCCTTCAAGTTAACCCGTAGCGATGGCTCCACGACTAAGTCCTTTCACGAGGACATCTGCCGTGACAAACCCACGACACTTCCTGTCAAACGGATATCGATCCTTAATTCGGCCACCCATGCCCACATTACGGCTCAGGGGCTACTGGGCTTCACGCTTATTATTTACAAATATTACAGGGGCACATCGATCCCCTGATCTAGTGTTGCCACCCGACCAGTGTCTCAGGGGCTACTGCATTGCCTATTCAATACAGAAAATTCAAAGTACTTAGTGTTCGGCTTGACCGAACTATGGGCAAACGCGTCTTTGGACAACAATAGGTACCATCTGGACCTATCTGGCATTAAGCTCGGCTAACCTCCTTTAAAAATTCTTAAAGCCAAGGTGATCTATAACACCTCGGAAACAGTCCGGTGTTGGAGCTCGGATACACTCTGACGTTGGTGCTCGACTGCAAAAGATACCTCAAATGCAGTCTGGCGTTGGAGCTCGGACGTGAGAGAACACCACCGCACGGGAAACACTTCAAACTCGAGGTGGGCGTAAAATTAACAAGGCATTGATAAAGGCCGATAACTTAAAGGGGCTCCTCGGATACCCGATGTGTAAACTCTTCGGATTCTCTTCGGCGATCCTCAAGATTGAAGATGAGAAGATTTGTTGAACCAGTTTTCAAGACCGACGACCGAAGATGAAGAATAGTTCGGAAGAATCGAGGAGCGTCCCCAACTTGAAGACCGGTTCAGGGGGCTACTAACGGTGTCCTAGACTAGGGGGCACGTCGTCTCCCGACCAGCTGGATCGGGCCGAGGACCCCTGTGGCGGTTCACTATTGGGCCAGTTCGGACAACCCCTGCCGCATACAAGGAAGACTCCACAAGACTTGGCGCCCAAGACAAGGACTCTTCTAAAACCCTAGGTCTCCGGTGTCTTATATAAACCGAGGCTAGGCTAGTCAATAGACAATCTCATATTCATTACTACTATCTCGTGGTAGATACATGTACTCTGTACTACACCCCATATGAATACAATCAAAAGCAGCATGTAGGGTATTATCTCTTCGAGATAGCCCGAAGCTGTCGTGTCCATGTTACCATCGCTCCAAGACGCCTAGCTTAGGACCCCTACTACGAGATACGCCGGATATAGAACCGACATCGGGAGGCACCTCCGTGGTAGCATGCAAATCTTTGTCAAGACCATAGAGATATGAGATCAGATGAGAACTAGAAGACGGCGACCATCGATGGGATCCTTGCCGAGGAGATCTACAAGACCCCCGGCAAGCGCCTTGCCGGGGACGACTGCAACGCCACGGCAAGACCATTGCCGGGCCCCCGGCAAGGCCCTTGCCGAGGGCGTCAGCGGGGCCACAGCGAGGCCCGTGTCGACCAAGACTCCACCGCCGTCCCCAAGCAGCTACTAGCTCAATCAGCTGGGCAGGCACCTGCGTAGCGACGGCGGCCACTACACCAACTCAGCAAGCACCTGCGTGGTGGCATGCAGATCTTCATGAAGACCCTACCACCGCCACCTCGGCCTGCATGCACGCCTGCATGGCGCCGCATGCACCGCTGGCTCGGGCGCGTGTCGAAGCAAGGCGAGGCGGCAACGGACGGGACGGGCCTCGTTCCCGTCCCCAATAAAGCTAAGGGACACCTAAGCTAGCATTAAATGTGTCTTGTCCTGTAACACGAG
Organism: Aegilops longissima; assembly: GCA_021605205.1. NCBI lineage: Eukaryota > Viridiplantae > Streptophyta > Magnoliopsida > Poales > Poaceae > Aegilops > Aegilops longissima. Next base: position 649,568,155 of record CM038680.1, read on the forward strand.
CGATAAGCTCACAACACTGTAGGCCTTTCCACCTCCTGTGTGCCACTGTGGCAGCCCCTTCCGACTATAAAAGGAGGCCCTTGGCATACTGGAGAGGGATTCGGCTCTTTTGAACTATGCAACCACCATAGCTAGTTCGAGAGCTCAAGAACTCTCTCAAATACACACCAAAGCAGGATCAGGGTATTACGCATCCTCGCGGCCCGAACCTGTCGGCGTTCTGGGAACGGGGGTACCCAGACTTGCCTGCCTGCGGCCTGCGGCGTGGCTCAAGAGGTGGCCCATCACGGCCCATCTTCATCAGCACAAGCTCAAGACGCTCGCGAGGGGCCAAGCCTCACGGGGCGGACGACGTGAAGCCTCCTCGAGCACGGCCTCGTCAGCTGGCTCGTGAGGAGGCGGAGAGATCAAGGCGGGTACCTCACGAGGTGCCCATGGCGCAAGCCATGACGACCGAGGGCGCCAGGGAGCGCCAGCCAGCAGATGTCCTCATTTCCTCTTTGGTGCAAAGGAGGCAAGCGCGTAGAGCATCAAGCAAAGGCAGCCGCTTGATGCAACAAGACCAAGACCATCACAACGGCAGGAAGGAGGTCATTGTGGAGCCCAATCCAAAGATCACCGTCGAGCCTTTGACAAAGCGAGGACCAACTTTAGTCGATAAGTGTACTAGATGTTCCCTTCAAAATGGCCAATTGTTGGCGCCTTCCCGCTCAATATTTGGGAAGAGGCCCAGGGCCCCTGCCTATAAATAGGACTAGCCACCCACATGGTAGGGGGATGGAGGATCGAGCATCTTGGATCCGGAATCCGGAACAGAGCTAGAGGTCAAGCAATCTAGAGAGAGAGAGAGCGACCGAACTCCCCCTAGCAGTTAAATCAGACCGCCAAGAATGCCCTGCGAGGCTGTTCTTCCTTGTATTGTTCATCATCAGCCCCTGAGGCAATCCACCACACCACACACTGGAGTAGGGCATTACACCACAATGGTGGCCCAAACCAGTATAAACCTTGTGTCCCTTGTTTTGCTCTTTGTGTAGTCTAGATCCTTGCGAGGCGACAAGGTGCAGGTAGGTAGGGGGTGAGATCTCCGCGTGCACCCCCAGAGTTCGAACCTAGAGGGTCTGCCGAAACCTGAAATCCGATAGGACCTGGGTAAACGATCCTTATGTTGACTGCTAATCCTGCTCTTCTCACAACCCGGCACCCCGGCAACCGTAGTAGGGATTCTTGTGATCCCATAGCTGTCGTTTCCCACTGACACCAAAGAACTATGAGGAAGTGATGATGAACCTAGATTCCGCGAAATGGCTTGAGGCCATGAAATCTGAGATGGGATCCATGTATGAGAACAAAGTGTGGACTTTGGTGGATTTGCCCGATGATCGGCGAGCCATAGAAAATAAATGGATCTTCAAGAAGAAGACCGACGCTGACGGTAATGTTACTGTCTACAAAGCTCGACTTGTTGCAAATGGTTTTCGGCAAGTTCAAGGAGTTGACTACAATGAGACTTTCTCACATGTAGCGATGCTTAAGTCTGTCCGAATCATGTTAGCAATTACCGCATTTTATGATTATGAAATTTGGCAAATGGACGTCAAAACTGCATTCCTGAATGGATTTCTGGAAGAAGAGTTGTATATGATGCAACCAGAAGGTTTTGTCTATCCAAAGGGTGCTAACAAAATGTGCAAGCTCCAGCGATCCATTTATGGACTGGTGCAAGCCTCTCGGAGTTGGAATAAACGTTTTGATAGTGTGATCAAAGCATATGGTTTTATCTGCACTTTTGGGGAAGTCTGATTTACAAGAAAGTGAGTGGGAGCTCAGTAGCATTTCTAATATTATATGTGGATGACATATTGTTGATTGGAAATGATATAGAATTTCTGGATAGCATAAAAGGATACTTGAATAAGAGTTTTTCTATGAAAGACCTCGGTGAGGCTGCTTACATATTGGGCATCAAGATCTATAGAGATAGATCAAGACGCTTAATTGGACTTTCACAAAGCACATACCTTGATAATGTTTTGAAGAAGTTCAAAATGGATCACCAAAGAAAGGGTTCTTGCCGTGTTACAAGGTGTGAAATTGAGTCGGACTCAATGCCCGACCACTTCGTAAGATAGAGAGAAATGAAAGTCATTCCCTATGCTTCAGCCATACGTTCTATCATGTATGCAATGTTGTGTACTGACTGATGTGTGCCTTGCTATAAGTATAACAGGAGGTACCAAAGTAATCCCGAGTGGAGCATCGCACAATGATCAAGAACATCCTGAAATACCGAAAAGGACTAAGGATATGTTTCTCATTTATGGAGGTGACAAAGAGCTAGTCGTAAACGGTTACGTCGATGCAAGCTTTGACACTGATCCGGATGACTCTAAGTCACAATCCGGATATGTATTTTTATTGAATGGTGGAGCTGTCAGTTGGTGCAGTTCCAAGGAAGGTGTCGTGGCGGGATCTACGTTTGAAGCGGAGTACATAGCTGCTTCGGAAGCAGCAAATGAAGGAGTTTGGATGAAGGAGTTCATATCTGATTTAGGTGTGATACCTAGTGCATCGGGTCCAATGAAAATCTTTTGTGACAATACTGGTGCAATTGCCTTGGCAAAGGAATCCAGATTTCACAAGAGAACCAAGCACATCAAGAGACACTTCAATTCCATCTGTCATCAAGTGTCAGAAGGGGGCATAGAGATTTGCAAGATACACACGGATCTAAATGTTGCAGACCCGTTGACTAAGCCTCTTCCACGAACAAAACATGATCAACACCAAAACTCCATGGGTGTTAGAATCATTACTGTGTAATCTAGATTATTGACTCTAGTGCAAGTGGGAGACTGAAGGAAATGTGCCCTAGAGGCAATAATAAAGTTATTATTTATTTCCTTATTTCATGATAAATGTTTATTATTCATGCTAGAATTGTATTAACTGGAAACTTAGTACATGTGTGAATACATAGACAAAACATAAGTGTCCCTAGTATGCCTCTACTTGACTAGCTCGTTTATCAAAGATGGTTCTTTACTCTATAAATACCACAATATTCCAGAAACCCTAGGGGAGTCGACGAAAATCAATTCCAGCCACCGTAGAGTCCAGAACCACCAGATCCAATCTAGACACCATCACGGAGGGGTTCACCACTTCCATTGGTGCCTCTCCGATGATGCGTGAGTAGTTCTTTGTAGACCTTCGGGTCCGTAGTTAGTAGCTAGATGTCTTCCTCTCTCTCTTTTGATTATCAATACAATGGTCTCTTGGAGATGATGTAACTCTTTTTGCGGTGTTTGTTGGGATCCAATGAACTTTGAGTTTATGATCAGATCTATCTTGTTATATCCATGAAAGTTATTTGAGTTTCTTCGATCTCTTATATGCATGATTGCTTATAGCCTCGTATTTCTTCTCTGATATTTTGGTTTTGTTTGGCCAACTTGATCTATTTATCTTGCAATAGGAAGAGGTGCTTTATAGTGGATTCGATCTTACGGTGCTTGATCCCAGTGACAGAAGGGGAACCGACACGTATGTATCGTTGTTACTAAGGATAAAATGATGGGGGTCTATTTCTACATAAATAGATCTTGTCTACATCATGTCATCGTTCTTATTGAAGGAAATATGCCCTAGAGGCAATAATAAAGTTATTATTTATTTCCTTATTTCATGATAAATGTTTATTATTCATGCTAGAATTGTACTCCCTCCGGTCCTTTTTACTCTGCATATTAGGTTTGTCTGAAGTCAATCTCATCCAACTTTGACCAATTTTATATAAAAAATTATTGACATTTACATAACAACACCAATATCATTAGATTCATCTCGCAATATATTTTCATATTATATTTATTAGATATTATAGATGCTAATAATTTATAATATAAATTTGGTCAAACTTAGCTAAGTTTGACTTTCGGCAAATCCAATGTGCAGAGTAAAAAGGACCGGAGGGAGTATTAACCGGAAACTTAGTACATGTGTGAATACATAGACAAAACATAAGTGTCCCTAGTATGCCTCTACTTGACTAGCTCGTTTATCGAAGATGGTTATGTTTCCTAACCATAGACATGTGTTGTCATTTGATGAACGGGATGACATCATTAGGAGAATGATGTGATGGACAAGACCCATTCGTTAGCTTCGCATTATGATCGTTACAGTTTCATTGCTACTGCTTTCTTCATGACTTATACATGTTCCTCAGACTATGAGATTATGCAACTCCCGAATATCGGAGGAACACTCTGTGTGCTATCAAACGTCACAACATAAATGGGTGATTATAAATATGCTCTATAGGTCTCTCCGAAGGTATTTGTTGGGTTGGCATAGATCGGGATTAGGATTTTGTCACTCCGTGTTTCGGAGAGGTATCTCTGGGCCCTCTCGGTAATGCTCATCACTATAAGCCTTGCAAGCAATGTGACTAATGAGTTAGTTGTGGGATGAAGTATTACAGAACAAGTAAAGAGACTTGCCAGTAACGAGATTGAACTAGGTATGATGATACCGATGATCGAATCTCGGGCAAGTAACATACCGATGACAAAGGGAACAACCTATGTTATTATGCGGTTTGACCGATAAAGATCTTTATAGAATATGTAGGAGCTAATATGAGCATCCAGGTTCCACTATTGGTTATTGACCGGAGATGTGTCTCGGTCATGTCTACATAGTTCTCAAACCCGTAGGGTCCGCACGCTTAACGTTCGATGCCGATTTATATTATGAGTTATGTGTTTTGATGACCGAAGTTTGTTCGGAGTCCCGGATGAGATCACGGACGTGAGAGGAGTCCCGAAATGGTCGAGACATAGAGATTGATATATTGGACCATGTTATTTGGACACCGGAAGTGTTCCGGATAGTTTTGGGTAAAAATGGAGTGCTAGAGGGGTTACCGGAACCCCCCCGGGGGAACTAATTAATGAGCCACCATGGGCCTTATTGGAGAGAGAGGAGGGCCGCCAGGGCAGGCCGCGCCCTCCCCCTTAGCAGTCTGAATTGGACAAGGGAAAGGGGGGTGGCGTCCCCTTTCCTACTCCCTCTCCCTCTCCCTCCTTCTCCCTCTCTCCCTTTTGGTGGAATCCTACTAGGACTAGGAGTCCTAGTAGGACTCCCCTCTTGGGCGCGCCCTAGGGGCCGGCCGGCCTTCCCCTCCTCCCTCCTTTATATACGTTGGGAGGGGGGCACCCTAGAACACACAAGTTGATCTTTTAGCCGTGTGCGGTGCACCCTCCACAGTTACACACCTCGGTCATATCATCGTAGTGCTAAGGCGAAGCCCTGCGCCGGTAACTTCATCATCACCGTCACCACGCCGTCATGCTGACGGAACTCTCCCTTGGCCTCAACTGGATCAAGAGCTCGAGGGACGTCATCGAGCTGAACGTGTGCTGAACGCGAGGTGCCGTACGTTCGGTACTTGGATCGGTTGGATCGCGAAGACATTCGACTACATCAACCGCGTTATTAAACGCTTCCGCTTTCGGTCTACGAGGGTACGTGGACACACTCTCCGCACTCGTTGCTATGCATCTCCGAGATAAATCTTGCGTGATTGTAGGATTTGTTTTTTAAATTACCGCATTCCCCAACACTTATTGCATTACTCCGTTTCTCCATGAACTTAATACACTAGATGCATGCTGGATAGCGGTCGATGTGTGGAGTAATAGTAGTAGATGCAGCCAGGAGTTGGTCTACTAATCTTGGACGTGATGCCTATATAATGATCATTGCCTGGATATCGTCATGATTATTTGAAGTTCTATCAATTGCCCAACGGTAATTTGTTTACCCATCATTTGCTATTTTTCTCGAGAGAGGCCACTAGTGAAACCTACGGCCCCCGGGTCTCTTTCTCATATTATTTGCCTTTACGATCTATTTTCCTTTGCTTTTATTTTCAGATCTATTAAACCAAAAATACAAAATACCTTGCTACAATTTATCCTTATTTATTTTATTTGGCGTTCAATCTATCAATCTACTACAATTTATTCACGTTCGTTTGCCTATTTCTGGCGCCGCTACCCGAAAGGGATTGACAACCCCTTTTACACGTCGGGTTGCGAGTATTTGTTATTTGTGTGCAGGTGTTGTTTACGTTGTATTGCTTGGTTCTCCTACTGGTTCGATAACCTTGGTCTCATCACCGAGGGAAATACCTACCGCCGCTGTGTTGCATCATCCCTTCCTCTTTGGGGAAATACCGACGTAGCTTCAAGCCGCATCAGAGGCCAGCTCATCGGCACCCTGCACCACGCCGCCACACCTTCTACTCATGTTGCCATCTGCCTTTGCAAACACTCCTACCGTCAGAGCTCTTCACTAAGGCCAACGCAGGCTCCTGCGGGACCTGCTCCCCCATGGCCGATCATCGACCTTGCCCCTGCGTGTGACGAACCCGTGTGTGTGAGACGACCACAAGATCGATCCTTTCATGGTACCGCCGACGATTTAATCCGAGGGTTGTCTCACTAGATCCTTTCGATTCCTCACCTTCCCGAGCTATGCTGCTGCCGGCTGCATCGATCTCTGGTGTCTCTATCTCAATGTGATACAGATGGGGAAGAGAAACAGAGTGACCAGGGGAGTAGCGAGTGGGTTGGTGTGTGGGAGAAAAGGGCGTTTGGGACGACCCGACTTTTCCCCGAACGATAAAATTTGATGACATGGCTGATTAACTTGCTCTAAGATTCGGTATTGGATCTAATGGCTGGCGCGGCATTCGGGCTGAAATCCAAAATCATGACACGTTCTGGAGTTATAGTTTTCGTAAAAAAGATTCAGGTGCACGCTTACCAACAGTTTGACAGGAGAAATAGATTTAAAAATTCTTGCTCGGACTACAAAATACACATGTTGAATCATTGTTCCCAAACTGTGAACCATGGCAACTAATAAAAAAAATCTGTGAACGATGGAATTTTTTAAGAGCTTACAAAAAAAATTCCATTGTTCCCAACCAAATTTACCAATTTGCACCTGGAAGCTTTTGATCACGCATCGATCCAACGGTCGTAACCCCACCCTCACCGCTACACGGCTACCGCACCAACTCTCCCCAAATCCATCTCCGCGCTGCGCTCCCAGCTACTTCCGCGCCGTGCGCCGCCGCCGTTCTCTTCTAGGTTTCCGGCGGTGAGCTGCTGAGACCGAGGAGTGCGCCCCCGGGGCTCAGCCGTTGCCGCCTGAGATGGCGGGGGCGCTCGCGGGAGCTGGGATCGTGTGGCAGACGCCGGCCAACCCGCCCGAGGCGCAGGACTACATCTTCCGCAACGGTAGCCGCTGCGGCGCAGCCTCGCCCCGTCCCACCCCCTCTGAGTTTCTAACCCTAGACCCTCCCCGAACTAACCATTGAAGAACGGCTCCCTTCTCTTCGCAGGGCGGCGCTACGTGAGGCCCTATTACTTCGAGTTCATCTCCCATGTAAACCAATCTTCTCTTACAGTTTCAATTGCTTAGGGCGTATGTGCAGTAGTTGTTGATTTTGCTGTTCCACCCGAAATAATGAAACCACACAATCATTCACAACTCTGAATGTTTTAGCCTAATTTTCTGTTTTGTTCGAGTGATGGGATAATAATAACATTAAAGATTTGTTTGTTACAAGTGGTCTTACGAGATATTGTTTGGACCAAATTCTGAATTTGGTTTGCAGGCGAAGAACAGATGGGCTGGGAAGACCATTGTAGATCTCTTCACAGATGAATTCAAGGGGCGGCCCCGTGAATACTATGTAGGCGTGCAATACTCTCTTTTAATACTATCTGCATCGCGCCGTTCCTTGCTTGTATGCTCAAGCAGAAGATCATTCTGTTTTAGCTATAGGAATACATTTAATAGAAGCCTAGGGCCTTGCTTCTGAATATATTTGTAGTTGGTTCCGCATTCCACTATCTTGAACTGCATAGTGTCTTTCAATGATTTAACGCTTGTACATTGGATTGTAAGCAACTTTATTGGCAATATCATCATTTCTGTATCTGAAATAAAAGCTGAAATTGCTAGGTTCATGCAGTGAAGTGTGGGAGGCTTCAGGTGGATGAGCAAATGGTTAATGCAGACTATATTGTGAAATCATCACAAAAGATAAGCCATTTCTTGCACAGGTGTGTAAGGTTTTAAGTCTCATTTTTATTATTGCTTTGTACTGGACCATTTAGCAAAAATGATTACTCCCTCAGTTCAGTAAACACATGTTCTTTGGAAAATACATGCAGTTAAACTGCTCTAACTGCACCCAATCTCGTGTAGTATGGCAAGTGCATAATTTGTTAGTCTAAGCCAATTGCTGTGACCATTCGATTTGTATGGAGATATATGCGAGTAAGTGGATTTATATTTACTTATATTCTATAACAACGCATAGGTTTTCAGCTTGTATGCACACTTACCAAGTAGTGGTCAAAGTTGCTTGTTGGAGATCCTGGCGGTGTCCTAAACGGCATATATTCTAGCTGAGAATTATTTTTTCTACCTACAATTAAGTGTTACAAAATTGGGTGCAACATAAGTCATTACTGCACATGATATCGTCTTACATGAACCACAAAAAATCCAAATTAAACTGTTTACCAACTAATGGATATATTGGTCAATGTCTGATTTATCTTATTTTCTTCATTCATGCTATTATTTAGTAGCTAAACTAAATTAAGAAAGAGTTGTACTCTGGATAGTAGTAATGAAATTTATTATTGGTATATTGGCTTTTAAGACAATAGTGATTGCTAATTTATACTCCCTCCGTCCGAAAATACTTGTCATCAAAATGAATAAAAGGGGATGTATCTAGATGTATTTTAGTTCTAGATACACCCTTTTTTGTCCATTTTGATGACAAGTTTTTTCGGACGGAGGGAGTACTTTCTTTAGCTTCTAACAACTGAAGCTATTTATTCTTGCTTTTAACATAAATATTTCTCATTTAAAAATTTGAGTTGGCATATTCCTGAAGGTGGTTACTCTTTCAGGCACGAGCCACCAGTCTTGGGTGGTAATATTGTAATCCTTCAGAATGAAGTTGATGTTGTAACTGTTTGCAAACCGGCATCTGTTCCAGTAAGCCTATAATTGTAATATTCGAGAAAGATGTTATACTATGTGATGCATGATAAAAAAATACTATGCAGCTTTCCTCTTTTAACAAATTTCATGAAATTGCATGTATAATATAATACTATTATAGTTATTGGAACTTCTTGACCAGAATTACATGAACAGCTGAACTATAACCAATTGGGTTCTATCAAGTCAGTAAGTTACACAAGCTTTGCTCTTAAAGTTTATTTTATTGGATTTTTTTTCCGCCAGAGGGGCTTCTTTGGAATTACAAGGACATATTTTATATTAATTATTGTATGATACATTGTTGTAGCTGCTGATCACCAGAACCATGATTCAGAAAAAAGAGGAAAACCAATCACTATAACCCTTCTATAATATGAAAATAATTTAGGTCTGTCGTGTTTGAATTTATGAATTCATTGTGAAGTGTGAGGTTTGTTTTGATAAAGAGTTAGCCATAACATATTCAGTTGATGAGATTTCTGTATGTTCAAGATAAACACAGCTTTTGAGAACTAGAATGCTAATTGTGTCTGTTCAGCTATATTTAGCTTCATTCACTTGTTGGTACGTACATAATGGAAGTGTTTTTCTTGTGTAGGTTCATCCCTGTGGACAGTACCGTAAAAACACCGTAGTAGGCATTATGGAGGCAGAGCATGGATTGACACCCCTGTTTCGTATCCTTTACTTCAGTTATGCCATCATTGGGTAATGGCTTCCATTATACTCCCTCAAACTACTCTTTAGGAGAAAGTCCTTTTTATTCCCTCAAACTATTTATTGTGCTCACATTGACCCTGTTAACTAAATTTGGGATCACTGAATGTCACCCCCTTCCTCTGGGGTTCCAAGCAAATAGCAGTTTGTAATGCTCGAACGCCATGTATAGGGAACTTATGCAGCAAAGAAGATCATTCATCACTGCGTTATCCCCTCCTCTTGGTCATGTACTCGCCTGCCTTCGGGCGTGACTGCAAAAAAAAGTCCATGGCGCCTCTCACTCTCATGGTATGGTCTCGAAGACGTGAGTTCTACACCGTGTGAGCTCGGTTCCTGCCCATGTGCCTGCCCGCTGCACGACACCCTCCATGCCCGCATCTCAGATCTCCACCACGCAAGCTCTGCGGCCGTGCCCTGCCGGCTGTTCGAGTGCCTCTATGGACCCCACCAAACTCTGTGAGGTCTTAGACTCCACGTTCCCCTTCTGTGATCCTCAACCGCATGAGTCATGAGCAGTGTTATGACATTTTGATCTCCCACTGACTCCTCTGTTACGAATTGACAGAGGACCGATTCTTTAGCGTGGATTGGAATAGGAGCGAGTTAGGAAGAGAAAAGGGGCAGAAGATTGGATTAGAAATCACCCACAGGGCACATTTTGCAAATAACATGGAAGCAACATCGTTGGAATTGCTTCAATTTCTGGCTCTGCTGCTGCTTCTGCTGCAGTGCTTTAGTTTCTCAATTTATTGAGGGCCTTGCCTTATCGCCATATGTGTCTAGGAATTCAGAGCGGGGATGGGATAGCTCGATCTCACCGGTTGTGCAAGGTCGCCTCTCACTGCATCAGACTTATTGCCATGTGCCTGCGCAACTGCTCCACCACAAGCACCTGCTCAAGGATCCACAACAAGATTAATTCATGACCTTAGCTGGACCGAGGCTTCCTCACGCAATGTCTCAGTTAAGGAGGCGAAGCATGAGGCCGAGCCAACCTGAAGCCACATCAGCACGTATCGTCTATTCCTGAGCCACGCCAGCATTAATCCCTGAGTAGAGGTTTAAGTCAATGCAAAGTTATAAATCAGGGGCGTTATCCGTGCAAAATTTTATTTACGGGGGTGAAGCGAGCATGACAAAATAGACTTTCTTCTTTTGTTTCTTCCTTTTGCTGTCACTGTACTTCTACTGCTATTTATGGATGTCCTAAAATTCCTTGACCACCTCTATTATTGTTTCAGCTGTGCATCGGTTAGATCGGTTAGTTTCAGGTCTCCTTATATTCGCTAAAAGTGCTGAGCGAGCAGAATGTTTCAGGCAACAGGTGCTAGCACTCACCCTATTGTATCACTCCAACCTGTTCATTGTGCAGTCTACAGTCAGCATATCATCCTGTTTATCATGTGTGTCTGCACTTACCTTACATTCTGCCCTTTGAGATATTTTATCTTATTATGCAATTTGTTCATTTGAATTATTGTTACCACAGATAGAAGCTAATTTACTGCAGAAAGAATATGTAGCCAAAGTTGTTGGTGTATTTCCTGAAGGCGAGGTAATGATGTTTGTTTACTGTGACAGTTGTATGGTGTATCTTTGGATCCATGAACATAAGCTGTTTCTGTTCTAAAATAAGTTGAATAGATTTTTATGGTTTGTTTACTTTAAAAGGATTTCTTGCAGTGTCATTCCGAGGTTTATGTTATTTCAGTTCTTCAGATTCCGCTTGTTACTATGCAAAAGCTTTTAGAATATCTTGTGATCTCTTGTAACAGAATTGCGTAGCTTCGCAGTTAAACTATATAAACATTTCAAGAAAAGGAAACTCCACTTTGTGGAGCCATTAGCTTCATAGCTGAACACTAAGTCCGAAATGTTATGCCGGCGGCAGAGAGTTCAGAATTCCTACATGCAAACCAAATCCATTCACTTGGAGTGGACCTTCCTAGTCTTTAGAAAATATTTATGTATAAAATAAAATCTATGACCACCGGGTCTGGAATGTCTTTAGCAAAGATTTATTTATAAAATAAAAGCTATAACCACCAGGCCGGGAATGTCTCAGTGACAAATTCTGTAAAACAGAAGAAACCTTCAGATTTTATTTTATTTTGTGTCATGCATTTTTATTTAAATGGATTTCTTTGCAGCAAACTGTTGATGCTAATGTAAACTTCAATGCAAGGGAAGGAAGGAGCACTGTTGAGGTCTGTGAAGTATTGTGAATTGTTTTTGTCCAAAAGTACATATGCTGAGTTTGGTTTTTCAACCACAGGTATCTAATGGTCCTGGTAAAGCCCTCCCAAGTGGAAAACAAGCATGTACCAAGTTTCAGAGGATTTGCACTGATGGGAACCACAGCATTGTCTTGTGCAAACCTGTCACTGGCCGAACTCACCAGGTACCTAATCCTGTTTTACCTTCTATGAATGCATGTGTGTCTGCATACGTTCACACAGGTGAAACATCCTGGTAATAAACATTAAAGGCCTTGCTTCTGAATCATCCAGTCACTGTGAAAGATTTGGACGCTGTGCAATGCTTGTGTGTACAATGAAGGGGCCCGGAATTGCCAGAAGTTGGTTCATTCTATCGTGCACGAACCTAGCCTTTGGAAGATGACTGGAGCCAAGGTGCTGCGCCGGTTGCCGCTACACCGGAGTCCTCCTAACGGTTGCCTGAACCTGTTATATCATTGTACCATATGAATCATACTTAACCACCTGTTAGACGAGGCCTCCATGATGAACCTGACAATCATAGTTTCCATTTGAACGATCAATGCCTCCTTTCCATGATCCATAGCTCTTGTTTTCTTGTTTAAGAAGCTTTATACTGGATACATTACTTCTGAAAGAAAGAATCTTAATCATGCCGCCTATGTCTATATTTTTGTTATGTTTGTAGTGTTGTCTTGCTGATACACTTTTTCTGTTGCCCAAAACTTCGAAAAATGCAGATACGGGTGCATCTAAAACACCTTGGTTACCCAATAGCTAATGATGAGCTCTATGTTTCGGGGGATTTTTGTCCGCGTTCATCAAAGGGAACGAGTATCCATAGGGCAACCTCACTAGCTTGCTCATTGCCATCATCAGACCCTGACAACAGTGCTGAAGCCGATTTGGAATTTGGTATTGATCCAATGTGCACGAATTGTCCAAATCTTGCTCCTGTCGGGTGAGTTCCTACAGCTACAAGTTCACTTGATCATAAAGGGCAGGCTCGAACTAAACAAACATTTACGAGATCTGTATGTAGTAGGCTAGTTGCTTTTGAATTCTTCATGCGTTATTTATAAATCCTTTGTTCATTTTGGCAGTTATGATGGCGACGAGGAGGGACTATGGCTGCATTGTGTGCGATATACTGGCCCCGATTGGTGCTACGAATGCCCATATCCTGACTGGGCATCCCTTGACAATGTGTCAGGGAAGAAAATGAAGCCTGATGTACCACCAGAAAATTAAGTCTGAGAAAAGCAAACGGCATCTTGATGGTAGCCCGCCAACTAGTATGGCTGAAATTTTGGATGCTTATGATCACTTTGATGCCCATGGTACTATTGTCTCGTCACTTTTGGATGTAACTCTTTTCTAAAGATGTATGTGGTTCATGTGGTATGTCCTAGTTAAGTTTCCTCTTAGATAATTTAGTCAGGTTGGTTTTATAGCAACATTTCTCTACGTAAGGTTTACATAACATAATATCCATCTCCCCCGCAAAAAGACAAACATTATATCCATCTGAAATTTTTACCAGTGTAGTCTTACAATATAGATTTCACTTGATGGTTTGCAAATGGCATGATCATGGTACTTCATTGTTATGTTCTTTCTCAAGAGCTCAAACACGAGTGAAGGCGGGCTGGAGGTGAATTGGAAAGACTGGGGGAGGCAGCCTCCGCTAGGATTTTTGCTACCCCTTGATAAGATCGGATGGCTTATGTGGATTTACTACGCAATCGGACAACCGAGAATCCACCAATTGCACCTTAGATGGACAGAGTGCTGATAAACAAACTCTGCCACCACAACATAGCAAGTAATTGACTAGTGTTCTTGCCACACAAAAGGAGTACTCTTCTATTCCAAAGAATAATAAGACACACGTGCATTTCCGAATTCAACTTTGAGATGACGCTGGGGGATTTTGAGCCAGTACAATTGCATAGGAATCAATCATCATGACTTCCAACCTAAAGTTTGGTTCATGATGGATGAAGCTCCAGAAGTTGAGTTTTAGAGGAAAAGAGAAACATATGATATTCTTCCAGGTGATGTTGTCCATGACTCCTTGTACAATGCTCACAGCACGGATATATATGATTTTTGCTGTGAGAGTTCGAAGGATTTAAGGTTGCTGCATATTAAAACTTGCCCAGAAGTAGGATGTCAATGACATTATTGCATTATCTCGGAGCTGCAACAACCTTAAAAGCATCTCACTTTGGCTCAACCTGCAGCGCTACTCTAGTGATGCCAGCTATTGTGAAATCAGGACGTCAGTTACTGATGACAGCCTTTACGCTCTAGCCCTCAACTATCCTATGCTTCTGACTGTACGCCTCAGGTTTACATGATGTTCCCGTGACTGTCCATTAGAAATAGGATTCAGACAACGGGGATTTCTGATACTCATTCAGTCCTGCACAATTCGTGTTCTTGTGCTAAACAAAGCCAACTTCTTTGATGACGAGGGGATGAAGGCCCTTTCATCCTCACCACATCTGGAGACACTCGAGCGTATATCGTGTCATGTGGTAAGTGATGCTGGGATGTGCTTCATTGCGCACACCCCATGCTTGAGTAATCTCATGCTTCGGGTGTGTCATAACATTACTGATGTTGGAGTGGCTAAACTGGGACATGCACATAAGTTAAGAGTCTTTGGTCATTCAGTATTGTGGTAAGGTCTCTCTGCAAGCTACACAGGGTGTTACTAAGTCGGTTCACTACTCTAGGGACTTTTCAGATGCCCTGAAGAAGAAACTTGATTTGCTTGGCGACTGTTGATGAAGTGGTCTTCAAAATTTTCATTATGAATTTGCTGCTGAAGCCATTAAGTTTGAGGTAGCAACTTGCAAAACGATGTTATATTATGGGACAGAGGGAGTAGGAAGCATAATTGTGGATGTTTAGATTCCAAAATGACCTGAAGTTGAGGAAGAAGTGAAACTTGAGTGACTACTGAAGGCATATAACATAGTTGTGTGCTATTTGCGTTACAGGCAGTCACCATTTGAGGGATGAGATTCATGTGTTTGCTTGGTTCATGTGAGATTCATGTGTTTTGTTCGACTTTGAACTAAAACCATGACAAGTATTTTGGAACGAAGGGAGTAGCACCTTACTTAGTTTCAACCATTGGTTGGCAGGACTGACATGGAACAAATATCATACAACCTTCTTATTTCTTCATGCCTGACACAAACTTATTAACAGAAAGGGTGAGTACAGATGGTACGAGAACTAGCAAATACCCCAATAAACTTTTTTTTATCAGAAAAGTAGATACCAATTCACCTCAGAACTCAATTAACTAGGCCAGTGCAATCACACACATGCTAACTATAGGATGTACATCCGGGGCCGTATATAGAACACATATGTGTGAGACAACAAGAAAATAATGGGCTAAAATGAGCGGTTAGCTATATCTTAAACCAACAATCAACAAGACGCTAAAATGTATTACTCCCTCGGTCCCAAATTACTAGTCTTAGATTTGTGTAGGGATGTATATCTAGACAAATTTAAGACAAGTAATTTGAGACTGAGGTTGTAGAATAATTATACCCCCATTGCAACGAGCGGTCAATTATAGTTGCCATAAAAAATACTCTGCTTTACTGTTTCGACACTTTCATATATATTTGAAAAGCAAGCTAGCTTGTCGACCGAATTAACTAATAGCCCCTTTTTATATATGTAGATGTGGCAATCCAATTAATTAAGCATGTTTCTAGTATTTTTTTTTTGAGAGAATCTGTATCTATATACTATACAACACATCCTTAAGAGCATCTCTAGCAGACCGTGTATAATGCCGACCTACAAAAACACGTATACAGTTCGTGAAAAAACGGCTTTGCGGGCCGGCGCGGGCGGCAGCAGAGTCAGACCCTGCAAAACGAACATGTAAGTCTGTATCCTTTTTTACGTATCCGTTTTGCGGGGTCTGACTCTGCCACCGCCCGGGCCGGCCCGCAAATCAGTAACTTGCATTTCAATTTCCAACATGAAAATACACTTCTTTGCTTTTTTTTTAATTTTCTTCAAGGGCATTGGATACATAATAATTCACCAATTTTTTGCTAGAACAACAAGAGCAAAGAAAACAAGAACCACAATTAGGCATTTTAGAAGATATCCAACTTTCATAACTGCTCTCACTAGTTGAACCAACATCTTCTCCATGCATTCGTTGTTGATCTGCAGATTCTTTATCTTGCATTCTTTATTCTTCTTCTTTGGTTCTAAAGAAGTAGACGTTGCCTCCCCTCTAGTTTCTTCTCTAATTGCACATGCAGCCACATCATTAGGCTCAATTCTACTAAGGAGTGCACGAACATCTATTAAGTTTCTTTCTATCAATAAATCAATGTATTCTCCTTCCCAACACCAAAATGAGCATACATCTTCTTACACATATGACGATCTCCATAAGCTATCAAAATTGAACCGAATAGGTTGACAAAAGCCGAATGGAAACAACAACATACCACGTCGTTTTCGCATTTGAAGAATACCCATCTGGGGTGGTTCAGCGTGCTAGAAGTCATCCACATCACCGTCCGCGTGCAATCATCGCACTGTATGAGCGGCATCGGCGAGCCGCTGCGCGAGCGCCGAGCCCCGGCGATGACCGGCTGAATCCTTGCCGGCAAACCAACAACGGCAGCTACAGGACGAACCAGTACCTGCATGCGGCGCTGGGGCTTTGTCGGTGCTGCGCGGGGTGCTCCCCGACCAATCCATGGCTTGACACAGCCACCGGTGGCCGGAAACGCCAAATTCGGCCGCTGCGACGAACAGCAGCGGACCTGCAACTTTCCGGCCCGTCTACGCAGGAGGAAGTGGCGGGGGGCAACCTCGGGCGTGTGGCGGCCCTCCTGCGTGATCTCGCCGGCTAGTTTGGCCGGAACCGTAGGCGACGGCCCTGACCCGGCCGGGGGGTGGGGGGGGGGGGGCGAGGGGGGGAGGGGCGGCGGTGGGTAGGGAAATGTGCGGGTTGAAATGTCCCTCCTCCCAACCACTACCACTATATACAAGGCGCTGACGGGGCGAGGGGGGAACCCGCGTTTTCACGGGTTAGGATGGGAATTATGCCGCGCCCCGTAAATTATTTTTATGGGTCGGACGCGTTTGCGGGGTCTGATCGGGCACAATTTTTCATGCGGATCCGTATTTTGACAGTTATTTTACGGGTCGGGGCATTATACGGGATGTGCTAGAGATGCTCTAAGAACTGTGGCATATTCTTCTAGCCTCTTTAATCCTTCTTTTGGAGAAGCCGCTTCACCCAGTTGCCGCCATCTCACTGCCAATGATCACTGCATCTGCACCCCACTCTGCAATATGTGTTTATTTATAAAATTTTAATTAGCTTGTTGAAATTCAGTAAAAAGTTACTAATTCATGGTGAGTCTCCTATCCATAAATAGGTTTGTTTTACCCGTCTAACATGATCAGGTGTCGGTATGCCAAAGCCAACAGCCACAGGTTTGTTCATGACCTGTTTAATTTCCTTAAGAAGATCCTTGACACGCGAGTCCACGGTTGCTCGTGGACCAGTAACTCCATTGACACTTACCTGCTTGATTAGATTACAGAGTAAAGATTTTAATAATCAGGCCAGCATGAGAAAGACAAACTTGCAGGGAACCATTGAGACAAATGTAGCCATCCATTTGGCACTTACAAGGTAAACAAACCCCTCTGAAGCTTTTGTGACTTCCTTCATCCTCTCTACAGGCGTGACTGGCATCGTAATTAGCACCTGAAAACATTAGTTCAAACAAAAAGAAAGTTGATTGCTGGTCCTAGAAATCCAGCTCTGTTTGAGATATACTCCTAATGAACTAAAATCACGACGAGTAATTTGAAACGGAGGGAGTACATATTAGTGGAGGCAGAGCATATGCAAGCTCTAGGTTGTTCTCGGCATGAGGAAGATCGGACACTATGAGACCTGGTGGAACGATATAAATAAGCGGGGCAGCTCCGGCAAATTAATTTGCCGTGACATTAGTGAGCTAGTAGGTTAATTACCTTGCACACCGGCCTGTTTGAGAGCGGCGGTGAAGTTGGCCGCGCCCCGCCGCACGATGGGGCCCAGGTACGAGAAGATGACCACGGGGCAGGACAGCTCCGGCGTCACCTCCTTCAGCATCGACAGCACGCCCTCGGTCGTCGTGCCAGACGCCAGCGCCCGTGCTGCAGAGGCCTGGATTACCGGCCCGTCCGAGTCGGGCCTGTCCCGCATGTAAATATCTTGTAAAACTGTGGAGTTTTGGGGAGTCTTCCTCCTTCTTTAATGAATGATACGCACGCTCATGCGTATCTGAGATAAGATACCGGCCCGTCAGCGTAGGAGTCCGAGAAGGGCATGCCTAGCTCGATGACATCGGCGCCACAGGCGTCCAGGACCCTGAGCTCGGGGTCGCCGGCGGTGATGTACGGGATGAACGCCGTCTGCTGGCATACGTACGCACGCGCAACAATTGATTGATGTGCCTTGCAGCCCTTGCCTTAGATTAAGCCCAACGCGATTGCGCGACGGATGGATGTACTACCTTGCCCTGCTCCTTGATCTTGGACAGGGTCTGCCTCACGCCCAGTCTCCGCCGCTGGAACGAACGCCGCTGGGACGCGCGGCGGCGCTCTGAGCACCGAAGCCGGGTCGAATGAGGCCGGCGCCGGCGCCCCGGCGACCAGAAGCCTCCCCGGCGCGGACACCGCCACAGCCGACGAAGCAAGCCGCCTCGAGTGGCTCAGCGCATGAGCCGTGGACAACGCCTTGAGCGCGAAAGCCATGCCGCTTGACGGATGCTACACAGTTCACCGTGTCTCTAGCTGGAGTACAAACGCTTGGACTTTACAGAGCACCTAAAAAAAATAGAAATACATCGAGGTCTCTAGACTACCGAACAACCGCTGCTCCTGCCAGAACGAGGCGCCGACACGACGTACTCGCCGCTCCCATACCGGAGTCAGCCTAGGCTAGCCTTGTCGATGACAACCGTGAAGTCTTCGTGCATGTGCCCTTAAGGACCAGCATCCTGGAGTAGCAGTCGTTCGCCGTTGAATCCTTGAATCTATCCGGAGAACCGGACACCAAATCTCGCCATTGCATACGCAGAGTGAGAAGCCCTAACCTCGCGGCCCCGAGGAACTGACAAGAATCTACGCGGTGCTCAGTATAATTCATCTTGACGGACGAGCTCGAGGAGAATTGGAGCCTGAAAGACCGACTCGAAGATGAAGCTTCACCCCTACGAGGAATAAAACCCTAACCTATGTACCAACCTGAGCCGAGGCATGGGGGAGGTGTTGGGGAACATAGTAATTTCAAAAAATTTCCTACGCACATGAAAGATCATGGTGATGCATAGCAACGAGAGGGAAGAGTGTTGTCCACGTACCCTCGTAGACCGAAAGCGGAAACATTAGTACAACACGGTTGATGTAGTCGTACGTATTCACGATCCGACCGATCAAGTACCGAACGTACGGCTCCTCCGAGTTCAGCACACGTTCAGCTCGATGACGTCCCACGAACTTCGATCCAGCAGAGCTTTGCGGGAGAGTTCCGTCAGCACGACAGCGTGATGACAGTGTTGATGATGCTACCGACGCAGGGCTTCGCCTAAGCACCGCTACGATAGTACCGAGGTGGAATATGGTGGAGGGGGGCACCGCACACGGCTAAGAGATAAATGATCAATTGTTGTGTCTAGAGGTGCCCCCCTGCCCCCGTATATAAAGGAGCAAGGGGGGAGGCGGCTGACCTAGGAGCAGGGCGCGCCAAGGGGGGAGTCCTACTCCCATCGAGAGTAGGACTCCTCCTTTCCTTGTAGTAGTAGGAGAAGGGGCAAGGGAGAGAGAGAGAGAGAGAGAGAGAGAGAGAGAGAGAGAGAGAGAGAGAGAGAGAGAGAGAGAGAGAGAGAGAGAGAGAGAGAGAGAGAGAGAGAGAGAGAGAGAGAGAGAGAGAGAGAGAGAGAGAGAGAGAGAGAGAGAGAGAGAGAGAGAGAGAGAGAGAGAGAGAGAGAGAGAGAGAGAGAGAGAGAGAGAGAGAGAGAGAGAGAGAGAGAGAGAGAGAGAGAGAGAGAGAGAGAGAGAGAGAGAGAGAGAGAGAGAGAGAGAGAGAGAGAGAGAGAGAGAGAGAGAGAGAGAGAGAGAGAGAGAGAGAGAGAGAGAGAGAGAGAGAGAGAGAGAGAGAGAGAGAGAGAGAGAGAGAGAGAGAGAGAGAGAGAGAGAGAGAGAGAGAGAGAGAGAGAGAGAGAGAGAGAGAGAGAGAGAGAGAGAGAGAGAGAGAGAGAGAGAGAGCGGGGGGGGGGGGGGCGCCCCTCCTTGTCCAATCGGACTAGATGGGAGGGGCGCGCGCCTGCCTGCTGCCGCCCCTCCTCTTCTCCACTAGGGCCCATGAGGCCCAATAAACCCCCCGGGGTGTTCCGGTAACCCCCCGGTACTCCGGTATATGTCCAAAACCTTCCGAAACCATTCCGGTGTCCGAACATAGTCATCCAATATACAGATATTTACATCTCGACCATTTCGAGACTCCTCGTCATGTCCGTGATCATATCCGGGACTCCGAACTACCTTCGGTACATCAAAACACAAAAACTCATAATACCGATCGTCACCAAACTTTAAGCGTGCGGACCCTACGGGTTCGAGAACTATGTAGACATGACCGAGACTCGTTTTCGGTCAATAACCAATAGCGGAACCTGGATGCTCATATTTGTCCCCACATATTCTATGAAGATCTTTATCGGTCAAACCGCATAACTACATACGTTGTTCCCTTTGTCATCGGTATGTTACTTGCCCGAGGTTCGATCATCGGTATCTCAATACCTAGTTCAATCTCGTTACCGGCAAGTCTCTTTAATCGTTACGTAATGCATCATCCCGCAACTAACTCATTAGTCACATTGCTTGCAAGGCTTATAGTGATGTGCATTACCGAGAGGGCCCAGAGATACCTCTCCGACAATCGCAGTGACAAATCCTAATCTCAAAATACGCCAATTCAACAAGTACCTTCGGAGACACCTGCAGAGCACCTTTATAATCACCCAATTAAGTTGTGATGTTTGGTAGCACACAAAGTGTTCCTCCGGTAAACAGGAGTTGCATAATCTCATAGTCATAGGAACACGTATAAGTCATGAAGAAAGCAATAACAATATACTAAACGATCAAGTGCTAAGCTAACGGAATGGGTCAAGTCAATCACATAATTCTCTAATGATGTGATCCCGTTAATCAAATGACAACTCATGTCTATGGCTAGGAAACTTAACCATCTTTGATTCAACGAGCTAGTCAAGTAGAGGCATACTAGTGACATTATGTTTGTCTATGTATTCACACATGTACTAAGTTTCCGGTTAATACAACTCTAGCATGAATAATAAACATTTATCATGAAATAAGGAAATAAATAATAACTTTATTATTGCCTCTAGGACATATTTCCTTCAGTCTCCCACTTGCACTAGAGTCAATTATCTAGTTCACATCACCATGTGATTTAACACCAATATTCACATCTGTATGTGATTAATACCCATAGTTCACATCGTCATGTGATCAACACCCAAAGGGTTTACTAGAGTCAATAATCTAGTTCACATCGCTATGTGATTAACACCCGAAGATTACTAAGGTATGATCATGTTTTGCTCGTGAGAGAAGTTTAGTCAATGGGTCTGTCACATTCAAAACCGTATGTATTTTACAAATATTCTATGTCTACAATGCTCTGCACGGAGCTACTCTAGCTAATTGCTCCCACTTTCAATATGTATCCAGATTGAGACTTAGAGCCATCTGGATTGGTGTAAAAGCTTGCACCGATGTAACTCTTTACGACGGGCTCTTTTATCACCTCCATAATCGAGAAATATTTCCTTAGTCCTTACTAAGGATATTCTTGACCGCTGTCTAGTGATCTACTTCTAGATCAAAAATTGTACTCCCTTGCCAAACTCAGAGCAAGGTATACAATAGGTCTAGTACACAACATAGCATACATTATAGAACCTATGACTGAGGCATAGGGAATGAATTTTCATTCTTTTTCTATTTTCTTCCACGGTCGGGTTTTTTAGTCTTTACTCAACTTTACATCTTGCAACACAGGCAAGAACTCCTTCTTTGACTGCTCCATTTTGAACTACTTCAAAATTTTATCAAGGTATGTGCTCATGGAAAAAATCTTATCAAGCGTCTTGATCTATATCTATAGATCTTGATGCTCAATGTGTAAGCAGCTTCACCGAGGTCTTTCTATGAAAAACTCTTATTCAAGTATCCTTTTATGCTATCCAGAATTTCTATATCATTTTCAATCAACAATATGTCATCTACATATAGTTTTAGAAATGCTCTGAGCTCCCACTCACTTTCTTGTAAATACAAAGCTTCTCCAAAAGTCTCAGATAAAACCATATGCTTTGATCAACTCATCAAAGCGTATATTTCAACTCCGAGATGCTTGCACCAGTCCATAGATGGATCGCTGGAGCTTGCACATTTTGTTAGCACCTTTAGGATTGACAAAACCTTCTGGTTGCATCATATACAACTCTTATTTAATAAATCCATTAAGGAATGCAGTTTTGACATCCATTTGCCAGATTTCATAAAATGTGGCAATTGTTAACATGATTCGGACAGACTTAAGCATCGATACGATTGAGAAAATCTCATCGTATTCAACACCTTGAACTTGTCGAAAAACTTTTTGCGACAAGTCGAGCTTTGTAGATAGTAACACTACTATCAGCGTCTGTCTTCCTCTTGAAGATCCATTTATTTTCTATGGCTTGCCGATCATCGGGCAAGTCCACCAAAGTCCACACTTTGTTCTCATACATGGATCCCATCTTAGATTTCATGGCCTTCAAGCCATTTCGCGGAATCTGGGCTCATCATCGCCTCCTCATAGTTCGTAGGTTCATCATGGTCTAGTAATATGACTTCCAGAATAGGATTACTGTACCACTCTGGTGCGGACTGTACTTTGGAAGACCTATGAGGTTCTGTAGTAACTTAATCTGAAGTTTCATGATCATCATCATTAGCTTCCTCACTAATTGACGTAGGAATCATTGGAACTGATTTCTGTGATGAACTACTTTCCAATTCGGGAGAAGGTACAATTACCTTATCAAGCTCTACTTTCCTCCCACTCACTTCTTTCGAGAGAAACTCCTTCTCTAGAAAGGATCCATCTTAGCAACGAATATCTTGCCTTCAGATCTGTGATAGAAGGTGTAACCAACAGTTTCCTTTGGGTATTCTATGAAGACGCACTTCTCCGATTTGGGTTCGAGCTTATCAGGTTGAAACTTTTTGACATAAGCATCGCAGCCCCAAACTTTAAGAAACGACAACTTTGGTTTCTTGCCAAACCACATTTCATAAGGTGTTGTCTCAACGGATTTTGATGGTGCCCTATTTAAAGTGAATGCAGCTGTCTCTAATGCATAACCCCAAAACGATAGTGGTAAATCGGTAAGATACATCATAGATCACACCATATCTAATAAAATGCGATTACGACGTTCGGACACACCATTACGCTGTGGTGTTCCATGTGGCGTGAGTTGTGAAACTATTCCACATTGTTTTATATGAAGGCCAAACTCGTAACTCAAATATTCTCCTCCACGATCAGATCATAAAGACTTTATTTTCTTGTTACGATGATTCTCCACTTTACTCTGAAATTCTTTGAACTTTTCAAATGTTTCAGACTTGTGTTTCATTAAGTAGATATACCCATATCTGCTCAAATCATCTATGAAGGTCAAAAAATAACGATACTCGCCACGAGCATCAACACTCATTGGATCGCATACATCGGTATGTATTATTTCCAACAAGTCAGTAGCTCGTTCCATTGTTCCGGAGAACGGAGTTTTAGTCATCTTGCCCATAAGGCACGGTTCGCAAGCATCAAGTGATTTCAAAAGTCCATCTTTATGGAGTTTCTTCATGCGCTTTACACCGATATGACCCAAACGTCAGTGCCACAAATAAGTTGCACTATCATTATCAACTTTGCATCTTTTGACATCAATATTATGAATATGTGTATCACTACGATCGATATCCAACAAACTATTTTCATTGGGTGTATGACCATAGAAGATTTTATTCATGTAAACAGAACAACAATTATTCTTTGACTTTAAATGAATAACCGTATTGCAATAAACATGATCAAATCATATTCATGCTCAACGCAAATGCTTAATAGCATTTATTTAGGTTTAACACTAATCCCGAAAGTATAGGGAGTGTGCGATGATGATCATATCAATCTTGGAACCTCTTCCAACACACATCGTCACTTCACCCTCAACTAGTCTCTGTTTATTCTGTAACTCCTATTTCGAGTTACTAATTTTTAGCAACCGAACAAGTATCAAATACCCAGGGGTTACTATAAACACTAGTAAGGTACATATCAATAACCTGTATGTCAAATATACCCTTGTTCACTTTGCCATCCTTCTTATCTACCAAATATTCAGGGTATTTCCGCTTCTAGTGACCATTTCCTTTGCAGTAGAAGCACTCAGTTCCAGGCTTTGGTCCAGCTTTGGGCTCCTTCACCGAAGTGACAATTTGCTTGCCATTCTGCTTGAAGTTCCCTTTCTTTCCCTTTGCCCTTTTCTCGAAACTAGTGGTCTTGTCAATCATCAACACTTGATGCTCTTTCTTGATTTCTACCTTCGTCGATTTCAACATCACGAAGAGCTCGGGAATCGTTTTCGTCATCCCTTGCATACTATAGTTCATCACGAAGTTCCTGTAACTTGGTGATGGTGACTAGAGAACTCTGCCAATCACTATCTTATCTGGAAGATTAACTCCCACTTGATTCAAGCGATTGTAGTACCTAGACAATCTGAGCACATGCTCACTGCTTGAGCTATTCTCCTCTATCTTTTAGCTATAGAACTTGTTAGACTTCATATCTCTCAACTCGGTTATTTGCTTGAAATATTAACTTCAACTCTTGGAACATCTCATATGGTCCATGACGTTCAAAACGTCTTTGAAGTCCCGATTCTATGCCGTAAAGCATGGTGCACTAAACTATCAAGTAGTCATCATATTGAGCTAGCCAAACGTTCATAACGTCTGTGTTTGCTCCTGCAATAGGTTTGTCACCTAGCGGTGCATCAAGGACATAATTCTTCTGTGCAGCAATGAGAATAAACCTCAGATCACGGACCCAGTCCATATCATTGCTACTATCATTTTTCAACTTATTTTTCTCTAGGAACACATATAAAGCATAGGGAAGCAACAACGCGAGCTATTGATCTACAATATTATTTGCAAAATACTATCAGGACTAAGTTCATGATAAATTGAAGTTCAATTAATCATATTACTTAAGAACTCCCACTTAGATAGACATCCTTCTAATCATCTAAGTGATCACGTGATCCAAATCAACTAAACCATGTCCGATCATCACGTGAGATGGAGTAGTTTTCAATGGTGAACATCACTATGTTGATCATATCTACTATATGATTCATGCTCGACCTTTCGATCTCAGTGTTCCGAGACCATATCTGCATATGCTAGGCTCGTCAAGTTTAACCTGAGTATTCTGCGTGTGCAAAACTGTCTTACACCCGTTGTATTTGAAAGTAGAGCTTATCACACCCGATCATCACGTGGTGTCTCGGCACGAAGAACTTTCGCAATGGTGCATACTCAGGGAGAACACTTATATCTTGAAATTTAGTGAGAGATCATCTTATAATGCTACCGACAATCAAAGCAGAATAAGAGTACATAAAAGATAAATATCACATGCAATCAAGATATGTGACATGATATGGCCATCATCATCTTGTGCCTTTGATCTCCATCTCCAAAGCATCGTCATGATCTCCATCGTCACCGGCATGACACCATGATCTCCATCATCTTGATCTATATCAATGTGTCATCACATGGTCGTCTCGCCAACTATTGCTCTTGCAACTATTGCTATCGCATAGCGATAAAGTAAAGCAATTATTTGGCGCTTGCATCTTATGCAATAAAGAGACAACCATAAGGCTTCTGCCGGTTGCCGATAACTTCAACAAAACATGATCATCTCATAAAACAACTTATATCTCATCACGTCTTGACCATATCACATCACAACATGCCCTGCAAAAACAAGTTAGACGTCCTCTACTTTGTTGTTGCAAGTTTTACGTGGCTGCTACGGGCTGAGCAAGAACCGTTATTACCTATGCATCAAAACCACAACGATATTTCGTCAAGTTAGTGCTGTTTTAACCTTCTCAAGGACCGGGCGTAGCCACACTCGGTTCAACTAAAGTTGGAGAAATTGACACCCGCCAGCCACCTATGTGCAAAGCACATCGGTAGAACCAGTCTCGCGTAAGCGTACGCGTAATGTCGGCCCGGGCCGCTTCATCCAACAATAACGCTAAACCAAAGTATGACATGCTGGTAAGCAGTATGACTTGGATCGCCCACAACTCACTTGTGTTCTACTCGTGCATATAATATCTACGCATAAACCTGGCTTGGATGCCACTATTGGGGAACGTAGTAATTTCAAAAAAAATTCCTACGCACATGCAAGATCATGATGATGCATAGCAACGAGAGGGGAGAGTGTTGTCCACGTACCCTCGTAGACCGAAAGCGGAAGCGTTAGCACAACGCGGTTGATGTAGTCTTACGTCTTCACGATCCGACCGATCAAGTACCGAACGTACGACACCTCCGAGTTCAGCACACGTTCAGCTCGATGACGTCCCACGAACTCCGATCCAGCAGAGCTTTGCGGGAGAGTTCCGTCAGCATGACGGCGTGATGACGGTGTTGATGATGCTACCGACGCAGGGCTTCGCCTAAGCACCGCTACGATATTACCGAGGTGGAATATGGTGGAGGGGGCACCGCACACGGCTAAGAGATCAATGATCAATTGTTGTGTCTAGAGGTGCCCCCCTACCCCCGTATATAAAGGAGCAAGGGGGGAGGCGGCCGACCTAGGAGGAGGGCGCGCCAAGGGGGGAGTCCTACTCCCATCGAGAGTAGGACTCCTCCTTTCCTTGTAGTAGTAGGAGAAGGGGGAAAGGGAGAGAGAGAGAGAGAGAGGAAGGAAAGGGGGGCGCCGCCCCCCTCCTTGTCCAATTCGGACTAGATGGGGAGGGGCGCGCAGCCTGCCCTGGCCGCCCCTCCTCTTCTCCACTAGGGCCCATGAGGCCCAATAAACCCCCCGGGGTGTTTCGGTAACCCCCCGGTGTTGGGGAACGTAGTAATTTCAAAAAATTTCCTACGATCACGCAAGACCATGGTGATGGCATAGCAACGAGAGGGGAGAGTGTCCGCCCACGCACCCTCGTGAGACCGAAAGCGAAGCGTTATAACAACGCTGTTGATGTAGTCGACGCCTCCACGATCCGACCGATCCAAGCACCGAACGTCACGGCACCTCCGAGTTCTGCACACGCTCAGCTCGATGACGATCCCGGACTCGATCCAGCAAAGTGTCGGGATGAGTTCCGTCAAGACGACGGCGTGGGACGATGTTGATGCTCCACCGACGCAGGGCTTCGCCTAAGCTCCGCGACGATATGACTTCTCCGGCGCAGGGCTTCGCTTAAGCTCCGCGACGATATGACCAAGTGGAATATGGTGGAAGGGGCACCGCACACGGCTAAGGAAAGATCCGTAGATCAACTTGTGTGTATTGGGGTGCCCCTGCCCCGTATATAAAGGAGACAAGGGGAGGTGGCGGCCCAAGGGGCGCGCACAAGGAGGAGTCCTACTCCCACCGGAGTAGGACTCCCCTCTCCTAGTTGGAGTAGGATTGGGGAGGGGAAAGAGGGAAGGCGCGCCCCTCTCCTTGTCCTATTCGGACTGGAAGGGGAGGGGGCACGCAGCCCACCTGGCCGCCCTTCTCCTTCTCCCTTGAGGCCCATGAAGGCCCATATACCCCCGGGGTTCCGTAACCCCGGTGTTCCGTAACATCCTGTTTTCACTGAACCATTCCAAGTCCAAACATAGGCTTCCAATATATCAATCTTTATGTCTCGACCATTTCGAGACTCCTCGTCATGTCCGTGATCACATCCGGACTCAACAACCTTCGTGCATCAATACTTATAAACTCATTATGAAATGTCATCGAAGCGTTAAGCGTGCGGACCCTACGGGTTCGAGAACTATGTAGACATGACCTAGAACCATTCTCGGTCAATAACCAATAGCGGAACCTGGATGCCCATATTGGTTCCTACATATTCTACGAAGATCTTTATCGGTCAAACCGCATAACGACATACGTTGTTCCCTTTGTCATCGGTATGTTACTTACCCGAGATTCGATCGTCGGTATCCAATACCTAGTTCAATCTCGTTACGTAAGTCTCTTTACTCGTTCCGTAATACATCATCTCACAACTAACTCATTAGTTGTAATGCTTGCAAGGCTTAAGTGATGTGCATTACCGAGAAGGCCTCGAGATACCTCTCCGACAATCGGAGTGACAAAACCTAATCTCAAATACGCCAACCCAACAAGTACCTTTGGAGACACCTGTAGTACTCCTTTATAATCACCCAGCTCGTTGTGACGCTTTGGTAGTACCAAAGTGTTCCTCCGGTAAACGGGAGTTGCATAATCTCATAGTTACAGGAACATGTATGGGTCATGAAGAAAGCATTAACATACTAAATGATCAAGTGTTAAGCTAACGGAATGGGTCATGTCAATCAGATCATTCAACTAATGATGTGACCTTGTTAATCAAATAACAACTCCTTGTTCATGGTTAGGAAACATAACCATCTTTGATTAACAAGCTAGTCAAGTAGAGGCATACTAGTGACATACTGTTTGTCTATATATTCACACATGTATTATGTTTCCGGTTAATACAATTCTAGCATGAATAATAAACATTTATCATGATATAAGGAAATAAATAATAACTTTATTATTGCCTCTAGGGCATATTTCCTTCAGCCTCCCACTTGCACTAGAGTCAATAATCTAGATTACAAAGTAATGATCCTTACACCCATGGAGTCTTGGTGCTGATCATGTTTTGCTCGTGGAAGAGGCTTAGTCAACGGGTCTGCAACATTCAGATCCGTATGTATTTTGCAAATCTCTATGTCTTCCACTTGGACTTGGTCCCGAATGGAATTGAAGCGTCTCTTGATGTGCTTGGTCCTCTTGTGAAATCTGGATTCCTTTGCCAAGGCAATTGCACCAAGATTGTCACGAAGATCTTCATCGGTCCCGATGCACTAGGTATGACACCTAGATCGGAAATGAACTCTTTCATCCAGACTCCTTCATTCGCTGCTTCGAAGCAGCTATGTACTCCGCTTCACATGTAGATCCCGCCATGACGCTTTGTTTAGAACTGCACCAACCGACAGCTCCACCGCTTAATAAAAACACGATCCGGTTTGCGATTTAGAATCGTCCGGATCAGTGTCAAAGCTTGCATCGATGTAACCATTTACGACTAGCTCTTTGTCACCTCCATATACGAGAAACATATCCTTAGTCCTTTTCGTATTTCAGATGTTCTTGACCGCTGTCCAAAGATCCACTCTGGATTACTTTGGTACCTTCCTGCCAAGCTTACAGCTAAGCATACGTCGGTCTGGTACACAGATTGCATACATGATAGAGCCTATGGCTGAAGCATAGGAACATCTTTCATTTTCTCTATCTTCTGCTGTGGTCGGGCATTGAGTCCGACTCAATCTTACACCTTGTAACACAGGTAAAAACCTTTCTTTGCTCGATCCATTTTGAACTTTTTCAAAACTTTATCAAGGTATGTGCTTTGTGAAAGTCCAATCAAGCGCCTTGATCTATCTCTATAGATCTTGATGCCCAATATGTAAGCAGCTTCACCGAGGTCTTTCATTGAAAAACTTTTATTCAAGTATCCTTTATGCTATCCAGAAATTCTATATCATTTCCAATCAATAATATGTCGTCCACATATAATATTAGAAATGCTACTGAGCTCCCACTCACTTTCTTGTAAATACAAGCTTCTCCAAAAGTCTGATAAACCCATATGCTTTGATCACATTATCAAAGCGCTTATTCCAACTCCGAGAGGCTTGCACTGCACCATAAATTGATCGCTGGAGCTTGCACACTTTGTTAGCACCTTTTGGATCGACAAAACCTTCTGGTTGCATCATATACAACTCTTCTTCTAGAAATCCATTCAAGAATGCAGTTTTACATCCATTTGCCAAATTTCATAATCATAAAATGCGGCAATCGCTAACATGATTCGACAGACTTAAGCATCGCTACGGGTGAGAAAGTCTCATCGTAGTCAACTCCTTGAACTTGTCGAAAACCTTTTGCAACAAGTCGAGCTTTGTAGACAGTTATATTACCATCGGCGCCGGTCTTCTTCTTAAAGATCCATTTATTTTCAATGGCTTGCCGATCATCGGGCAAGTCAACCAAAGTCCATACTTTGTTCTCATACATGGATCCCATCTCAGATTTCATGGCTTCCAGCCATTTTGCGAATCTGGGCTCACCATCGCTTCTTCATAGTTTGTAGGTTCGCCATGGTCAAGTAACATGACTTCCGAATAAGATTACCGTACCACTCAGTGCGATTTTACTCTGGTTGACCTCGAGGTTCAAGAGCAACTTGATCTGAAGCTTCATGATCATCATCATTAGTTTCCTCACTAATTGGTGTAGTTGTCACAGAACCATTTCTTGTGATGAACTACTTTCCAATAAGGGAGCAGATACTGATTATCTCATCAAGTTCTACTTTCCTCCCACTCACTTCTTTCGAGAGAAACTCCTTCTCTAGAAAGGACCCAATTTAGCAACGAAAATCTTGCCTTCAGATCTGTGATAGAAGGTGTACCCAACAGTCTCCTTTGGGTATCCTATGAAGACACATTTTCCGATTTGGGTTCGAGCTTATCTGGTTGAAGTTTCTTTACATAAGCATCGCAGCCCCAAACTTTAAGAAACGACAACTTTGGTTTCTTGCCAAACCACAGTTCATAAGGCGTCGTCTCAACGGATTTTGACGGTGTCCTATTCAACGTGAATGCGGCCGCCTCTAAAGCATAACCCCAAAACGATAGCGGTAAATCGGAAATAGACATCATAGATCGCACCATATCTAGTAAAGTACGACACGACGCTCGGACACACCATTTCTTTGTGGTGTTCGGGTGGCGTGAGTTGCGAAACTATTCCACATTGTTTCAAATGTAAACCAAACTCGTAACTCAAATATTCTCCTCCACGATCAGATCGTAGAAACTTTATTTTCTTGTTACGATGATTTTCCACTTCACTCTGAAATTCTTTGAACTTTTCAAACGTTTCAGATTTGTGTTTCATTAAGTAGATATACCCATATCTGCTTAAATCATCTGTGAAGGTGAGAAAATAACGATACCCGCCGCGTGCCTCAACATTCATTGGACCACAAACATTAGTATGTATGATTTCCAACAAATCAGTTGCTCGCCCATAGTTCCGAGAACGGCGTTTTGGTCATCTTGCCCATGAGGCACGGTTCGCAAGTACCAAGTGATTCATAATCAAGTGATTCCGAAGCCCATCAAGATGGAGTTTCTTCATGCGTTTTACACCGATATGACCTAAACGGCAAGCCACAAATAAGTTGCACTATCATTATCAACTCTGCATCTTTTGGCTTCAACATTATGAATATGTGTATCACTATCTGTCGAGATTCAACAAGAATAGACCATTCTTCAAGGGTGCATGACCATAAAAGATATTACTCATATAAATAGAACAACCATTATTCTCTGATTTAAATGAATAACCGCCTCGCATTAAACAAGATCCAGATATAATGTTCATGCTCAACGCCGCACCAAATAACAATTATTTAGGTCTAAAACTAATCCCGAAGGTAGATGTAGAGGTAGCGTGCCGACCGCGATCACATTGACTTTGGAACCATTTCCCACGCCGCATCGTCACCTCGTCCTTTGCCATTGCTCGTCTATTCCGTAGTCCCTGCTTCGAGTTGCAAATATTAGCAATGTAACCAAGATCAAATACCAGTGCTACTACGAGCTCTAGTAAGGTACACATCAATAACATGTATATCACATATACCTTTGTTCACCTTGCCATCCTTTTTATCCGCCAAATACTTGGGGCAGTTCCGCTTCCGATGTCCGGTCTGCTTGCAGTAAAACACTCGCCAGGCTTAGGTCCAGACTTGGGTTTCTTCTCTTGATCAGCAACTTTCTTGCTGTTCTTTTGAAGTTTCCTTCTTCTTCCCTTTGCCCTTTTCTTGAAACTAGTGGTCTTGTTGACCATCAACACTTGATGCTCTTTCTTGATTTCTACCTCCATGCTTTTAGCATCGCGAAGAGCTCGAGAATTGTCTTAGTCATCCCTTGCATATTATAGTTCATCACGAAGCTCTTGTAGCTTGGTGGCGTGATTGGATAATTCTGTCAATGACACTATCATCCGGAAGATTAACTCCCAGCTGAATTAAGTGATTGTTATACCTGCACATTTTGAGTATGTGCTCACCGACGTAACTATTCTCCTCCATCTTGCAGCTATAGAACTTATTGGAGACTTCATATCTCTCAATCCGGGCATTTGCTTGAAATATTAACTTCAACTCCTGGAACATCTCATATGCTCCATGACGCTCAAAACGCCGTTGAAGACCCGGTTCTAAGCCGTAAAGCATGGCACACTGAACTATAGAGTAGTCATCAGCTCTGCTTTGCGACGCTCATAACTTCGCTCAAGATCTGCAGCAGTTCGCTCACCCAGCGGTGCTTCCAGGGGCGTAATTTTTCTGTGCAGCAATGAGGATAATCCTCAAATTCGGACCCAGTCCGTAATTGCTACCATCATCTTTCAACTTTGCTTTCTCAAGGAACGCATTAAAATTCAACGGAACAACAGCACAAGCCATCTATCTACATTAAACATAGACAAGCAAAAACTATCGGTACTAAGTTCATGATAAATTTAAGTTCAATTAATCATATTAAAAACTCCCACTTAGACAGACATCTCTCTAGTCATCTAAGTGATCACGTGATCCAAATCAACTAAACCATGTCCGATCATCACGTGAGACGGAGTAGTTTCAATGGTGAACATCACTATGTTGATCATATCTACTATATGATTCACGTTCGACCTTCGGTCTCCGTGTTCCGAGGCCATATCTGTTATATGCTAGGCTCGTCAAGTTTAACCTGAGTATTCGCGTGTGCAACTGTTTTGCACCCGTTGTAGATGGACGTAGAACTTATCACACCCATCATCATGTGGTGTCTGGGTACTACGAACTTTGGCAACGGTGCATACTCGTGAGAACACTTCTTGATAATTTTAGTGAGAGATCATCTTATAATGCTACCGTCAAACAAAGCAAGATAAGATGCATAAAGGATAAACATCACATGCAATCAATATAAGTGATATGATATGGTCATCATCATCTTGTGCTTGTGATCTCCATCGCCAAGCACCGCCATGATCACCATCGCCACCGCGCGACACCTTGATCTCCATCGTAGCATCGTTGTCGTCTCGCCAACTATTGCTTCTACGACTATCGCTACTCCTTAGTGATAAAGTAAAGCAATTACATGGCGTTTTGCATTTCATACAATAAAGCGACAACCATATGGCTCCTGCCAGTTGCCGATAACTCGGTTACAAAACATGATCATCTCATACAATAAAGTATAGCATCACGTCTTGACCATATCACATCACAACATGCCCTGCAAAAACAAGTTAGACGTCTTCTACTTTGTTGTTGCAAGTTTTACGTGGCTGCTACGGGCTGAGCAAGAACCGTTCTTACCTCGCATCAAAACCACAACGATACTTCGTCAAATAGACTCCGTTTAACCTTCTCAAGGACCGGCGAGCTTTTCGATTCAACTAAAGTGAGAGAGACAGACACCCGCCGTCACCTTTAAGCAACGAGTGCTCGGGCGGTGAAACCAGTCTCGCGTAAGCGTCTGGCGTAATGTCGGTCCGGCCGCTTCATCTCACAATACCGCTGAACCAAAGTATGACATGCTGGTAGGCAGTATGACTTGTATCGTCCACAACTCACTTGTGTTCTACTCGTGCACATGACATCAACGCATAAAACCAGGCTCGGATGCCATCGTTGGGGAACGAGTAATTTCAAAAATTTCCTACGATCACGCAAGACCATGGTGATGGCATAGCAACGAGAGGGGAGAGGTCCGTCCCACGCACTCGTGAGACCGAAAGCGAAGCGTTATAACAACGCTGTTGATGTAGTCGACGCTCCACGATCCGACCGATCCAAGCACCGAACGACGGCACCTCCGAGTTCGCACACGCTCAGCTCGATGGCGATCCCGGACTCGATCCAGCAAAGTGTCGGGATGAGTTCCACGAGACGACGGCGTGGTGACGATGTTGATGCTCCACCGACGCAGGGCTTCGCTTAAGCTCATGACGATATGACTTCTCCGCGCGGGGCTTCGCCTAAGCTCCGCGACGATATGACCGAAGTGGAATATGGTGGAAGGGGGCACCGCACACGGCTAAGGAAAGATCCGTAGATCAACTTGTGTGTATTGGGGTGCCCCCTGCCCCCGTATATAAAGGAGACAAGGGGAGGTGGCGGCCCAAGGGGGAGGCGCGCTAGGAGGAGTCCTACTCCCACCGGAGTAGGACTCCCCTCTCCTAGTTGGAGTAGGATTGGGAGGGGAAAGAGGGAGGGCGCCGCCCTCTCCTTGTCCTATTCGGACTGGAAGGGGAAGGGGGGCGCGCAGCCCACCTGGCCGGCCCTTCTCCTTCTCCCTTGAGGCCCATGAAGGCCCATATACCCCGGGGTTCCGTAACCCCGGTGTTCCAGATAACATCCTGTTTTCACTGGAACCATTCCAAGTCCAAACATAGGCTTCCAATATATCAATCTTTATGTATCGACCATTTCGAGACTCCTCGTCATGTCCGTGATCACATCCGGACTCGAACAACCTTCGTGCATCAATACTTATAAACTCATTATGAAATGTCATCGAACGTTAAGCGTGCGGACCCTACGGGTTCGAGAACTATGTAGACATGACCTAGAACCATTCTCGGTCAATAACCAATAGCGGAACCTGGATGCCCATATTGGTTCCTACATATTCTACGAAGATCTTTATCGGTCAAACCGCATAACGACATCGTTGTTCCCTTTGTCATCGGTATGTTACTTACCCGAGATTCGATCGTCGGTATCCAATACCTAGTTCAATCTCGTTACGGTAAGTCTCTTTACTCGTTCCGTAATACATCATCTCACAACTAACTCATTAGTTGTAATGCTTGCAAGGCTTAAGTGATGTGCATTACCGAGAAGGCCTCGAGATACCTCTCCGACAATCGGAGTGACAAAACCTAATCTCAAATCGCCAACCCAACAAGTACCTTTGGAGACACCTGTAGTACTCCTTTATAATCACCCGATTCGTTGTGACGTTTGGTAGTACCAAAGTGTTCCTCCGTAAACGGAGTTGCATAATCTCATAGTTACAGGAACATGTATGGGTCATGAAGAAAGCATTAACATACTAAACGATCAAGTGTTAAGCTAACGGAATGGGTCATGTCAATCAGATCATTCAACTAATGATGTGACCTTGTTAATCAAATAACAACTCCTTGTTCATGGTTAGGAAACATAACCATCTTTGATTAACAAGCTAGTCAAGTAGAGGCATACTAGTGACATACTGTTTGTCTATATATTCACACATGTATTATGTTTCCGGTTAATACAATTCTAGCATGAATAATAAACATTTATCATGATATAAGGAAATAAATAATAACTTTATTATTGCCTCTAGGGCATATTTCCTTCACCCGGTACTCCGGTATATGTCCAAAACCTTCCGAAACCATTCCGATGTCCGAACATAGTCATCCAATATATCGATATTTACATCTCGACCATTTCGAGACTCCTCGTCATGTCTGTGATCATATCCGGGACTCGAACTACCTTCGGTACATCAAAACACAAAAACTCATAATACCGATCGTCACCAAACTTTAAGCGTGCAGACCCTACGGGTTCGAGAACTATGTAGACATGAC
The DNA here is from genome assembly GCA_021605205.1 of Aegilops longissima. Taxonomy (NCBI): domain Eukaryota; kingdom Viridiplantae; phylum Streptophyta; class Magnoliopsida; order Poales; family Poaceae; genus Aegilops; species Aegilops longissima. Next base: position 649,604,398 of record CM038680.1, read on the forward strand.
CGAGACTCGTTTCCGGTCAATAACCAATAGCGGAACCTAGATGCTCATATTTGTCCCCACATATTCTATGAAGATCTTTATCGGTCAAACCGCATAACTACATACGTTGTTCCATTTGTCATCGGTATGTTACTTGCCCGAGATTCGATCGTCGGTATCTCAATACCTAGTTCAATCGCGTTACCGGCAAGTATCTTTACTCGTTATGTAATGCATCATCCCGCAACTAACTCATTAGTCACATTGCTTGCAAGGCTTATAGTGATGTGCATTACCGAGAGGGCCCAGAGATACCTCTCCAACAATCGGAGTGACAAATCCTAATCTCGAAATACGCCAACTCAACAAGTACCTTCGCAGACACCTGTAGAGCACCTTTATAATCACCCAGTTATGTTGTGATGTTTTGTAGCACACAAAGTGTTCCTCCGGTAAACGGGAGTTGCATAATCTCATAGTCATAGGAACACGTATAAGTCATGAAGAAAGCAATAACAATATACTAAACGATCAAGTGCTAAGCTAACGGAATGGGTCAAGTCAATCACATCATTCTCTAATGATGTGATCCCGTTAATCAAATGACAACTCATGTCTATGGCTAGGAAACTTAACCATCTTTGATTCAACGAGCTAGTCAAGTAGAGGCATACTAGTGACATTATGTTTGTCTATGTATTCACACATGTACTAAGTTTCCGGTTAATACAATTCTAGGATGAATAATAAACATTTATCATGAAATAAGGAAAGAAATAATAACTTTATTATTGCCTCTAGGGGCATATTTCCTTAAGGAGGTGAATCCACAAGATCCTCAACGGGGATCGATTGAATCCATGAGTTTACAATTCATCATGAAGGCCTAAATGCATCCTCTTCTCCATCAGTATGCTCATCCTGGAGACAAGTTAGGAAATACCAAATGTATCCATGACTCTACAATTCGTTGTGAAGGCCTAAATGTAACCATCGATTCTTTTCTATTAACCAGGAAAGAAATAATGTCTGTCTCCCTCCTCCCTCCCTCGGCGTTATGTTCGAAGTATCACCAGCCACATATCATTTGTGGTTGTTCGCAGGTCATAGACATGGCAGTGGCAGTCAGCTTTGGCATACCGGACCCCAAAACATGTTAGCCAGGTAAATAACACACCGAAAGATTGACCAAAAAGTTATAATATTGATTTGGAAAATCACAATAAAATAATTACATTGCTGACATCCACTTATAGTGGACATAGATTGCCGAATGGGGTGCAAATGGAGTGATCATTGGTAGTGTAATTGTGAAACAGTTGGGTGAAGCGGCTTCTCCAAGAGAAAGGTTGAAGAGGCTAGAAGGCTTCACCGGGAGCCTCAAGGATGCAATGCAATGATCTGCAGCACATAAGCATAGTTCATTATCTAGATCACCATGATATGTGGAAATAAAGGCACCGAATTGTTTTAGCTTTCTGGTCAAGTATGAAAGGGTAGAAGCAAGATAGTTTCCTACTATTTTTTGTACGGCAAGAACAAAGACGACCCGATCATGACATGCAACGCCACATTACACCAACGTCACATCGTATTACTAGTATGGTGACTTATAGGCCGGGCAAAAAGGGCGGCTTTTTGGCTTGAGAGGAGGAGTAGGGCATCCTACATGCCATAATAATTATATTTTGATGTTAAATTAATGTACAACCTTTCATTTGAGGAACTGGTATGAGCACTCTCATGCACCAGTCGAACCATGTGCATTATAGATGAGCATATGAAATAGCCAGATCATGTACATGCAAAAATAGAATCACTAATATTTTATATTGTTTGATTATTATAGTAATGATGACATTCTAAATACAAACACAAATCATGCATATGATGTCAAATTAGTACTGAGCGCAGTTTACAGAAACATTTGTCATACGCTACAAGGTTCTATAGATATGCTTACCTAGTAATACACTATAAAATACTCCCTCCGCCCCATAACATAAGACGTTATTACATCCAATATGATAATAACATTTTATATTATGGGACTATGTATGTTAGATATTGTTAGACTTTATGGTTTAGAAACATCTACCATGATATACTTAATGATACTTATATATATGAACACAAGCACATACATGGAATGCTCATAATTTTTTTTCTTACGTGGTATAATTAAAATTTAACAAAGACCAAGTTTCCATTGATATACATTACAATTGCATAATAATTCACACCATACTACTATTTACCAACAATACGACGCGGTTAATTATAATAGATAAATGATAGAAAAAAATTAGACCCATCAAAACTATATGATGGTACTTTTGGTTAAGAACTATAATATGTACAATTAATTTAAGTAAGTATAAAAACTTAGCATAAAATAATTAATGTATTTTCCCAAGGTTTCCACGAGCTCTTGGCAGACACCAAACAACTCATATGTACCCTCCAGCGTGGTGAGATCGGGGGTGCCGTTCACGCTATGTCCCAACAAAGATTTCATGGCACGATATGCGAATTACTTCGGACATGCCATGCCGACCACCAACGCTCCTCGTACCATAGCCGTGCATCCTCCTCCTCCTCCTCCTTCATTCCAGCAGGGTGATCCCAAAACAGAGCCGTGCAACCTCTGGGCAGTGGGAGATGCCGCTTCAAGGAGTAGTGCAACTTTGCACAGGGCGAAGCGGAGATGAACCATGTTGACCGACCAGCGAACTATAAGACTGTCGGTATGGCCCTACGTGGCCCTCTGACCGTCGATGCCATTTCAAGCACTAGAGAGGTCGCACAAGTACTTTTGGTCTATTTGTTCTTTTAGCATTGTGATAGATTTTTGTTTCCCCTGCTTCTTTGTGTTTTATTCCCTTTCTCTTAGAAGTTGTTTGTCCAAAAGAATCAACAAAACGTTGAGCAGATCATCAAATACATCTCAAAACCTTCACATACTCAAGTTCGTCCAACACATCCATGGTTCCGAAATATCAAAATTACATCCACCATCCACTTCCTCCTAATGTAAAGAATGCTTAAAGTGCTTAACAAGCAAAACATCGCTCGAACACCAGGGACCATCAACCTAGTTCATGGTTTGGCTAGCTACAAACGTAATGATTTTATACAATTAGCTACAAATGGAACATCACATGAGAATCTTGCAATACCCAATATACCTTTGACTAGTTATCCTCATGATGCAGAAAATCTCATTGCCTATCACTACTAGAAAAAGGGCTATAGATAGAATTGATACTAATGGCGCACCATGAAAGTAGTGCGCCACTACTATATACTAATGGCGCACCTGTTGGTGATGCGCCATTAGTGACACTAATGGCGCATCAGAAACAGGGTGCGCCACTAGTATTATTTTTTTTTCCATTTTTCCATACATACTAATGGCGCATCAGGTCGAAGTGCGCCATTACTAGTTCTAACTAGTAATGGCGCACCAGGCAGACAGTGCGCCATTACTGTAATTTTTTTATTCTTTTTTTTGTAAAACTACTAATGGCGCACCGCTTCACGATGCGCCATTAGTATATATATATATATATATATATATATATATATATATATATATATATATATATATATATACTTTTTGTAAAACTACTAATGGCGCACCACCTGCAGTGCGCTTATTAGTAATTCAGGGTTACTAATGACGCATTTGCAGGTGGTGCGCCATTAGTAACCTGAGACCTCAACAAGATATTTTGGACAGCCCACACCTACCCACTCACTTTCCCCACTTCATTCCCTCCACCTCCTTCTCCAAGCTTTCGGCTGCCTCCTCCTCCTCACCTCATTTCCACCATAGATTCATCAAAATTAAGTGGTGAAATTACCTTTTTTTGATAGGTAAGTAAGGGGAAAGCTATCTTCATGATGTAGATCTACTTTTTTTCTCCCTAGCTCGCTCCAACAACGTGCACATGCACTTTTTGTGGCCTAGCTAGATCTATGTATGTTTGTGGTGTTGCATGTGTTTGTGGTGTTGCATATATGTTTGTGTTTGCAGGTACCGGTATTTGAAATGCGATAGTTGCCAATATTTTGCCGGAATGTTTTGATTCATTTCCGTTTCGGCGAGAATTTTGGCACTATGCATTCTTTTTGGTCCTATTTTTAGGGAAGGTCATGCCAAATTTTTTCTTGGTTCTAAAATATCCTTTTGCTCTACCCATGACGACCATGGTCCGCATACGATGACCGAAGGAATCGTGAATAGGTTTTTGAGCTCCGCGAAGGCCGAGATGCTTCAAAAGAATGAGACGGAGATAAGATGTCCGTGTCGAAGATGCAAGCTGAAGAGCCTTATTGCGGACCCGGATTCTGGGCAGGTGCGGGACCACCTGCTCTTGCGTGGTTTCATGGATGGCTATCGATGGCAAGGTGATGAAGATGACTATGAAGTCGTCCATGGGGGCCGGGCAAGAAACGAGGAAGGGCAACAAGACAAGTACCACCGCGACGAGGGCGGGCGAGAAGACGAAGAATCTCCGTGACATGATCACGACGGTGATGTTGTACACGATCATCATGTAGAAGATGTCGTACATGATGATGAGGAAGATCAAGGCGAAGGGCATGATCATGAAGATGAAGATGCCGGAGCAGACGATGATGGAGGCTGGGTGCAGGACCCTCATATTCAAGAGCTGCTTCTCAAGCAGACGGATAACGCAAGAGCTGCCGCCCGAGAGAAAGCCAAGCTGGATCAATCGGAGATAGACGCGTTACTCCATTGTATGAAGGATGCAAGCCGAGGATACCCGCAAAGTAACGCTCATGGCTCTGGAGATGAAGGTAAAACACAAAATGAGCGACGCATGCTTCAACGAGAACATGTCATTCTGGCACGAACGTCTTCCCAAGGGGAACAAGTGCCCGACCAGTTTCGAGGAGGCGAAGAAAATCGTGTGTCCTCTGGATTTACCGCACGTGAAATACCATGTGTGCATGAACAATTGCATCATTTATCGGGAGAGCCGCACTGCTCACGACGGTGCACGACTATCTCGGTTACGGATATCTCGCGGGGCAGGTAGTCCACGAATTTTTGAGATGCGTAAGGTGCATGGATGACACAACGTATCGCCAACTAGATAGAGATCCCGGGTCTTCGAAAACCGTGTTCATGGGACATCGAAGGTGGCTTCGCGACGATGACCCGTGGAGGAAACGCAAGGATCTGTTCGATGGTGAAACCGAACCCCGAAAACACCCGTGTACAAGGAACGGCGAGGAAATAGACGAGCTGTTGAAAAATTGGAAAGACTGCCCACTGCCGGGAAAGAAGCAAAAGGCGCCAGAGCCGCTGCTGAAGGTATGGAAAACGAGGTCTGTTTTCTGGGACTTGCCGTACTGGAAGATCCACCGTGTGCCTCACATCCTTGATGTCATGCATATCACGAAGAACGTGTGCGAGAGTCTGCTTGGTACCCTGCTCAACATGCCAGAGAGGACAAAAGATGGGCCGAAAGCAAGGGCAGACTTGAAATCAATGGGCATCAGGCAGGAGCTTCACGCTAATGATGATGATGATGATGAGGCGAAGCAGACACGAAAAGTCGCCGCCAAAGGCAAAAGGCCAAGAAGACCGGAAATGACTACCCTCCCGCGTGCTTCACTCTAAGTCGAGGAGATCGAGCAGTTTTTCACCTGCCTCCTAGGAGTAAAACTTCCTTACGATTCTGCTGGGAAGATAAGCGATACCTAGACCCAGCGTAGCGAAGTTCAGCGGGATGAAGTCTCACGACTGTCACGTGTTGATGACGCAGATACTTCCAGTTGCAATCCGTGGGATCATGGACATGCACGTCCGTGAAACGCTATTTGGCCTATGCAACTTTTTCGACGTCATCTCTCGGAAGTCGATTGGCGTGAGGCAACTCAGAAGGCTACAGGAAGAGATCGTGGTGATACTATGCGAGCTTGAGATGTACTTCCCGCCCGCATTCTTCGACGTTATGGTGCATCTGCTGGTCCATATCGTGGAGGATATCATCCAACTCGGGCCGATGTTCCTGCACAGCATGATGCCGTTCGAAAGGATGAATGGTGTCATCAAAGGATACGTTCGCAACATGTCACGTCCAGAGGGAAGTATAGCCAGGGCTTTTCGATCAAGAGTGCATCTCCCATCGCACGAATTATCTAGGCATCGAGAACCCGTTGGTCTGCCGTCAGCAGCACCTCGGCAGGCTCGCTGGATGGGGTCACCGTGAGGGTCGCCGCGAAATGCATGTCAACTTTGAGGGTCGACTCACCGACTTTGAAAGAGAAACCTAGTCGCGCTACAACACATAGACGTGGTCGATCCTTGGGTGGTAGAGCACAAAACCTTTATTGAGAAGACGTACCATGACCGAGGACAACAGAGGACGGACGGAGATATAATCAAAGAGCACAACTCATGTTTCACGTGTTGGTTCAAGCAGAAGCTTCGCATCGTACCCTTTACATGAGGATTCTTCGCGGAAGAACAACTCATATTCGCCTTGTCACGGCGCCGAGCACAACCTGATGACCTATGAGGCGCATTTATATCAACGGCTATACATTCTACATCGAGAACAAGGACATGAAGAGCGATGGTTATCAGAACTCCGGGGTAACGATGGAATCCTACACCGGCAACGACAAGGACAGATACTACGGAAGGATCGAGGAGATCTGGGAGCTGAGCTACGCTGGAGAGAAGGTCCCGATGTTCCGTGTCAGATGGGCCAAGAGCGTCCTAAAAGAAGACCGTTATTTCACCACCATGGTTATACCCGAAGCCAAATCCAAGACCGCGGGCGCAAACATCACCGCGAAAAATGAGCCATGGGTACTGGCTTCCCAAGTGGACCAATGCTTCTTCATTACCGACCCGTCAAAGCCCAATCGTGTTGTCATGAGGAGAGGCAAAAGGAAGATCATCGGAATGGATGGAGTAGCCAATGAGCAAGACTTCGACAAGTCGGCGACCAAGATCGAACATGACGACGACGATGAAGTAGCAGCACACACCACAAGAAGAAGCAGGACCACCCTACCTAAAGGACGTCCGTTCCAGAAGAACTCCATTTGCGAAAAAGAAGGGCAAGAAGATTGTGAACAGATAGCTAGCTAAGATCGATTGTATTTAAATCGTAGTCTTCATTTCTCGATTGTATTTCATGGGCACTTTTGATATCATGAATATTTTTAAATTTCATGGGCACTTTTTGAATTCATGAGGACACTTGATCTCGATCCCCTCCATCTCGATCTTGATTCCCCCTCCATCTCGATCTCGATCCCCTCCATCTCGATCCCACCCGCCCTCCCCGGTAGCTCCACCGCCGACGACCCACCGCAACCTCCCCGCTCCACCGCCGACGAGCACCCGGCCCCCGCACCTCCCCGCTCCACCGCCGCCCGACGATATTTTCAAGTAACAAATTTGAACATGTTTAAAAAAAATTTATTACTGTTTTTATAAAAAAATATTACTATTATGATTTAAACAAGTTTGAACATATTTAAACACAAATAAATATAAAAAACATCATTTAAAATGCATAAAAAATATTGGGGAGCCTGGGAATCGAACCCAGGACCTCCTGGTGTGTGTGCTGCGTGCTGACCAGTCGGGCTAGTGGGTGGGTTCTGTTGTAGATAGGGTTAGGTTGTAGATAGGGCTAGCGGGCTAGATTAAAACAAAATTCTAATGGCGCACCGAGGGGTGGTGCGCCATTAGAATAGTCGTACTTATGGCGCACGAGGGGGTGGTGCGCCATTAGAATAGTCGTACTTATGGCGCACGAGGGGGTGGTGCGCCATTAGAAAGCTTCCCCCCACACTAAATCCCCAATCTCTCTAATCTCTCCCCTGCCTCATCGATCTCACCCGCTGCCCCCCGTGTTCGCCGTCCCCCTCGCCTCCTTCGCCGTCCCCGAGCCGAGCGCCGCCTCCCTCGCCGCCTCCCTCGCCGTCCCCGAGCCGAGCGCCGCCTCCCTCGCCGTCCCCGAGCCGAGTGCCCTCGACGTCCTCCCGCCCAAGCGCCCCCTCCCCCGCGGCCCCGCCTGCGCCTCGACGTGCTCGCCGTCCAACACCGCTCGGCCTGCCCAGGAGGACCGCCGTCTTCCTCTTCGACTACGAGGACCCGGACGAGCTCGGGCGCCAGGAGGACCGCCACCGCTCGACGCCTCGACCAGCTGCCTGCCCAGAGGACCGCCACCGCCGACGCCGACCGCGCCGCCTCGACTAGCTCCGGCTGCCCGAGTCGCCTCGACCTCCCAAGTGAGCACCGAGCCGCTTCCCCCTCTTCCCCCTCTTTATTTCCTTCTGATGTGTTCTAGGGTTGGGGGTTGGAGAAATTTGGACAAGGAAAGGGGGTTGGAGAATTAAGTAGCTAGGGTTTTCCAAATGTTCAAATCTCTGAGCTTGCATTTAGATGCATTTTAGAGGATACTAGTCTCAACTAAGCAGCCGCCTAGAGATTGTTTCTTTAAGTAGCTAGGCTCAATTAGTGAAATTTCCAGTGAGTTTGGATTCATGCAACAATATGAAACATTAATTACTATTCTTTCTGGCCACTAATGATAGATGTAACATGTAAGAAGTCCATAATTGATTAATGGATCTGTTAGTTTGATAGTTTTCTTAGTGTTGCACCTTTTCCTTCTACAACTTGCAGATGTGCACACGGTTTTTTGTGTTCAGTTTAGGAGTTGGTCCTTGGGAAGCATAAATAAAACATTATTGGCAAGTGCAGTCTTGTTACTCCTAGGTATCTACAAATGAGTAGATGAATATTTGTTACCAGGAGGGGTTACAATATCTTTCAAACTGATGTTGTTCTCATGATCATGCTTTCTAATGGTTTGATATCACCCAAAGTTTGGCATGGAAACTACAGAGGTACTATGTAGTGTTGTAGTACTTCTTCCGGATTCAGGGTGTTTAAATGTGCATTAGTTCTTCTGATAATTAATGGTTAAAGTCCTTTGACAAGAATGTGAACAATAAGAGATGTAACCAATCCCAGAAGTAGAACCATGTATCTTTTCTCTCTACAATTCTCATGCAACAATATGGAACTAATTCTTTAAGTAGTTAATGAGAACACTTGGTCCATATTCATTTGCAGTGAACATACATTTTCACTGTTCTTATAATATTTGCTTGATGTCGATTATGATATGAGGATATTAGTCTAAGCCCAGTCTTGGATGCATTGTTTTATCCTCGGTGGTTAAACCGGTTCTGAAAATTATCTAGTTTGACCTGTACTTGTCCAGCTATCATAATCTATTCTTTGACCATGGCAGTAGCTGGCATTTTGTTATGATAATTTCAGTATATATCTTACTGTCCTTTGCTGATCTCGTTGTATTTTCAATTCACAGGCAACTCTCCGTGAAAGTCTCCTCCGGTAATATATGTCTCATGCTTTCTAAAGAGTACTAGTATACTGACTAAACTATCCACTTGCTATGCTTAGCTGCTCTGTTGTCTGAATCGTGACACTTTGCCTGTCATAATGCAACTAAGCATACTAGTCTCAACTAAGCATACTAGTTTTTTGTAGTGAGACAGAAGAAGGAAACTTCCAGATTATATAGAAAGAAAATACTTGGTTTGACAGCAAGTACCATGTCATGAATCAAAAACATATACGGTGGGAAAAATAAAATGGCAGAAACCTGGAGGTTCTGGTTTGTCTGATATCTCCACCAGTTTGGGTTGGTGAATGTGGATGATTTTTTTATGCTGTGAACTCATTGTACTGCTACAAGAATTTGGTATCATCATGGTGTAATTTTGTTAACATTCTGGTTCCCATTTGGTATCATCATGTTCAGTGTATATAGTTATAACATCATGTGGGTTTTTTAAGTCTGTTTACAGCTCTAGTACACTTCTCTTACACTTACTGAGGACTTGTATTTGCTACTGTTGTGTTGTTGTTCCTATACTGTAATTGCTTCAGCGCACACTACCATGACTTAATGTTTACAATAGCTGTTTTCTTTGTGTCCAATAGTCAGCGTATATTTTTCTTCGAGGTAATCGTCAAATGTTCAAGTGTGTATGTCTGAACTTGAATGTTGCAATGTTGTTTTCTTCAGAGGCTACTTGTCAAAAACTTGAGCTATCTTGTCTTGCAAAGATGATGATCATCTTGCTAGTTTGTTGGGTTTTGTCTCCGACCATTGTGTCGTGATGAATTTGCAGGTACCCGAGAGGCCCTTGAGTTTGCGGAATGTCGATTAACTTCCGTTCGGCAAATTGGTATTCCATATGTCCTATTTTCAGCAAAGGTCATGCTAAAATTTTCCGTGAATTTTAGCATGACTTTGCTAAAAATAGGACATATGGGGTACTTGCGACTAATGCATGGCCCGGGGTATCTTAGTACTTAGTTAAGTAGGATCAACTGCCCTGCCATTCTTGCTGCATTAAACCATAAGTGGCAATAGAGCCAAGTGATTAGGCCCAACTTAGAATTCTCCTTAGCATCGATAAACCCTAGATGATAAACCCAACATAGGTGGCAATAGAGCCAAGTGATTAGGCCCAACCTAGGGTGCCTCGGCATCGATAAACCCTAAATGATGAAAACTTAACTTGGCTGCCCCGGATGCCTCGGTGTCGATGAGAACCTAAATGATGTATACTTAGGCTTTTAGGGTGCCTCGGCGTCGACATACCCTAAATGATGAAAGCGAGGCTTTTAGGGTGCCTCGGTGTCGACAAACCCTAAATGATGAGACCATGATCTTGTTCCTTGACAATAACCAACTTTTTGACCAAACTTTTTTCCTATTTAGAGCGAAACATGGCCCACAACGATGAGGCCGGTGGTTCGGGACAAGCAATTCTCGAGCTGTCCCGGAGATGGAGGAACAACCTCACCACTATGAGGACGCCATGAAGACACCGATCCTGATTACACAACCCCTAGTGGCGTCGGGGATGACACCACCGATGGTACCGCCGAGGATGCCACCATCGATGATGGCGGCGCACACACGATGGCAGCCAACCGAAGAAGCAAAGGAAGGACCGGCGCCGAATGCGCTCCGCACCCTCAAGGAGGAATTCACTCAAGTGGACTCGGCGGAATCCAACGGAGCCCAAACATATAGTCAAGGGTACTTTCGGTTCAGCTCGGGTGCATTCTCCGAGCACCGTCTCGATCAACACCGAGAACCTTAGGCATAAGGACCGAGGAATTTGCGCAACCTCCTCTTCACGGCTGCACGAACGATACAAGTTCCCCGCCGAATTTGAAAACACACGCCTCTCGGGGAATAGTGAACAGTGCCGCCCTCACGAAGATGAGCACGGCCCTGTCTACTTGGAGAAGCGCGTGAAGAGAATGATTGATAAAGGTGATAGTTATGAGAAGATCAAGGCGAAATATCCTTTGATGAGCGAAGATGAGTACAAGGAGTTCAAGATCAAGTGCGAGAGCAAAGCAACCTCCGAATCAAGTCGGTGGGGAAAGAAATGCGGAGTTGAACTTAGGGAACACAAACTCGGTCCCGGCGGTTACAGAGTGGCGGAGCCTATATGGGACAAGGAGGACGCGGAGCGTGCCGAGCAAGGCCTACCGCCCGCTTCGAGAAATACAGCGGTGACAAGCAGACCAGGAACTATGTCAGGGCCCGGTACAAGGAGGACCCGATAACAAAGGAGCTTACCACGGATCCAAGACCAGGCGCTTGAGCTTGTTCTGGTAAGGAATACACCCCCGCGTAATTAGCTCCATATGGTTGCACTCTAATTAATCCCCAATATTTCTAAATGGTTCACGCTCATTTCAGGGACACCGAAAGCGAGAGGCGGGTCGCCTCGAGCTCCCTTTCGACACCCCTTTAAATAGGGCGTTGAACGTAATGAAAAACAAGGATAAGCTCACTAAGCCGACGTCAGCTGGTCATGTGGCCGGCAAAGGCTTGTCCACAAAATGGGGGTCATACTATACCGCTGGTGTGCGGAAGGAGAAAAAGACCAGCTCGGAAAGCCAGACGCGCGAGGTTGAAGAACTCAAGGCACAAGTGGCGCGGATTCCGGAGCTTGTCCAAGAGCAAGTGGAACAACAACTGGGAACGAAGCTCAACGCCATGGTGCCTACGCGATTCATGGGCGACGACGTGGATTGCGGGCGCCAACAGGGCCTCCCGGTTCCTAGCTTCACGGCCAAGAACTCGCGACAGCGCAGCAGCGCGCCATTGGTGTCTCCGGCGGCGCCATTGGTGTCTCCGCGGAGGCGGTATTCGTGTCTCCGGCGCCGCACGGCATTGAGCTTAATGCACCGGGTACGCCGCCGGCACCTCGCCAAAGAAGCGCCCCCTCCGTCGATTACGCCATTGCTGGCGGTGCCTCGACATTAGCCGAGCTCGACGGCATCACGGTAACTAAGCTTCTCGGCCGATGACTTCATCTCCTTGTTTTGATCGGGCATCCTCGACGCCAGACATGTTTTCGCAGGCACCGCCGACGCCTTGCACTCTTCTCGCACTTCGGGCACCGAGTTGGTCGATGTCGCCAAGGGCGAATCGCTCAACCGGCAACCCCATGTTCCACGGTAATCCGATGCCACCCACAGTGTATAGGGTTGAAGTGGTTCGGTGCTGCCGGCTGCGACGAGTTGTTACCTCCGATTCGACCGGCCGGGCCGACGAAGAAGATGAGATGACCCTCGGCGCTGCGTATCGCCCCTCGCTTTGGCGAAGAGCCGATTCGCTTGGGGCGGGGACACCACCCCACGACAAGACCGCCCGATCGTGCGGCGCCAAGCCATGGCAAGAACGCCGCAACGCTCATCGACCTGCCGGACATCCCTATGGCACAGGATCCGGACAGCCCTATGGCACAGGATCCGGACGGCGACGACAACGACGACGGTACATTTACCAAAGTTGATAAGTATTTTGTCGAACATGGATACGCTGGCGAGTTCTGCGGGCCTCTTTCTCAAGAACCCAACCAAGACGACCGCGATCTAGCTGGTACGGCGGAGAAATCCAATTGCAACAGGCGCCATCCGGCGCTCAGTTCTCGTGACACGCCTCAGCTCCCGCTTTCACCGAGCCTCGAGATAGCTGAGGTGCGAATATTATCAGCCCCAACACGCCAAGAAGGCGGTCTGTGAGCGTAACTCGGTCCCATTACAGAGATCAAGAAGAAGGGACGGAAACGAAGACTAACAAGGGCGCCGGTGCGAGCCAGCCGGCACCGAGTTCGATCCGTGCTCAGGACGGGCCACCTTCACCTAAGGATATCTCGAGGAGGGTGCATGTGGCGGGTAGGGCGATGCTACCGCCAAATATGCTGAATGCTGCAACCGGTGCTATGCGGAGTCTGCACGACAGTGTTCTTTCTTTGGAGAAGCGGCGTCTCAGAGAGAATGATGTGGCATACCCGGTTTTCGTGGCCAAGGTGCCAGAGGGCAAGGGCTTTGTGGATGGAGAAATCGGGGGTACGATCGTCCTGCGGTTTGATGACATCTTTGCTATGTTTAACCTTCATCTGCTGCACTACACCTTCGTTCAGCTGTTTTCGCTGAGTATGGAGATGCGGATCATTAGAGACAAGACCCCGGACATCGTGATAGTCGACCCCTTCTACATGCGTGCCAAGCACTTGAGCAGCGTGGGGACCGCCAAGTTGCGAGTTCACACCTCGAAGGCGCCATTCTGGCAAACCCAGATAAGGATAACTTCCTTGTGGCTTACTTTCCCGAGTAAGTCATCCCTTAACCGCCCCGTAACATATGATTTCTTAGATTTCGATCGTTCTTTTTTTCTAACATTCCGTGTTCTGTGCAGTGACACACATTGCACACTCATCCTCTTAAGCCCGAAATATTCCATGGCCACGTATTTCAACCCGAACCGTAACTCCAAGATAGACTACACAAATGTCAAGAAAGTTCTTGATGATGTTCTCCCCGGCTACGCCAAATCTGGAGGCACCTTCACCAGGGCAGTTCGTAAGTACGGCAAGCACATGTTCTCACACAATATGAAGTTCTGCTGCGTCAAGCAGCCGCCTGGCGGTCAGAAGGATGCCTACTACGCCCTCCATCACATGCGGGCGATCATAAGGACCATCATCAACTTCGCTACCAGATAATCTCAAAGATTGGGCCGCGAGCTTGCGGCAGTCCAGACGCGGACCTCGGACAAGAATTCTTTCGATCCATCGGAGTTTACGGACATCATCCATCAAGATGTCCTTCATACCTCGGGCAGTTCTTCCTCAAATATCAACCGTCCAACAAAGTGAGATGATGAAACACTACAAATGCAGGTGACAACGATCATGATTTCATGACCATCACGACAGACGGCGGCTTCACCCACGCCTCTGTCCGATGAGTCGAGTCGAAAGTAGTGATGTGTAGTTCTCAAACATTGATTGGCTCATGTTGTAATTATACTTTAATGAATTCAGATGTCTCTTTGGTTTGAACAGTGCTCAACTTAGATGTAATCGATGCTATTTATTAGTAGGATCATGAATCGTGCTATTAATGTCTTGCTTTTCTCTTCCGATCCTTTTGTTGCATACTTACATATTGCTTATGTATTGTCTGTTGTTTGGCTTGTGCATAGAGATGCCGTCGTATGTCGTGGTACAAGGGTAAGGTTCCCTGAGTCTCGACGACCGGGAGGAGTGTCGGAGACAGGTTCACCGCTTCAGCGGTAACAGCTACAAAGGGTACACCACTAGGGCGGAGGCCGAATCTAGATACGCCCGCTATCTAGCGGAGAGAGGAGGGAGCGTTGAGGAACCGGATGAAGACCAGTTTGATCGCGATGATGCTCATCGTGATGACCACAGCTCTCTTCTATGTGATGGTAGTTTAGATGATCGATATCGACTTGTAATGTGAAGACAAACTTGATACTCGCGGTCTTGAGACTTGTAATGTTTTATCTTTGTTCGGTCTTTTGAATTCGGAGACTAATATGATGAATTGTATTCGGAGACTAATCTTCTATTGTATTCGATGAATCTGATGTTGCTATGTGCTGCTGTCTATATCCTGTCCAATAATATATTTTGTAACCTGTGCAAAAATCAGAAAAGCAAAAAAAAAACCAAATATTCATACTAATGGCGCATCACCACCAGGTGCGCCATTAGTATGCCAAAGGATACTAATGGCGCATCAGCACAGAATGCGCCATTAGTATGACAAAGCACATGCTTACGTATGCCCCGGGAGGCACACTAATGGCGCATGGTTTTACATACTAATGGCGCCTCGCTTGCGCGCCATTAGTATATCAGATACTAATGGCGCACTGGGTGGTGCGCCATTAGTAAAGAATTCTAGTGGCGTGCTACTAATGACGCACTGGTAATGCGCCATTAGTAGGCAAAACCAGTGCGCCATTAGTAGGCATTTTCCTAGTAGTGTATAATTTGCTTCACAACTAATTCAGCTTAATAAATGCATGGCATGATTACCACTCTTTTCACAAAGTGTTCACCCCTTAGGATTCAAGAATGGCTAGAGACATATTTAGTCAAAGTTATGACAAAAATGATATTATAGGCACTGTACATTTGTTTAGCCAAGAGGCCATGACAACAATAATGCAATCATTACACCTTGAAGGCGTACCAGTACCAACAGAACCAAAATATGGACATGCAACATACCCATATGAAACATATCGCTCGACCCTGTGTAGCATGTTGATGGTGGCTTTGTTGACCTCTAGCTTGAGGAACACTCCATTGAAGATCTGTGAATGGACAATGAACCAAAGTACTTTCTCGGTTTCATAATTCTTGTCGTGGCTTTAGTTCAATGAAGCAAAATAAACCATTATATTTTGTAGTTTTGTAGGTTTCTGAGCATGAATATGAGGAGGAAGAGGATAAACTATTGCACCCGGGAAGGGCTGTAGCTAGCATACGAGTTCTTTCAATGGTGAGAACGACCGACTTGTATGCCTAATCACCGGTCGCTCGCCTCGTGCTCCACCACGTCAAAAAGTCATCGACTCTGCCGGAGCCAGAGAAAGACGAAGTCCAGCCAGAGCTCGAATCGGCTGAGAAGACCGGTCATTAGATCGATTCCATTCGTTTAATTTTCAAGCGCAGTGGTGACTAAGTTGTAGGAGTAGTAAATCTGTTGAGTTATATCCGTTACACCATGCATATTTAACACGTGGACACGAGGTGCCGCTGACGCGTGCAAATACATGCGGCAGCACGTGCGTCCTGGAATGCATTATCCTACGACGCTTTTACTATGGAACGCTGCCACATCGCTTCGTGTTGTCGGGATCACTACAACGCCGATGATGCCACCGTGATGTGTCGCCTCCGTGCGAACGGTGAAGATCTAATTTACCCCCATTAGCGCCGGCGGCGGCGGCGGCTGCTGCTATATAAGCGAACGCACACCACATGAGAGCTCGGATCAGAATAACCGCGTCCCTTTCACGGATCCTTTTTTTTTAACTCTGATGCACTGTATATGTGACTGCAACGGCCCAGCTGAACTCGAAAATCTTACACGCACGGACTGTTTACGGAGCATTACGGGCCTGTTTCCAAACTAATCTTCTCTCCCCCTGATTTTCAGTGGGGTGGGCCCGTCAGTGTATTTCCATCCAATCAAAATCAGCCAGGTAAGCCACTCCGTAATACTCTGTAAAAATAATCCGTGTGTGTAGCATTGCTCAGCTGAACCATACAGCAACGCAGCGCCCTTCAGCAGCAGCTACTCCGCCTCCTACTATGGCGACGCGGCGCCCTCGACCGACAGCTACCTCGCCTCCTCCTACTACGGCGATGCCACACGCTCGGGCTGAACCGACATGACGCTACCCGGCGCCTACTTGGAAACCTCCTCCTCCTGCACCGTACCCGCGAGGCGATGTGGAGGGGCCTTCGATCTGCGCCACCAGTCGCCTCCTCCTCCCTTACGCCCTCGCCACCGTCCAAGGGCGCGGTGGCGAGCTCGATCGCGGCAATGGCAATGGCGTCATCTTCCCCTCGTGCGTTGGGGCGGCACGGGCCGGCCTCTTCGGGCCTAGGCGTGGCACAGGGCGCCGGGACGCAACGGCTCGCCGGCTTGGGGTGCCTGCGTGGGTGATGCAGCGGCGTCGAGGACTTCGTGGCGGTGGTGGCCCTAGATTGTGTTTACAGGTGAAGTCTAGGCCTCTCTCAGCGGCATGGCGTGGCGATGTTCCTGTCCAAGGCAGTTCTGTGCCGGCGAATCTAGTGACTTTGGCTCCAGATTGGATCGGATCAGTGACGGTGACAAGCGCGCGGGATTCCTCTCGGCGGCTCTCGCGGTTTGGCGAGGTAGGGTGGTGGCCCTCCTCCCAGGCTCCAGTGATGGCACACGCAGGTAGTGGCCGGTGTGCCAGGGATCCCACGGTGGCAGTGCCGTTGTGGATGGTCACTGGATCTTGGTGGCCAGATCTGTGAAGGCGGTCTGGACGGTGATGTGGACACAAACCTAGGGTAGGGTAATAGGCCTGACCTATACATCCTACCTAAGGTCCTTGTCCTAAGAACCAAGAAGTTCAAGAATCAGAAGAAGGGATCCAGCAAAGGCGTCGAGTAAAGTAGACTCGACCTACCATCCACTCGGAGATCCCACTTTATGCAGGTCACTCGACCATCAAACCACTCGACAATAAGAAGACCTAAAAGCCGCTCCGCGCAGCAACGGTCGGGCATTTACTCAGATATTTAATGATCATTTGTAGCACTTCAATACAGGCGTTACCTGTAACGCCACCTCTTTATGTACACTAGACCATAGTGGCGCGCGTTGCCGCGCCCGTCGATTTATTCTATAAATTGATAGGAATTGATGGCCTGAGAGGGCTGGAAAAGTACTTAATTTTAATATATCTAAATTGATAGGAATTTCTATAAATATATTAAGACATGAACCATAAAAGTAAATTTGCATTAAGACCAATAAATATCTCCAGTAATTATTTTTTGTGGGCGATTAAATATCTCAGTAATTAAACATATAAAATTAGTTGATACTGAGCGAAATAGTGCAAAGTCGGTTCGAGCCTTGTGGGTATTTAGTTAGGACTGTCCATGGATAAATGTTCGATTTTTGTTATGCATCCTACCCGCCATCTTGTTAGCCTTTAACTCCAGGTGCATACGGCCTCGCAATATGCTTCAACTTACCCATTTGTAAAAAAGCACACCATTATAGTATTTCCCTACTAATTTTTCTTGTATTTAAGCATTTACAGAGCTATAATATATTTTCTTAATAGCACAGATTAATACCTCCTGAAGAATCAACAATCCAAACAATATACCAGTTTAGGGGGTATTCCTAAATTATGAACGCAAAATTTTAGGATGATTCTTAGTCTTCACACCATGTATATTCATAGTAACTCACCACGAATACTTCACTCCATATATATTCAGATAACTTTACTCCATATTCAGATAATTTACATGACACAAATTTTGAGTATATGGCGCGACATTTGATAAGACAGTTGGTGAGTGCAAGTCTGTTTCATCAACCCATGCTACATGTAGCAAGTCTGTTTCATCAACCAATGCTACCTGCAGATTTTCAACCTTACACGAGGTAAAAGATATGGACCAAACATATAATTATTGGCAGTGGGATTCCTTACCCCTAATCAACCATTAGTTGGAAAGGCTATAGAAAAAAACACTGGGGCAGAGAGGAAAGAAATTTGATAAATTTGGAAGAAAAATATAATTCTGTCACTACATAGTTAATGATTTCTGTTGTGAGAATCCTTTTATGCTTATAGTTTCAGCTATTTGTTCTGCTATAGATAGGAAAGTAGAAAAGGCACCTCAAGTTTCAGTTTGTCCCAAACTTTTGCAAGTTATGCAACAAGATATCTTCCTGCAAAAAAATGCAACAAGATATTACACTTTTTGTGTATATATAAAGTCAGGATAAATAATTAAGAAGGAAATATACCTTAAAAGGTTTGTTCACAATTACCATCAAGAAGGTCGCTGAGTTTCCTTCTGCTCACACAACACCCTGAAACAATTCTTTAGAGCCCTATAATTTTTTCCACAGACGTAAACCACCCACAGTTGGTCTCATGGCTGACAGGCTATTGGCAAATAGAGGATCCGAAGAAAACAGTAAGGACTTTTGAGCCATTGAATCCAACACCCTGCAGTAATATAATCAAATCTCCTGGAATTAGTACGGCAAGATATAGCCTCGTGCATGATATTATACTCCACATCAAGAAAATGGTGAATCAAGGAGAAGTTGATGTATATGCCAAGTAGAGTAGGAAAAATTATAATGCCTTGTTCATCACACTGCCAAAACATTATGAAAAGTAAGAATCTTCTTATCTTTTTAGATCGAACATAATTAAGCTTAGTCTCAATCATTGATCAGAAATTCAGAAGTGATGTGAGATTCTCACCTGACAGAAAAAAGGTTGTCGTGGGACAAATCAAGAAACCTATTATCCCAGTTTTAAATCAATCCAGAAGTAAATCAAGCAACAACGGACTAACCTTGTTTGAGGATGCAACCAGAACCACCGTCCGTTGCACATCGAGAAGGATATCGTAGGCAAAAAGGAGTGTGCCGGCGGCAGACAACAATGTTGGAGCAGATGATGCCAGCTTGCAGCCTTGGAGTGAATCCAAGCTGCAAAGCCATGGAGGCCGGGAAAGTCGTCGAGCGTCAGGACCAGGAAAGGCATGAGGAATCAGGAATTCAAAATCCAAGTAGAGAAATTACATATAATGAACCAAAGAATATAAATAGGCTTATACGAAGTAAGGAGAACATAGGGAATCAGGCCACTGATTGATGCACCACCATCGAACTTGACCAGGGAACAGACCGGCGGCACAATCAAATCATACAGGAAAGGGGGAGCGTCGGGAGACGAAGTATATATACACACCTCCATTAATTGCCGCCGGCGAGTGGCGCACATCACCCGCGATGAATTCTCCATTGAACTGACAATTGATTGCCTCCTTCAATCCCGGCAAATCCGTTTCACTGGTATGGCTCACGAACAGTCCACCACCACTTCGCCTGACCGGCGCCTGACCTGGTCGATCTCCATGTTCTCTTCTCTTCTGGTGAGGCGAGGAGGAGAGGGTGGGAGATGAGGTCGATTGCTTTGGTGGAGATGATAGGGGCGGAGGCCGGCGGTGAGGTGACCTGAGGCGGACCACTGGTCTGCTTGAGGTTGTGGTCGCCGGCGCCGCCTGGCAGGATTCGTCCAACCGGCCAGATTGGGAGAAAGGAGAGAGAGGTCGGGGTGGGGATAAGAGGAGTCGAGGGTGTGCGACCCTGCATCTCGATCTGCTTCAGGTGAGGAGACTGGTACAGCCCATTGGGCCCAATTTAACACAGAACGTCCAAAAAAGCTCATGGAGCAGCGGCCCAGCACGGTAAGCGATCGGTATTAGCGAACGAAACGACCTTATGCGTGATTCGCTGCTAATCTGACGGCAGAAAATGCTTAAAACTGACAATCCGACGGCTGGGAACACTGATGGCCTGAGAGGGCTGGAAAAGTGCTCAGTTTTAATATATCTAAATTGAATCCTATGTAACGGAGGGGAGCTGGGGTCCTGGCGCACTCTATATAAGCCACCCCCTCCTCTGGGACAAGGGTTCGCACACCCTGTAACTCACACGCTTATAATCCAATGACCGCCTCCGGCCCGAGACGAGGGCTATTACTTCTCCGAGAAGGGCCCGAACTCAGAAACTAGCGTGTACAACTCCTCCATAGCTAAGATCTTGCCTCTACATTCCTATCCCCTATTCTACCGCGGACTCGAGCCACGATTGTTGGCGCCCACCGCAAGCGGTGTCTTAGCGACTTGTTGGAGAAGTTGCAATCTTCCGATCCCTTCATCATGGTTTCAGCGGAGGTTTGGCCGAGGGTCGCGAGATCCGCCTCGGCGCGCTTGTGTTAAATCGCCGACGACTCCGCTTGGCTTCGTGGAGGCTCCACTCGATGTCGATGCACTCCCGTCTGCGGGCAACGACTTCAGCGTGTCGTCTGCATGGCCCTCCCCGAGGCAGCTTTCGACCCAAAGACGGTCGGCACCTATGGCGTCCTCCCGCCTGTCATACCGGCGCAAGCGCCCGGTTGGTCATGGCTTCAGCCAGGGTGAGGCACGCGGTGGCTCGCCAGACGACCACCCCCAAGTCGCGCGATCGAGCCCGACGAATCTCTACGACTGCTTGACTGTCCGACCGCTCTGCAGAGACCGTGATCCGAAAGTCGACAAAGATGATCTAGCGGCGGAGGTCCGATGGTCGATGGACCTCGCAGATCCTCCCGGCTTCCCTTGCGCTGACGGTGGCGGCAGCGAGGCGATCCGTCGATGCCCATGAGGAGTACCTCCCGAGCCCTCTCTTGAGCAGAGGGAAGAACTTCGTCACCGAACATGGATGCTCTTCACACTCCTATCGTTGGAGAAACCCCGAGGCCCGGCCTTGGAGGACGCCTACCGCCAATCTGGATGAGCGCACTCGACCGAAAATCTCCAAAGATGTACTCGATTTAGCGTCTTGCGCTGCAAAGGGTTCTAGAATCCAATCGCCACTTTTTTCCACCTACAACTCAGGTATATCAAACTCCGATCCAAAATCTTACAGATTGCATTTCGAATAGCGTAGTCAATTCATCCCTCCCAAATAAGTCGGCAGAGGTTTAATGCAGATCAGAGCTTTACTCTGGGCAGCAGGAGAGCAGAATACGGCCGTGTCACAGTCACGAAATAGGATCCATAGCAGGTCCGTTGTTGCAGATACAGTCTAGTCGGCTCACAGCTCAAGATCGCCCCCAAGGCGTGAGGGACATGGTGACCGGCGTGATCAAGACAGAAACCGTGAGCAAGATGATCACCGACTGACAGATGATCGTCGTCGAGTGCCCACACCTCCCCCAAGGAGTGGATCATACGTGCCTCGACAGCAGGATGACAGACGCCCTCATAGTGTTGGGCGAAGGATTCCAGTCGATCCCAGAGAGCCAGGCTTTGATGCGAGATCCATTCTCGTTCAAGGTTTGGTCGACAGGAACATAGCTCGCCGAGAAGGTCATGGCATAGATGTACCCACCAGCAGCAGAGTGCACATCTCAGGTCCAGAGTGCTTCAGCAGAGCCATCAGGGCCGCGGTGATTCCTCCCAACTTCAAAGTTGGCGATCGAGTCGAGAAGTTCATCGTGAATCCAAGCCTGATACTTGGCTTGAGGATTACCGAGTGGCTGTTTAGATTGGCGGCGGCAATGATTAAGTGGCCATGAAACACATGCCTATGATGTTGGAGGGCTCGGCCAGAGCATGGCTGAATCAATTAGCACCCAGCAGCATTTACACTTGGGAAGATCTTTCCCGAGTGTTTGTCAGAACGTTTGAAGGGACATGCAAATGACCAGCAGGGTTGACAGAGCTGCAATCTTGTGTGCAGAAGACAAATGAAACTTTGAGGGATTATATCCAGAGATTGATCACACTGCATCACACAGTGGAGAACGTGTCCGATCACCAAGCAGTTTGTGCCTTCAAGGAAGGCGTCAAATATCGAGAGTTGAACTTGAAGTTCGGTCGAACCGGAGACATGTCTCTGAGTCGAATGATGGAGATTGCCACCAAGTATGCTAATGATGAAGAAGAGGATCGGCTCCGGAGTGGCAAGCACAAATCAGTCGTCCATGAAACCGGAGGAGGAAACTCCAGTCGGAAGCAGAAGCGCAAAGCCGAGCCAGCCGTGACTCAAGGAAAATCCAAAGGGAAGCCCAAGGGACCATGGAACCCTAAGAAGATAAAAGATCAAGATGGAAATGATGTGCTAGATTTGCCATGCCACATCCACACAAAGAAAGATGAAGAGGGTAAAATCATTTATCCGAAGCATACCACTTGGCAATGTCGGCTCCTAATCCAGCAGTTCCGAGAGAAACAACCCAAAGACAAGGAAAAAGAGTCAGACAAGGTTGAGGACAAGGAGGAGAGTGATGATGGTTACCATCACGTCAATTCCACTCTGATGATTTTTGCTGATGTTGAGAGCAAGAGTCGACTGAAAGTGATCAACAGAGAAGTGAATATGGTCGCTCTGGCGGCACCCAGTTATTTGAAATGGTCTCAGACTGCCATCACATTTGACCAGTCCGATCACCCGACGCACATAGCCACCCCTGGGAGGCAAGCTTTGGTGGTCGATCTAGTTGTCGAAGGCACTCGACTGACTAAAGTTCTGATGGATGGTGGAAGTGGCCTGAACATTCTGTATGCAGAAACGTTGAAAGGGATGGACATTCCGATGTCCGCACTCGATGAAAGCGAAGATGAGTTTCCACGAGTCATTCCGGCAAGAAGGCTGAATCACTCGCCGATTGTTTTGACGTGGTTTTCGTGATTCCAAGAATTACCGCAAAGAAAAGTTGACATTTGAAGTTGTGGATTTCCAGAGTGCTTATCACGCCATTCTGGGCAGGCCGGCTTATGCACGTTTTATGGCTCGACCGTGCTATGTGTACCTCAATTAAAGATGCCCGGTCCCAAAGGTGTGATCACTATCACTGGCAATCGAAATAAGGCAGAAGAGTGCTTCCAGAAGGGCTCGAAGATCGCTAATGCGCAGATGGCGAGGGAATTGCAGGAATATCGAAAAATGCAAATCGAGTGATTTGTCAGTGAGCTAAGAAGCTCGCAATGGATTCAAGATTTCACCGTCCGTGAAACGAAACCGATTCATATCCACCGACCGACCCCAATGCTGCTCCGACCCACATTTCAACAACACTCGACTCCAAATAGGAAGAAGCGCTCATCCAGCTCCTCCGTGAGAACTGGGACATCTTTGCATGGAAACCTTCTGACATGCCGGGTGTTCCCAGAGGACTGGCCGAGCATTGTTTGCGAGTCGACCCAAAGGTAAAACCGGTCAAGGAACATCTTCGACGGTCCGCCGTATAGAAGAGAAAAGCAATCGGTGAAGAAGTGGCTCGGCTCCTGGCGGCTGAGTTTATTCAAGAGATTTACCACTCCGAGTGGTTAGCTAGTGTTGTCATGGTCCCTAAGAAGGACGATTCACTTCGCATGTGCATCGACTTCAAGCATATCAATCGGGCCTGCCCGAAGGATCACTTTCCTCTCCCTCGCATCGATCAGATAGTCGATTCGACTGCGGGGTGTGAGCGTTTGTCCTTTTTGGACGCCTATTCCGGGTATCATCAGATCGTCTGTATGGACCCGATGAAATTAAAACAGCTTTCATCACCCCATTCGGATGCTTCTGTTATGTAACTATGCCATTCGGTCCGAAGAACGCTAGAGCCACATTCATGCGGATGATTCGAAGTGTTTACTCACCAAATCACGGAATGTGGAAGCGCATATGGATGACATTGTGGTCAAGTCACGAAAAGGTTCCAACCTACTGGCTGACCTTGCTGAAACCTTTGCCAACCTCAGAAGGTATGATATCAAGCTTAATTCATCAAAGTGCACATTCGGAGTTCCAGGAGGAAAGTTACTCGGTTTTCTCGTTTCCGAACGAGGGATCGATGCTAACCCCAAGAAAGTTGGTGCCATACTCCGAATGAAACGCCCTGTGCGTGTGCATGATGTACAGAAGCTTACAAGTTGTTTGGCCGCCCTAAGTCGATTCATTTCCAAACTCAGTGAGAAGGCGCTGCCTCTCTACCGACTGATGAAGAAGTCAGATAAGTTCAAGTGGACTCAAGTCGATGCAGCGTTTGCGAGCTAAAAGCCCCGCTTCCACCCACCGGTGCTTGCTGCCCCAATCAGCAAAGAGCCTTTATCGCTTTATATAGCAGCCATCGGACAAGTCGTCAAGACAATACTTACTACGAGCGAGAAGAAGAGGGAAAAGCCTATAAAGTTCTGCGCCCGGTTTATTATGTTTTTGAAGTTCGACTCATTAAACAGAGATATCCGCACTATCGAAGCTTGTTTATGGGATTTACATGGCCACGAAGAAGGTTGCACACTATTTCTCCGACCACTCATATAGTCGCCGCGACGCCCATTATCGTAGATTCTCGCACAACAGAGATGCAATCGGTCGAGTGGCAAATGGGCGATTGAACTCCTTCCTTAGATATTAAGTTTGAGGCAAAGAAAGCTATCAAGTCCCAAGCAATAGCTGATTTCTCGCCGAGTGGATCGAACAAAGAATCGCCGACTCAAGTTCACTCGGAGCACTGGACCATGTTCTTTGACGGTTCCAAGATGTTGAATGGTTCTGGTGTCGGGGTGGTACTAGTATCCCACCGAGGAGACAAGCTCAGATATGTACTCCAGATTCACTTTGATTCCTCCAATAACGAAGCAGAATATGAAGCACTCTTATATGGGTTGCGCATGGCCATTTCACTCGGTGTTCGTCGCCTCATAGTCTATGGCGACTCAGATTTGGTAGTTAATCAAGTGATGAAAGAGTGGGACGTGAGAAGCCCAGCCATGACTGGCTACTGCAATGCGGTGAGAAAGTTGGAAAAGAAGTTTGAGGGGTTAGAGCTCCATCATATACCCCGATTGAAAAATCAAGCAGCCGATGATTTGGCGAAGATAGGTTCCAAGAGAGAAGCCATTCCCAGCAATGTGTTTCTGGAACACATTCACACACCGTCAGTTCAAGAAGATAATTTTACAGAAGAGCCCCCGCAACCTAAGAGCGCCACAGATCCGACTAAAGTCGAGATCCCGGCCGTGGTCGACCTAATCATGGAGGTTCTGGTCATCACTCCCGACTGGACAGTACCTTACATCGCGTACATCCTTAGGAAAGAACTCCCATAAGATGAAGAAGAGGCTCAACAGATCGTTCGTCGATCCAAGGCCTTTACTGTGATAAGGGGACAATTGTTCAGGGAAAGTGTGACTGGGGTCAGTCAGAAATGCATAACGCCAGAAGAAGGTCGAATGATCCTCAATGACATCCACTGGGACCTGTGGCCACCATGCGCCTTTCTCGGGCCATAGTGGCTAAAGCATACCGAGCCGGTTTTATTGGCCACGAGCAAACGAGATGGCGAAAGATATAGTCGACATATGTGAAGGCTGCCGCTTTACTCGATATGTCTCACAAGTCACGTCACCACGAAGACCATTCCCTAAATCGGCCCTTTGTTGTTTGGGGATTGATATGATTGGACCATCGAGAACTGGTAGAAGCGGCTTCACTCATGTGTTGGTAGCAGTCGACAAGTTTACCAAATGGATTGAAGCTAAACCAATCAAGAATCTTGAAGCCAGCACCACTGTCAGCTTCATCAGAGAATTGACATTCAGATATGGGGTTCCACACAGCATCATCACTGACAACGGGTCGAACTTCGATTCTGAGGAGTTTAGAGCCTTCTGCGCTTCTCAAGGCACACGAGTCGACTATGCTTCAGTCGCCCACCCGCAATCGAATGGACAAGTAGAAAGGGCAAATGGCCTAATTCTCAAAGGACTGAAACCCCGACTGTTGCATGATCTCAAACACGCAGCAGGCGCCTGGGTCGATGAACTTCCATCAGTTCTTTGGGGTTTGAGGACAACTCCCAATCGGTCGACCGGACGAACTCCTTTCTTTTTGGTCTATAGAGCCGAAGCTGTTCTGCCAAGTGACTATAACGCCCTCGATGCGGCTATATCTCCCACATGTCGAGGCACGACTTAGAGGCATAACCGCATTGAAAGCAATGTCGCAAGTGAGGTAATCTTCACACAACCCATGTAATACATAAGGGAAAGAGATACATAGTTGGCTTACAATGCCACTTCACACAATACATAAATAAACATCCATCATTCAGAGTACACTCAAGGTCCGACTACGGAACCAAAATAAAAGAAGATACCCCAAATGCTACACAGATCCCCGATCGTCCCAACTGGGCACCACTACTGATCATCGTGAAAAGACACATAGTAACGACCACGCCTCGTCGAACTCCCACTTGAGCTCGGTTATGCCACCTGACCGCATCACCGCACCGCCACTGTTTTGGTAGAATCTGTGAGTCACGGGACTCAAAGAATCTCACACCCGCGAGATCAAGACTATTTAAGCTTAAAGGAAGGACAGGGTTGTAAGGTGGAGCTGCTGCAAGCGACTAGCATATATGGTGGCTACTTTCGCAAAAGAGAGCGAGAAGAGAAGCAAGGCACGGTCGTGAAACTAGTAGCGATCAAGAAGTGACCCTGAACTACTTACGTCAGACATAACTCCAACACCGTGTTCACTTCCCGGACTCCGCCGAGAAGAGACCATCACGGTTACACACGCGGTTGAAGTGTATTTTGTTTGAGGTTAACTTCGGGTTTTCTATAACCGGACATTAACAAATTCCCATCTGCCTCATAACCGCGGGCACGGCTTTCGAAAGATAATACCCTGCAGGATATTCCTTCTACCGGGAAGACCCGATCAATCTCGGAATCCCGAACTACAAGACATTTCGACAGCAATAAAACAAGACCAGCAAAGCCACCCGACCGTGCCGACAAATCCCGATAGGAGCTGCACATATCTCGCTCTCGTGGCACACCGGATAGGTCAGCCTCTGAGTAAAACCAGCCCTTGAGTTGCCCTGGTGGCCCCTTGATCTGCCGGTTCGTTCGCCAGACTCAAGGAGCGCTGGTCCGGGGTTAAATAAAGATGACCCTCGGCTCGCGAAAACCCGGGGGAAAAAGGCTTAGGTGGCAAATGGTAAAACCAATGTTGGGCCTTGCTGGACGAGTCTTATTCAAAGCGAACTGTCAAGGGGGTCCCATAAATCACCCAACCGTAAGGAACGCTAAATCAAGGAACATAACACCGTATGACGGAAACTAGGGTGGCAAGAGTGGAACAAAACACCAGGCATAAGGCCGAGCCTTCCACCCTTTACCAAGTATATAGGTGCATTAATTATAGCAGACATATTGTGATATCCCCAACAAGTAAACAAGTTCCAAAAAGGAACAACATCTCCATGTTCCAACAAGGAACAAACTTCATCTTCGCCTGCAACTAGCAACGCTATAAGAGGGGCTGAGCAAAGCGGTAACATAGCCAAACAACGGTTTGCTAGGAAAAGGATGGTTAGGGGCTGACATGGCAATATGGGTGGCATGATAAGCAAGTGATAGGCATCGCAGCATAGGCATAGCAAAAGAGCGAGCATCTAGCATAGCAAAGATAGAAGTGATTTCGAGGGTATGGTCATCTTGCTCGCAATGTTCTCGAGTTGTCGAAAGCTTGATCCTCGTAAGCGTTCTCAACAGGTTCCTCGCTCACATACTCGCCTCCGGCTCTAACCAAAGCAAGAACACAAACAAAGGAACCACAATAAATCACGGTGCAATGCACAAGCAACATGATGCAAAACATGACATGATATGCGAGATGTGATATGCAAGGCGATGCGCGCTCGGAAGGAAAATGATGAACCAGGCATCAACTTGGAAAACCAAGTATGCCGCTGAAAGATGAGATGATTTCGTTGAAATCGATATAAAGATCACCGAATCGGATGCACGGTTTGCAAATGACAAGCAAAACAAGAATGGCACAAATCTGCCATTAACAACATGATGCCACTTAGCAAGCAACAATAAATTAAGCTACTGCACCCAAATGTACCAACAATGTATATGGCAGTGATCTACACAAGATGCTTGACAAAAGATGAACACTGAGCTACGGCTAGTTCACATCATAACAGGTTCAAACAAGCATGGCAAAAGTGCACAAAATATCAGGCTGGACATGGCAAAAACATCATCAGGTAGCAATGTTCAGAGCAACAAAACTACATGCTACAGGACCTTAAAATAGCAAAACATGGCATGGCATAAATCTACTCAAAGCATAGAACAAAAGTCCCTTACTAACCATAAGCCAAAAAGGATCAGAAAATATAGTAACACCCATGTCAATATCGCAAGTTTCGTTAACAGATTTAGCAACATGGCATGTCAAAAACTGATAACAAGTAGGCATGTTTAAGAGCTCGAAGCACTCACTACAGAGCCTTTCATGATAAACTAAGCATACATACATCAAGAAGACATGGCATATAAGACATACATGGCAAGAACAACATCATAGCATTCATGGATCAACCGCAAGAACCTTGGCAAAATTGAATAACATGTAAACAATCTGCCAGGAAACATTTGATAGCAAAAGTAGAGCTCGATTGACTCAAGCTATGGCACTCCATAATTGCAAACAAGGGCATGGATGGATAGAGAAAGACATGTAGAACAAAACATCCTTACTGAAGTATCTCAAAATATGCATGGATCTCTTGGTAGCATCAAGGTAACATGGCATCAAAATATCAGCAAAACAGAGCTGAAAACAGCAACATCAGGACACCTACTTTGCATGCTTGTGCTAGTCACCACATAGATCACAAAAAATACATGGCATACACCCCTGGAAAGATGGCATGGCATATTACAAAACACATGTAGGACTCAAATTCATAGGGTGCACACATCAATCATGGCAAAAATAACAAAAGTGCAAGTTCTGTTAAGAAACAGAAACTAACATCCCATAGCCCTCTTCCAACAGCATTTCGGGCATCAAGATCAGCTCAAATGAAAATGATGCAATGATATGAAATAATCTACTCTTCGAGACGAACATTTTGATATATTATACACGCAAAATGGAGCTACAGATGCAAAGATATGCTACGTTGAAAATGCCACAAAATATCAACGAGATAAAATACTTAGAGGAAAAATAAGAGGGGGGAAGAAGTCAACGGGCTCCGAGATCCGATCGGGATTCGGCCCGATCGAGAGCGACGGCGGCGGGAGGCTCCTCGCCGGAGAGGGAGAAGCCGGGCGGGCCGGCGGAGGGCGGCTCGGGCTCGCCGGCTCGCGGCGGCCGGGGGAGGGTGGTCGCCGCCGGCGCTGCGGCGTGGAGGCGCCGGTTCTTGAGGCTGGCGGCCGGAGGCGCTGTTCCTGGCGGCCGGGCGGCGACGGCGAGGGCCGGCGCGGCGAGATCCGGAGGGCCGGAGGCGGCGGAGCAGCGGAGGGCGGCGGCGCAGACGCGCGGAGGCGCGGGCGGACGGACGCGCTTGGCGCTGCTGGTCGGGCGGGTTTCGCCTGGCCGTGTGGGCGCGCGCGTGGGCGGCAGCGCTGACACGTGGCGCACGCGGACTGGTTCGGACGCGGCGGCGGTTTCGTCCGGCGGCGGCGGACGTGTCCGTACGGGCGCGGGGAGGAATTTTAGGGTTCGGGGGAAGAAGACCCGGATTTGGATGGGGGAGGTGTGTAAATAGGCATAGAGGGAGCTAGGAGAGTCCAAATGAGGTGTAGTTTTCGCCCACACGATCGTGATCGAACGACGGAGAGCATGGAAGTGACTTAGATGGGTTATTGGGCTGTTTTGAAAGGGTGTTGGGCTGCAACTTAAAAGAGGCCTTTGCGAGAGTGCGGTTAACCGTTGGAGTACCAAACGAGCTCCAAATGACCCGAAACTTGACCGGTGGTCTACTGGTGATATACCAAGGCCACTTGACAAACCTCGGTCCATTCCGAGAAGGTTTAGTACCCGCACACGGAAAAACGTAAAAGGGGCCGCCGGGGAAGATAGGAGTGCCGGATTGCAAAACGGACAACGGGAAAAATGCTCGGAATCATGAGACGAACACGTATGCAAATGCGATGCACATGACGACATGATATAAAATGCATGGCATGGACAAAATGCAAAATGAAGAAAAACCCAACCACGGAGGGAATATCATATCACAATGCCGAAAATGGCAAGAGTTGGAGTTACAAATATGGAAAGTTACGTCCGGGGTGTTACAGTGACCTGCTTCACAATGCACCCTGAGTCGAGCTCTTCTCTGAAGAGGAAGCAGAACAGGCCCGACAGGATTCAGTCGATCTCTTAGAAGAGGAAAGAGAGATGGAATTGATCCAGTCGACCATCTATCAGCAAGACTTGCGTCGATTCCATGCCAAAAACGTGAGGGGTCGAGCCTTTCAAGAGGGAGACTTGGTTCTTCGAGTGGATCAATAGAAGCCACACAAGCTTGCCCCTGCTTGGGAAGGCCCCTTCATTATCACCAGAGTTCTCCACAATGGAGCATACCATCTTTACAATGTCGAGCATCAGAAAGACGAGCCACGAGCTTGGAATGCGGAGCTGCTCCGCCCCTTTTATACTTAAGTACTCACTCGGATGAGATGTAATAAGAAATACCTTTGTAGTTTATTTATCAAAGACAAGAGCTTTATAATCTTCCTAAACGATTGTTGTTGCTTTTGTTTCTGTTTGAAATCCACCAGTGGGTGACTTCGCTGCGAATCCGTTTCGCCCAAGTCTGAAAAATCCTACCGAGTGGTGAGCAAACCTCTCACTGGGGCTTAGCTGTGAATCCGCTTAGCACCAAGTTCGAAAATCCTACCGAGTGGTGAGCAAACCTCTCACTCGGGGCTTAGTTGCGAATCCGTTTACTAAGTTCGAAAATCCTACCGAGTGGTGAGCAAGCCTCTCACTGGGGCTTAGCTGCGAATCCGTTTACTTAAGTTTAAAAAATCCTACCGAGTGGTGAGAAAGCCTCTCACTCGGAGGCTTAGCTGCAGTCCAAGTACTCGCCTAAGTTTAAAAAATCCCACCGAGTGGAGAGCAAACGTCCCACTGGGGCTTAGCTGCAGTCCAAGACTACCTAAGTTTAAAAATCCCACCGAGTGGAGAGCAACCTCCCACTGGGGCTTAGCTGCAGTCCAAGACTCGCCTAAGTTTAAAAATCTTACCAAGTGGAGAGCAACCTCCCACTGGGGCTTAGCTGCAATCCAAGACTCACCTAAGTTTGAAAATTCCTACCGAGTGGAGAGCAACCTCCCACTGGGGCTTAGCTGCAGTCCAAGATTTGCCTAAGTTTGAAAAATCCCACCGAGTGGAGAGCAACCTCCCACTGGGGCTTAGCTGCAGTCCAAGACTACGCCTAAGTTTGAAAAATCCTATCGACTTGAGAGCAACCTCCCACTGGGGCTTAGCTGCAGTCCAAGACTACGCCTAAGTTTGAAAAATCCTACCAAGTGGAGAGCAACCTCCCACTGGGGCTTAGCTGCAGTCCAAATACTCGCCTAAGTTTGAAAAATCCTACCGAGTGGAGAGCAACCCTCCCACTCGGGGGCTTAGCTGCAGTCCAAGTACTCGCCTAAGTTTGAAAAATCCTACCGAGTGGAGAGCAACCCTTCCACTTGGGGGCTTAGTTGCAGTCCAATACTCGCCTAAGTTTAAAAAATCCTACCGAGTGGGGAGCAACCCTCCCACTCGGGGGCTTAGCTGCAGTCCAGTACTCGCCTAAGTTTGAAACCCATCCTTATCCGCAAGGACGACGAGGTGCAGGTCGACTACAACCTTCTCCTTCGGAGCTACGCCACAAATACAATGTGCGCTCCATCCCTATCCGCAAGGACGACGAGGTGCAGGTCGACTGCAACCTTCTCCTTCTGAGCTGCGCCACAAATACAATGTGCGCTCCATCCTTATCCGCAAGGACGACGAGGTGCAGGTCGACTGCAACCTTTTCCTTCGGATCTGCGCCACAAATACAATGTGCGCTCCATCCCTATCCGCAAGGACGGAGAGGTGCAGGTCGACTGCAACCTTCTCCTTCGGAGCTACGCCACAAATACAATGTGTGCGCCATCCCCATCCACAAGGACAACGAGGTGCAGGTCGACTGCAATGCGCGCCTCATCCCTACCTGCAAGCACGATGAAGCACGGGTCGATCGAAATCACTACCTCAGAGCTGCATCTCAAACACAAAGATTATTCCGAGTGAAGAACAAATTCCACTCGAAGGCAAACACAAGCATATTCGGAAATAAACCAAGTTCGGATAAATCCTAAGGTTCCGGACAACGGATCAAAAATATTCGAGCATCAAGTCCGAAGAAGTTTAACGGTTACGCAATCACTCGGCATTCCGAGGCAAATAAAGGTGAAGCTTAATGTTTTTTCGGTCACGCATCAGGAGAAGGACTGGCTGGGTCGCAGAAACTGTCAAGGTCAATGCTGTCTGCAATGCGAGTGGCGGCGGCAAGGAAGGTGTCCATGAAAGACTGGAAAGTGTGCCTCTTCGTGTTAGCAACCTTGAGCTCCGCCAGCTTGTCTTCTTTGGCATCCTTGCAGTGTACTCGGACCAGAGACAGAGCAACGTCAGCACCACAGCGAGCAGATGACTTCTTACATTCTTGCACGCGCTCAGGGATTTGATTCAGTCGAGCCATCAGGGACTCGAGATGTTGAGACAGTTCCGCCTGAGGCCAAAGTTCCGCATCAACCCGGGTCATTGCAGCTTTCAGACGGGCCAGATAAGCAACCGCGCTGTCCATATGAGACTCCAACCGCATCACGTTCATCGCAACATCATCCTTGACTGGACAGTTGATGGGATCAAGACCCGTCTCGACCCGCCCAGTTTCTGCTTCAAAGTCTTGGCAAAATTCTGCACAGTCGAGTGAATGATGAGTCAACGACGCAATTAGAATTGTCAGTCGACAGAAATAAGACAGATTAATCAGTACCTTCAAGTTTCAAGACCAGCTTCGCAGTAAGTTGGCTCAGATAAGACTCTAGCTCGCCATTCTTGGCCTTGAGACTTCCAAGTTCGTCGGTCAGTTTCTCCTTGTCCTTCTTTAGTCGCTCGACCTCTTGATTGGCGTCAGAAACAGCAGTCTTCAGTTTGGAGTTTCCTTCTTCTAACTTGCCGACTGAAGCAAGCTTCTTGTCAGCAAGCGATGTCTTCTCGCGCGCCTCCTTCTGAGCTGCAGCTTGATCCAGATCCTTCTTCTCCAAAGCTCGCTTCATTTTCTAAAGAAATAACATTCTTCGATGGGCTTGGAGTTGGCGGTTTCACTACATACATCCGCTCGAGTGGAGTCACTCGTTCAAAAATGGAAAGGAAAAGTGCCAGCAGTGGGATAAACAGTCGGTGATTGATTACCTCCCATGGCAGCTACTTCGTCACGAGCGCTCTCGAGATTCTTCTTGGCCAATTCCAAATCAAGGTTGAGGTTGATTTGCTGCTTGTTCATTGCAGAAAGCTGAGCCCCAAGATCACAAGATTTCTACATCACAAGCCATATCACTTATGATATAAAAGACATCACAATGTTAGCTACTCTAAGACTACCACCGAATCAAACATTCAATGGCAGTCTCGGGATTACACCTGGGTGCACTTAGCGTGCCCCACCGATTTTGCAAAAAGAAAAAGAAGGTTCTCAGACCACGCCGACCGCCTGCATCACCTATGGTCTCGGGGATTACACCCTGGGTGCACTCAGATGCCCCCACTGGTTTCGATTCCACTCGGCGTGGTCTCGCCTAGCTCGAGTGGCAAAAAAGAGAGGTTCCTATTCTCGAATACACATCATTGCTGCAGTCACCTATGGTCTTGGGGACTACACCCAGTGGGTGCACTCAGCGTGCCCCCACTAATGCAAAGATTCAGTTCGAATCGACACAAAGAGACATACAACATCAAAACAGCCACACCCGAGTGGGTGATCAGACAAGAAATACGGTCGATCGGAAATTCAAATAACCTGGACATTGGCTTGCAGAGCAGCTCCGACATTGAAGGCTACCTGACTAGCCTCATGCACCATTTTCATCTGTCCCGTCACAAGATTCAACTGAAGAAGAGCTTCCTTGGCAGCAGCTGGCGGATCGTCTGGAGTTTGATATGCAGTGAAAAGTGATGGAGGCAGAGCAATCGAAGCAGCCGCCAGATCTGAAGCTGGGAGTTGTATCGGCGCGGCAGAAGTCTGAGCAGCTGATCCTGAGGGACAGTTAGTCGACAGCGGAACCACGAAGGTGACATTGGTTCGAGCTTGATCTGTCAATCACTCGACCGTCGTCCCAGGCGTCACAGTCGGCCGGGGAACCTGGACTTCAGGCGCTTTCCCACTCGTTTCCTTGTCCTTCTTCCTCCTCCCTCTCAGCGGCACTTCTTCGTCATCGTCCGGAAGCACAACAACATCTCGTGGATCTGCAAGGAACAGAGAAAGCCATAAGGATAACTGACAAATCATTCAGTCGACCAGACGAATTCGAATCGACCAGACTTACTGGCTTTGGAGGTGACAGCGTCGTCAGCTTCCTCGTCAGCTGGAGTCTTGTCAATATCCATGTCAGTCGCAGCTGAGGTCGGGCTACTCAAATTCATCGTCCACTCGGTCAGAATAAGAAAACCGGTCGGAACAGAAAAATTGATCGGAATAAGAAGATATGAGAAGAGTGTTTACCCAGAGGCAACATGGACGTCCATCTTGATCCTAGGCAAGGTCTTCCGAGCCTTCGAAGGATTAGCTTTGGGCTGCTTGGTGACCTTCTCAGTCAAATCTGGAGTCGGGGACCGAGCGCGCTTGTGAGATGGAGCACTCGACGCCACAGCTTTGCCGCGCCTGTTCGCGGGATCGTGGCGCTGCTTGGATCGACGTTCGGAGCAAGGCGGTGAGTCGGCTACCTCCTCATCGTCCGACTCGTCGCTCTCATCTTCATCATCATCAGCTGGGGACACCCACTCGCTGCTCTCCTCGGCACTATCCTTGCCCTCTTGGTCTTGCTCCAGAGCTTGTTCACCATTGGGCATTGAATACATCTCCGTGTAGATCTCAAAACAAGAGACCGATCATAAGTCAGTCGGAACAACAATTAGTCAGAAAGACATTCAAAAATTCAGTCATGACGACCAGACCTTCTCTGGTAGGTTGCTGTTGCTGAAAGGGTCGACTCTCCTAGCGCCCCTGGGGTTGTCCTTGTTCCCGGTGATACCCATCAACCACTCGGCTACGGTTTTGGCCTCCACCTCCTCCGGATAAACCTAAGCAGTGTCACCAGCCCCAGAGTACATCCACATGGAATGGTCACGAGCATGGAGGGGTTGGATCCGCCGACTGAGGAACACCTCGAGCAGGTCCATACCAGTGACATCTTGGTTGATCAGCTGGACTACTCTCTCAACTAGCATAAATGTCTTCGCCTTCTCCAGAGCAGTCACTTTCAAGGATGGAGTTTGAACACGGTCGAAAGAAAAAGGAGGAAGCCCGGTCGACTGGCATGGGGTCGCGATGTCCTGGCAATAGAACCAGGTCGACTGCCAGCCCTTGACTGACTCAGGAAGAGTTATCGGAGGAAAGAACTCCTCTTCCTCTTCTGAATGCCCAGACCCCCACACATCTGAATGACATGGGTTTTCTCGTCTTTCGAGTTTGCTTTTTTCATAGTTTGGGATCGGATGGTAAAGATGTGCTTGAAAAGACCCTAGTGCGGTCGGCACCCCAAGAAATTCTCACACATGGAGACGAACGCAGCAAGATATGTGATAGTTTTGGGAGTAAAATGGTGGAGTTGAGCACCAAAGAAATTCAGGAAACCGCGAAATAAGGGATGCGGGGGAAGTGAAAAGCCACGGTCGACGTGGGTGGTGAGCAGGGCACACTCATCCGGCCGCGGTTGTGGCTCCGATTCTCCTCTCGGTAGGCGTGCGGACTTATGGACGATCAATCCTAGCTCAACCATATCGTCCAAGTCCTCTTGCCGAAGCGAAGATCGGATCTAGTCTCCCTGGATCCAACCCGATGGCAACCCCGAGCGCGACGAAGACCCCCGATTCATTTTCTTGCTCTTTGCCGCCCCCGTCGCCTTCTTCGCAAGACGTCAGAAGCGCCGCTTTGTCCTTCTCCATGGCGGCGGAGCGATGGCGTCAAGAGTGGTTGGTCTGGGCAAAGCGGAGTTGCGAGAGGAAGAAGAAGGAATGGGCACGATAAAGGCAAACACTTCGCCTCGCCGCTTTTAAAGACCTACTTCGAGTGGTCGACGCAGGCCCGAGCGATCTGTCAAATCCCCAACAGTTGCGCACGGGATACGTGGCGAAAAAGGTGGCGCAAAAATCGAAAAGTCCTATTTATCTACTCCACTTATCATGGCGCCCACCGACGCGCTTCCACCAAAATTTCGAATCCCGGGAAATCCGGGATCCTTTGCAACCGGTCACGCCAAAGATTTCATGTCAAAAATATCATTCGACAGATGCAGTGATACAAATCAGTCGGCAATTTCTGAATCGATCAAGACGACTGAAACGAAGCTGAAGTTCTAAACAGCTGACCTCCACTTGAAGACAATGACAAGACAATCAAGATTAAAAGCAAGGTCAACTCCATTGTTCTTTTTCACTCAAACCTCGATCCATTCGGGGGCTAATGATGTGGACACAAACCTAGGATAGGGTAATAGGCCTGACTTATACATCCTACCTAAGGTCCTTGTCCTAAGAACAAAGAAGTTCAAGAATCAGAAGAAGGGATCCAGCAAAGGCGTCGAGTGAAGTACACTCGACCTACCATCCACTCGGAGATCCCACTTTATCCAGGTCACTCGACCATCAAACCACTCGACAGTAAGAAGACCTAAAGCCACTCCGCGCAGCAACGGTCGGGCATTTACTCAGATATTTAGTGATCATTTATAGCACTTCAGTACATGAGTTACCTGTAACGCCACCTCTTTATGTACATTGAATTCTATGTAACGGAGGGGAGCTGGGGTCCTGGCGCACTCTATATAAGCCACCCCCTCCTCTGGGACAAGGGTTCGCACACCCTGTAACTCACACGCTTATAATCCAGTCGACCGCCTCCGGGCTCTGAGACGTAGGGCTATTACTTCCTCCAAGAAGGGCTCGAACTCGTAAAACTAGCGTGTACAACTCCTCCATAGCTAAGATCTTGCCTCTACATTCCTACCCCCTATTCTACTGTCAGACTCAGAACCACGACAGACTGTGCACATGTTGTCGGTTGGATGCTTATGAGATTAAATCCAAGTAAAAACCTGGTATCTGGCCGGTGGCCAGAGCTGGTGATAGTGATGCCCACGGCGTCGTTTCCTTCTTGAAGGCGTCATCGAGGTAAAGCTCCCAACTCCTTTCGCTACCTCCGGAAAAACCCAAGATCAGTCGATCGGATGACGACGGTGCACTTGTGTCGTTCCCTCCTTGGGGGCGTCATTCTTGGAGGTGTGCATTAGCTTAAGGGACCAGTGGACGGTTTCAGCTATGGAGTCTCGGCGGTGTGGCGCGGCAGGACCTCGGCGACGGATGTGTGATGATGGACACGCGCAGAGAGGAGGCGTTGTCTGGCACCGTGGGGGTGTCGACGACAGGCCTGCCAAGGTTGTTGAGTTAGTACCTGCTCTAAAGATGGATCAGTGGAAGACAGCAACGATGACCTATGAGAGCGCGTCGGACCGGTTTGCGCCCCAAACCCAGTATGTGGCTTGGTTGGGGCCTCCGGCTTTACATGGTATTTGTTTGATGTCTGTTTGATATTAAGCTCGGACAATCGGCACCCCTTTATCAAGTGGATAGGAGTAGCGATAAATGTTGCTAAGATGATGGCTTCAGATGTATTACTTTATAAGGTCTTTGTGAATAATTAATAAAATGAACGCATGCATCTCCTTTGTTGAATCCCTCAAAAAAGAAATGAATTTTGGTGTAAGTCAACTAGGGATTTGAGAGAGGATTTGTGGGAGGAGTTCACGCATCAGGCTAGTACTAGCAGCTTGTGGAGCTCCGTTCATTCCTTTCCTTATCTCTATATTCCTTCTTTACACTCATGCCCTCCTGACATTTATAATTTACATTTTAGTACATAATCCTACAAAATTCAAATTTACAACTAAACTCAACACCCCCTCTCAAGATGGGGCAAACACATCATATAACCCCATCTTGCTACATAAGCTAGAAAACACTTTTTCAGCGAGACCTTTGGTCAGAATATCGGCTAGTTGGTTTGAAGAGCTCACATAATGCATACATATTATCCCTTGGTCAAGTTTCTCTTTGATAAACTGTCGGTCTATTTCTATGTCCTTTGTTCTACCATCTTGAACCGGGTTATGTGCTATATCTAGTGCAGCCTTATTATCACAATACATCATCAATGGTCTTGCCTGGAATAGACCCAACTCCATCAGTATGATTTTTAGCCATAAGACTTCACATACTCCACGAGCCATAACTCTGAATTCTGCTTCTGCAGTGGACCTTGCAACAAAATTTTGTTTCTTACTACGCCAAGTAACTATGTTTCCTCCAACAAATGTACAGTATCCTGATGTAGACCTTCTATCATCTAATGAACCGGCCGAATCAGCATCAATATAACATTCTACTTGCAAATTTCCACTTGACTTATACAATAAACCTCGACCTGGGCACCCCTTTAAATACCGAATGATTCGACTTACTGCATCCATGTGGTGAGTTTTAGGATTATGCATAAACTGGCTCACCACGCTTACAGCAAAAGCTATATCAGGACGAGTATGTGATAAATAGATCAAACGGCCAACAAGCCTCTGATATTGCTCCTGGTCAACAGGTTCCCCTGACTCACTAGTCAATCGATGGTTTTGTTCAATTGGTGTTAATGCTGGACGGCACCCATACATACCAGTTTCTGACAACAGATCTAGCACATATTTTCTTTGAGATAGATAGATACCTCTTGAGCTTCGTGAGACTTCAATTCCAAGAAAGTACCTCATTTGTCCTAGATCCTTGACTTCGAACTCGTTGCTCAAATGTTGCTTCACTTTTTCAATACCTTGATCATCATCTCCTATAATAACAATATCATCAACATAGGCAGTTAATATCGTCAGTTTTCCACCACATCTTTTATAAAATAAAGTATGGTCGGCATTGCTCTTGCTGAAACCCAATTTCAACATAGCTTTTCTAAACCGACCGGACCACACACGAGGAGATTGTTTTAGGCCATATAGTTAACGGCGGAGTTTCAAGACCCTTCCTTCAGTTTGTACCGTGTTGAAACCTGGTGGTATATGCATATAAATTTCCTCCTGAAGGTCTCCATGTAAGAATGCATTTTTTACATCCATCTGAAACAAATTCCATCCAAGATTAGCTGCACAAGATATCAAAGTTCTTACTGTATTCATTTTGGCTACAGGGGCAAATGTTTCCTCGTAATCAACACCACGAGTCTGTGTGTAGCCTTTGGCCACCAACCGAGCTTTATACCTTTCTATTTTACCTTCAAGGTTACACTTAATGGTATAAACCCATTTGCAGCTGACTGGTTCCTTGCCCTTCGGCCATTCTACCAATTGCCATGTATTATTCTTTTCTAGAGCATACATTTCCTCCAACATTGCTGCCTTCCATTTAGGATCATTCATTGCATCCTTCCAATCTTTAGGTACTGATGTAGAATCCAAGGATGCAATAAAGCTCCTGAAAGAGGAAGTACATCTGTCATACGGAACAAATTTTGCAAGATCATGTTTATATCCAACACAATCCTTCAGAAGCGCAGGTACATCTACTTTTATTTTTTCCTTTCGTAAGGCAATCGGTTCATCATTTATTTGAGTACTAGAGGATGGTATATGGGTTTCAGTACCTTCAACGTAACCCTCATCATGGGCCATTTCTTGGTGCCTCCTCTAGTACTTGTGATTGATTCACATCTTCTTCATCAACTTCCTAAGGTACACCTTCCCCATCTTCTGTTTCCATCTCATGTTGACCTGAAAGATTATCGTACGCTTCAGATATTAATGTATTATCACCTTCCACATTTGTATTGACACTTTTCTCCCCCTCGATTTCATCTTCTGAGCGTATGATATTCCCGGTAGGTATTATTACAGTTCCCCTGTCATTGCTCTCTCCTATGATGTTCTTCCCCTTGCTGCCTTTATCATTGCCATTCCCTTTTAAGGAATAGAATGGTTCTTTTTTGTGAAAGGTAACATCCATACTCACAAATAATTTCCTTTCAGTTGGCGACCAGCACCAATATCCCTTTTTTGTGGGAAATAGCCCACAAAGATACATTTGACGGCTCTTGCATCAAGTTTTCCTGCCGAACTCCTGTAATCATGAACAAAACAGGTACATCCAAATATTTTTGGTGGCACAATAAATGATTTAGAGCCACGCAAACATTCAATAGGAGTCTTATGGTCCAGAACTCTATAAGGCATACGGTTTATTTGATAGGTAGCGGTTTTGACCGCTTCTCCCCAAAGGAATTTTGGCACATTCATCATAAACATGAGAGCTTGAGCAACTTCCAGTAGATGCCTATTCTTTCCGTCGGCCACCCCATTTTGTTCTACAGTATTCACACAAGTTGTTTGATGTATAATACCATAAGAAGACAAGAAATTACTAAATTTACCATTGATATATTCGGTACCATTGTCGGAGTGTAATATTTCCACATTCATGCCAAAATGGTTACGCACCATATTAAAAAAATCTTTAAATGCAAACAGAACTTCAGATTTATTATTTAGGAGGTACAGCCATGTGCACCTACTAAAACCATCAATGAAGGTCACATAATATCTATCCCCCGTGAGGGCAATTACAACTAATGGACCCCATACATCCGAATGCACCACATCAAAAGGTATCTTACTTCTCTCATTGCTACTAGGATAATTGGTTCTAGTGTGTTTAGCCAGTTCACACACATCACACAAAAGCTTTTCCTGACAATAATTTTTAACTTGAGATGGAAACATGCGACCAAGGGCTTGGAATGACAGATGCCCTAGTCTATAATGCATTAGTAGAAATTCATCAGTGGTCAAGCTATTCATCATACTGAGGGCATATGGAGATGGAGACGGGGCATTGGTAAGGTAGTAGAGGCCGTTGTGCTCAATTCCAGTCCCAAGATTTCTTCTTGTCTTCAGATCCTGAAATGTACATGAGTGAGGGTCGAAGGATGCCTTGCAATTACATGAGTTTGTAATTGAACTAACTGACAAGAGGTCCAAGAGGTCCACTGGCAAATTAGAGACATGTAGGGCTGGGCTTAAGGCTAGAGATGGAGTACAATTAACGGTCCCATAACCCATTATCGGAGCTAAGGATCCATCAGCTATGCGTACCCTATCCCTTCCAGAACAAGGGGTATATGATGAAAAGTTCTTAGATGAGCCTATCATGTGATTTGTGGCCCCTGAATCAATTATCCAAGATGTTAAAAAAATTCTTCGTACCTTTCCCAGAATGAGCATCAGATGTAGCTTCAGCAGGGCCTTCTGAAGTATTTGAAGGAAATATGCCCTAGAGGCAATAATAAAGTTATTATTTATTTCCTTATTTCATGATAAATGTTTATTATTCATGCTAGAATTGTATTAACCGGAAACATAATACATGTGTGAATACATAGACAAACATAGTGTCACTAGTATGCCTCTACTTGACTAGCTCGTTGAATCAAAGATGGTTAAGTTTCCTAGCCATAGACATGAGTTGTCATTTGATTAACGGGATCACATCATTAGGAGAATGATGTGATTGACATGACCCATTCCGTTAGCCTAGCACATGATCGCTTAGTATGTTGCTATTGCTTTCTTCATGACTTATACATGTTCCTGTAACTATGAGATTATGCAACTCCGTTTACGGAGGAACACTTTGGTGCTACCAAACGTCCACAACGTAACGGGTGATTATAAAGGAGTACTACAGGTGTCTCCAAAGGTACATGTTGGGTTGGCGATTTGAGATTAGGTTTTGTCACTCCGATTGTCTGAGAGGTATCTCTGGCCTTCTCGGTAATACTCATCACCTAAGCCTTGCAAGCATTGCAACTAATGGGTTAGTTGCGAGATGATGTATTACGGAACGAGTAAAGAGACTTGCCGGTGACGAGATTGAACTAGGTATTGATACCGACGATCGAATCTCGGGCAAGTAACATACCGATGACAAAGGGAACAAAGTATGTTGTTATGCGGTTTGACCGATAAAGATCTTCAGAGAATATGTAGGAGCCAATATGGGCATCCAGGTTCCGCTATTGGTTATTGACCAAGAATAGTTCTAGGTCATGTCTACATAGTTCTCGAACCCGTAGGGTCCGCACGCTTAAGGTTTCGATGCTTATATTATGAGTTTATGAGTTTTGATGTACCGAAGGAGTTCGAGTCCCGGATGAGATCGGGGACATGACGAGGAGTCTCGAAATGGTCGAGACGTAAAGATCGATATATTGGACGACTATATTCGGAGTTCGGAAAGGTTCCAATGATTCGGTATTTTTCGAGTACCGAGAGTTACGGAATTCGCCGGGAGTATATGGGCCTTATTGGGCCATACGGGAATAGAGGAGAAAGGCCAAAGGGAGGAGGCCTGCGCCCCCTCAGGTCCGGTGGACAAGGGCGCAGCCCCTTCCTTCTCCTTCTCCCCTCTTTCCCCTCTCCTACTCCAACAAGGGAGGTGGAATCCTACTAGGACTAGGGAGTCCTAGTAGGACTCCACACCATGGCGCCCCTCCCTAAGGGCCGGCCTCCTCCTCCCTCCCTCCTTTATATACGGGGGGGGCACCCCATGACACAAGTTGATCTACGGATCTTTCCTTAGCCGTGTGCGGTGCCCCTTCCACCATATTCCACTTCGGTCATATCGTCATGAGCTTAGGCGAAGCCCTGCGCCGAGAAGTCATATCGTCATGAGCTTAGGCGAAGCCCTGCGTCGGTGGAGCATCAACATCGCCTGCCACGCCGTCGTCTTGACGGAACTCATCCCGACACTTTGCTGGATCGGAGTCCGGGATCGCCATCGAGTTGAACGTGTGCAGAACTCGGAGGTGCCGTCGCTCGGTACTTGGATCGGTCGGATCGTGAAGACGTCGACTACATCAACAGCGTTGTTATAACGCTTCGCTTTCGGTCTCACGAGGGTACGTGGACGGACACTCTCCCTCTCGTTGCTATGCCATCACCATGGTCTTGCGTGATCGTAGGAAAATTTTTGAAATTACTCGTTCCCCAACAGTGGCATCCGAGCCTGGTTTTATGCGTTGATGTCATGTGCACGAGTAGAACACAAGTGAGTTGTGGACGATACAAGTCATACTGCCTACCAGCATGTCATACTTT
This sequence comes from Aegilops longissima, assembly GCA_021605205.1. Taxonomy (NCBI): domain Eukaryota; kingdom Viridiplantae; phylum Streptophyta; class Magnoliopsida; order Poales; family Poaceae; genus Aegilops; species Aegilops longissima. The sequence continues at coordinate 649,648,384 of CM038680.1, forward strand.
GGTTCAGCGGTATTGTGAGATGAAGCGGCCCGACCGACATTACGCGTGACGCTTACGCAAGACTGGTTTCACCGCCCGAGCACTCGTTGCTTAAAGGTGACCGGCGGTGTCTGCTCTCTCACTTTAGTTGAATCGAGTGTGGCTACGCCCGGTCCTTGAGAAGGTTAAAACGGAGTCTATTTGACAAATATCGTTGTGGTTTTGATGCGTAGGTAAGAACGGTTCTTGCTCAGCCCATAGCAGCCACGTAAAACTTGCAACAACAAAGTAGAGGACGCCTAACTTGTTTTTGCAGGGCATGTTGTGATGTGATATGGTCAAGACGTGATGCTATATTTTATTGTATGAGATGATCATGTTTTGTAACCAAGTTATCGGCAATCGGCGGAGCCATATGGTTGTCGCTTATTGTATGAAATGCAACGCCATGTAATTGCTTTACTTTATCACTAAGGAGTAGCGATAGTCGTAGAAGCAATAGTTGGCGAGACGACAACGATGCTACGATGGAGATCAAGGTGTCGCGCCGGTGACGATGGTGATCATGACGTTGCTTCAAAGAATGGAGATCACAAGCACAAGATGATGATGACCATATCATATCACTTATATTGATTGCATGTGATGTTTATCCTTTATGCATCTTATCTTGCTTTGATTGACGGTAGCATTATAAGATGATCTCTCACCAAAATTATCAAGAAGTGTTCTCCCGAGTATGCACCGCTATGAAAGTTCTTCGTGCTGAGACACCACGTGATGATCGGGTGTGATAGGCTCTACGCTCAAATACAACGGGTGCAAAACAGTTGCGCACGCAGAATACTCAGTTAAACTTGACGAGCCTAGCATATAACAGATATGGCCTCGAACACGGAGACCGAAAGGTCGAGCGTGAATCATATAGTAGATATGATCAACATAGTGATGTTCACCATTGAAAACTACACCATCTCACGTGATGATCGGACATGGTTTAGTTGATTTGGATCACGTGATCACTTAGATGACTAGAGAGATGTCTGTCTAAGTGGGAGTTTTAATATGATTAATTAAACTTTAATTTATCATGAACTTAGTCCTGGTAGTATTTTGCAAATTATGTTGTAGATCAATAGCTCGCGTTGTTGCTTCCCTATGTTTTTATATGTGTTCCTAGAAGAAATTGTATTGAAAGATGTTAGTAGCAATGATGCGGATTGGATCCGTGATCCGAGGTTTATCCTCATTGCTGCAGAAGAATTATGTCCTTAATGCACCGCTAGGTGACAGACCTATTGCAGGAGCAGATGCGACGTTATGAACGTTTGGCTAGCTCAATATGAGCGATCTGACGTTATGAACGTTTGGCTAGCTCAATATGATGACTACTTGATAGTTTAGTGCACCATGCTTAACGGCTTAGAATCGGGACTTCAAAGACGTTTTGAACGTCATGGACCATATGAGATGTTCCAGAATTGAAGTTAATATTTCAAGCAAATACCGAGTTGAGAGAAATGAAGTCTCCAACAAGTTCTATAGCTAAAAGATGGAGGAGAATCGCTCAACTAGTGAGCATGTGCTCAGATTGTCCGAGTACTTCAATCGCTTGAATCAAAGTGGAGTTAATCTTCCAGATAAGATAGTGATTGACAGAATTCTCTAGTCACCATCACTAAGTTAGTAGAACTTCGTGATGAACTATAGTATGCAAGGGATGACGAAAAGATTCTCGAGCTCTTCGCGATGCTAAATCGGCGAAGGTAGAAATCAAGAAAAACATCAAGTGTTGATGGTTGACAAGACCACTAGTCTCAAGGAAAATGGCAAAGGGAAGAAGGGGAACTTCAAAAGGAACGGCAAACAAGTTGCTGCTCGAGTGAAGAAGCCCAAGTCTAGACCTAAGCCCGAGACCGAGTACTTTTGCTGCAATGGAACTGGTCACCGAAGCGGAACTACCCCTGAATATTTGGTGGATAAGAAGGATGGCAAAGTGAACAAGGTTATATTTGATATACAGGTTATTGATGTGTGCCTTACTAGTGTTTATAGTAGCCCCGAGTATTTGATACTGTTCGGTTGCTAAGATTAGTAACTCAAACAGGAGTTACGAATAAACAGAGACTAGTTGAAGGGAAATGACGATGAGTGTTGGAAGTAGTTCCAAGATTGATATGATCATCATCGCACACTCCCTATACTTTCGGGATTAGTGTGGATCCTAAATAAGTGTTATTTGGTGTTGAGCATAAATATGATTTGATCATGTTTATTGCAATACGTTATTCATTTAAGTAAGAGAATAAATTGTTGTTCTGCTTACATGAATAAAACCTTATATGGTTACACACCCAATGAAAATGGTTCATTGGATCTCGATCGTAGTAATACACATATTCATAATATTGATGCCAAAAGATGCAAAGTTAATAATGATAGTGCAACTTATTTGTGGCAATGCCGCTTTAGGTCATATTGGTGTAAAGCGCATGAAGAAACTCCATGCTGATGGGATTTTGGAATCACTTGATTATGAATCACTTGATGCTTGCGAACCATGCCTTATGGGCAAGATGACTAAAAGACTCTGTTCTCCGGAACAATGGAGCGAGCAAATGACTTATTGGAAATAATACATACTTGATGTATGCGGTCCGATGAGTGTTAAAGCTCACGGCAAGTATCGTTATTTTCGACCTTCACAGATGATTTGAGCAGATATGCGTATATCTTCTTGATGAAACATAAGTCTGAAATAGTTGAAAGGTTCAAAGAATTTCAGAGTGAAGTGGAAAATCATCGTAACAAGAAAATAAAGTTTCTGCGATCTGATCGCGGAGACGAATAATTGAGTTACGAGTTTGGTCTTCAATTAAAATAAAGTGGAATAGTTTCACAGCTCACGCCACATGGAACACCACAACATAATGGTGTGTCCGAACGTCAGAATCGCACTTTATTGGATATGGTGCAATCTATGATGTATCTTACCGTTTTACCACTATCGTTTTGGGTTATGCATTAGAGACAGCTGCATTCACGCTTAATAGGGCACCATCTAAACCGCTGAGATGACACCGTATGAACTATGGTTTAGCGATAAACCTAAGCTGTCGTTTCTTAAAGTTTGGAGTTGTGATGCTTATGTGAAAAGGTTTTCACCGATAAGCTCGAACCCAAATCGGAGAAGTGTCTTCATAGAATACCCAAAAAGAAAATGTTGGGTACACCTTCTATCACAGATCCGAAGGCAAGTTTTTTGCTAAGATGGATCCTTTCTAGAGAAGAAGTTTCTCTCGAAAGAAGTGAGTGGGAGGAAAGTAGAACTTGATGAGGTAATTGTACCTTCTCCCTTATTGGAAAGTAGTTCATCACAGGAATCAGTTCCAGTGATTCCTACACCAATTAGTGAGGAAGTTAATGATGATGATCATGAAACTTCAGATCAAGTTGCTACTAAAACCTCGTAGGTCTTCCAGAGTAAGATCTGCACCAGAGTGGTACGGTAATCTTATTCTAGAAGTCATGTTACTAAGACCATGATGAAACCTACGAACTATGAGGAAGCGATGATGAGCCCAGATTCATGAAATGGTTTGAGACCATGAAATCTGAGATGGGATCCATATATGAGAACAAAGTGTGGACTTTGATGGAGTTGCCCGATGATCGGCAAGCCATATTATATAAATGGATCTTCAAGAGGAAGAGATGCTGATAGTAGTATTACTATCTACAAAGCTCGACTTGTCGCAGAAAGGTTTTCGACAAGTTCAAGGTGTTGACTACAATGAGATTTACTCAAGCTGTGGCGATGCTTATGTCTGTCCGAATCATGTTAGCAATTGCCACATTTTATGAAATCGGCAAATGAATGTCAAAACTGCATTCCTTAATGGTTTTCTTAAAGAAGAGTTGTATATGATGCAACCGAAGGTTTTGTCAATCCTAAAGGTGCTAACAAAATGTGTAAGCTCCAATGATCCATCTATGGACTGGTGCAAGCATCTCGAGTTGGAATACACACTTTGATAAGTTGATCAAAGCGTATAGTTTTATACAGACTTGCGGTGAAGCCTGTATTTACAAGAAAGTGAGTGGGAGCACGACAACATTTCTGATAAGTATATGTGAATGACATATTGTTGATCGGAAATGATGTAGAATTATTCTGCAAAGCATAAAGGAGTATTTGAAAGGAGTTTTTCAAAGAAGGACCTCGGTGAAGCTGCTTACATATTGAGCATCAAGATCTATAGAGATAGATCAAGACGCTTGATAAGTTTTTCAATGAATACATACCTTGACAAGATTTTGAAGTAGTTCAAAATGGAACAGTCAAAGAAAGAGTTCTTGCCTGTGTTACAAGGTGTGAGATTGAGTAAGACTCAAAACCCGACCACGGCAGAAGATAGAAAGAGAATGAAAGTCATTCCCTATGCATCAGCCATAGGTTCTATAAAGTATGTCATGCTGTGTACCAGATCTATTGCATACCCTACCACTAAGATTGGCAAGGGAGTGCAATAGAGATCTAGGAGTAGATCAATGGACAGCGGTCAAAATTATCCTTAGTAGAATAAGGATATGTTTCTCGATTATGGAAGTGAAAAAAGGTTCGTAAGTAAAGGTTACGTCGATGCAAGTTTTAACACTAATCTAGATGACTCGAGTCTCAATCTGGATACATATTGAAAGTGGGAGCAATTAGCTAGAGTAGCTCCGTGCGAGCATTGTAGACATAGAAATTTGCAAAATACTTACGGCTCAATGTGACAGACCGTTGACTAAAATTATCTCACAAGCAAAACATGATCACACCTTAGTACTCTTTGGGTGTTAATCACATAGCGATGTGAACTAGATTACTGACTCTAGTAAACCCTTTGGGTGTTGGTCACATGTCGATGTGAACTATGGGTGTTAACCACATATAGATGTGAACTATTGATGTTAAATCACATGGCGATGTGAACTAGATTATTGACTCTAGTGCAAGTGGGAGACTGAAGGAAATATGCCCTAGAGGCAATAATAAAGTTATTATTTATTTCCTTATTTCATGATAAATGTTTATTATTCATGCTAGAATTGTATTAACCGGAAACATAATACATGTGTGAATACATAGACAAACATAGTGTCACTAGTATGCCTCTACTTGACTAGCTCGTTGAATCAAAGATGGTTAAGTTTCCTAGCCATAGACATGAGTTGTCATTTGATTAACGGATCACATCATTAGGAGAATGATGTGATTGACATGACCCATTCCGTTAGCCTAGCACATGATCGCTTAGTATGTTGCTATTGCTTTCTTCATGACTTATACATGTTCCTGTAACTATGAGATTATGCAACTCCGTTTACGGAGGAACACTTTGGTGCTACCAAACGTCACAACGAATCGGGTGATTATAAAGGAGTACTACAGGTGTCTCCAAAGGTACATGTTGGGTTGGCGTATTTGAGATTAGGTTTTGTCACTCCGATTGTCGGAGAGGTATCTCTGGGCCTTCTCGGTAATACTCATCACCTAAGCCTTGCAAGCATTGCAACTAATGGGTTAGTTAAGAGATGATGTATTACGGAACGAGTAAAGAGACTTGCGGTGACGAGATTGAACTAGGTATTGGATACCGACGATCGAATCTCGGGCAAGTAACATACCGATGACAAAGGGAACAAAGTATGTTGTTATGCGGTTTGACCGATAAAGATCTTCAGAGAATATGTAGGAGCCAATATGGGCATCCAGGTTCCGCTATTGGTTATTGACCAAGAATAGTTCTAGGTCATGTCTACATAGTTCTCGAACCCGTAGGGTCCGCACGCTTAAGGTTTCGATGGCGATGCTTATATTATGAGTTTATGAGTTTTGATGTACCAAGGAGTTCGAGTCCCGGATGAGATCGGGGACATGACGAGGAGTCTCGAAATGGTCGAGACGTAAAGATCGATATATTGGACGACTATATTCGAGTTCGGAAAGGTTCGAATGATTCGGTATTTTTCGAGTACCGAGAGTTACGGAATTCGCCGGGAGTATATGGGCCTTATTGGGCCATACGGGAATAGAGGAGAAAGGCCAAAGGGAGGAGGCCTGCGCCCCCTCAGGTCCGATTGGACAAGGGCGCAGCCCCTTTCCTTCTCCTTCTCCCCTCTTTCCCCTCTCCTACTCCAACAAGGGAGGTGGAATCCTACTAGGACTAGGGAGTCCTAGTAGGACTCCACACCATGGCGCCCTCCTAAGGGCCGGCCTCCTCCTCCCTCCCTCCTTTATATCTGGGGCAGGGGCACCCCATGACACGAAGTTGATCTACGGATCTTTCCTTAGCCGTGTCGGTGCCCCTTCCACCATATTCCACTTCGGTCATATCGTCATGGAGCTTAGGCGAAGCCCTGCGCCGAGAAGTCATATCGTCGCGAGCTTAGGCGAAGCCCTGCGTCGGTGGAGCATCAACATCGCCACCACGCCGTCGTCTTGTGGAACTCATCCCCGACACTTTGCTGGATCGGAGTCCGGGGATCGTCATCGAGTTGAACGTGTGCAGAACTCGGAGGTGCCGTACGTTCGGTACTTGGATCGGTCGGATCGTGAAGACGTACGACTACATCAACCGCGTTGTTATAACGCTTCCGCTTTCGGTCTACGAGGGTACGTGGACGGACACTCTCCCCTCTCGTTGCTATGCCATCACCATGGTCTTGCGTGATCGTAGGAAAATTTTTGAAATTACTGCGTTCCCCAACAGTATTCGCCATAAGTTTGCCTTTAAATTCTTCAAGTGCTTGGGTACAGCGGACCGTTCTCCCCCAAATAAAGCAATATGAGCTAGATCCGGCCTTCTTGCATTACTACCGCCACTAGTCAATCGATTAAATTGTTTTGGTTGCCATCCAGGAGGGTAACCAACTATATCAAAACAACTCTTCTTTAAGTGGCCTGGTTTTTTACAGTGGTCACACACCATCTTAGGCTTCCTCGTGTAGTCGAATCTAATAGCATTTGCTTGCTCATATCTTGAAGTACTAGGAGGCTGAATTTGCTTAACCGAAGATAGTGCAGCTCTGCTATCAACATTTGTTTGTGAAGTTGTGATCTGATTGGCCAACTATGTTTCTTCCTCAAGTATACTGGAGATGGCATGATCCAATGTAGGCCAATCTGGTGTGGCTTGTATGAGCTGGGAACGGAGATTGAACTCAGGGTTCAGACCATCAAGAAAAGTCTGAACCGACAATGGTTCAAACCGCTCTCAAAGGAGGGGTACTATAGGATCGAAAGTATGTCTAGAGGGGGGGGGGTGATTAGACTACTTGACCAAATAAAAACTTATCCTTTTCCCAATTTTAGTCTTTGGCAGATTTTAGCTATCTTAGCACAAGTCAAGCAATCTCAACACAATTCAAGCAAGCATGCAAAGAGTATATGAGCAGCGGAAAGTAAAGCATGCAACTTGCAAGAATGTAAAGGGAGGGGTTTGGAGAATTCAAACGCAATTGGAGACACAGATGTTTTTGTCGTGGTTCCGATAGGTGGTGCTATCGTACATCCACGTTGATGGAGACTTCAACCCACGAAGGGTAACGGTTGCGCGAGTCCACGGAGGGCTCCACCCACGAAGGGTCCACTAAGAAGCAACCTTCTCTATCCCACCATGGCCGTCGCCCATGAAGGACTTGCCTCACTAGCGGTAGATCTTCACGAAGTAGGCGATCTCCTTGCCCTTACAAACTCCTTGGTTCAACTCCACAATCTTGTCGGAGGCTCCCAAGTGACACCTAGCCAATCTAGGAGACACCACTCTCCAAGAAGTAACAAATGGTGTGTTGATGATGAACTCCTTGCTCTTGTGCTTCAAATGATAGTCTCCCCAACACTCAACTCTCTCTCACATGATTTGGATTTGGTGAAAAAAAGATTTTAGTGGAAAGCAACTTGGGGAAGGCTAGAGATCAAGATTCATATGGTAGGAATGGAATATCTTGGCCTCAACACAAGTGTAGGTGGTTCTCTCTCAGAAAATGTATGCTGGAAGTGTAGGTTCGTTCTGATGGATCTCTCCATGAATGAAGAGGAGGTGGAGGGGTATATATAGCCTCCACACAAAATCTAACTGTTACACACAACTTGCCAAACTCGGTGGGACCGAATTGATAAACTCGGTCAGACCGATTCAGCAAATCTAGTGACCGTTAGGGTTTTTGGTGGGACCGACATGCAACTCGGTAGGACCGATATGATTAGGGTTAGGGCATAACGTAATCTCGGTGAGACCGATTACACAAACTCGGTGGGACCGATTTTGGTAATAAGCTAACCAGAGAGTTGGCCAGGTAAACTCGGTGGGCCCGGTTCGCTCATTTCGGTGAGACCGAAATGTTACTTAAAGGAAACAGGGAGTTTACATTGCAATCTCGGTGGGACCGATCGCTCATCTCGGTGGTACCGAAATGTTACGAAGGGAAACAGAGAGATTACAATCCCATCTCGGTGAGACCGAGATCCCTATCGGTGAGACCGATTTGCCTAGGGTTTGTGGCAGTGGCTATGACATCTGAACTCGGTGGCGCCGGATAGAAAGAATCTGTGGGGCCAAGTTTGACTTTTAGTTTAGGTCATATGTGGATGTGGGAAAGTAGCTGAGGGTTTTGGAGCATATCACTAAGCACTATGAAGCAAGAACCTCATTAGGAAACACCTCATCCCTCCTTGATAGTATTAGCTTTTCCTATAGACTCAATGTGATCTTGGATCACTAAAATATAAAATATAGAGTCTTGAGATTTGAGCTTGAGCCAATCCTTTTGTCCTTAGTATTTTGAGGGGTCCACTTTTCTCATCCATGCCATGCCATCCATTGAGCTTTTCCTGAAATATTTATCTTGGAATAATGTTAGCTCAATGAGCTATATGTTGTTAGGAATTACCAAAACCACCTAGGGATAGTTGCACTTTCAGGTACGTCCCTGGGATCATGAGCCTTGAATGGTCTAAAATACTCCAGGTCTCTATAGATTTTTTGATTTCTCCCGCAAATTCAGTCACTGTCTTCTGCTCTTGCTTGATCTGCCTCAATTCATGGAAAATTCTACCGACTTGCATCTTGTTCGATTTCCCTGAAACTGTTTCTCAATGCTTGTCCGCACCTCAGCTGCAGACTAAAACCCTTCAACTTGTTCCCTCACAGTCTTCTCCATCGACCCCAACAACGATACCATAACTCGCTTTTGATTCTGATCCCACTGCTCTTGTGTGACATCTGTTGGCTTTATCTCATCGTCCTTCAGAAATTTCCAAAGTCCGTGTGACTCTAGAATCAACGTGCCGTTCCGAGACCAGCTAAAAAATCATCTGGACCAGTTAACCTGACAGGATTGGGTTCCAGGGTCTTCAAATTTTCAGAAGTACTGCTTGTCTTTGTTTGTGCCTGCTCCATCAGCTGTGAAATCATACGCTACATACTTTCACACAATTTCTCAATACCAGAATCCTTGCTGGTATCTCCCATGACCACTGAACAATTAGTGTATTCCTGGAAACACTGAACAGCTCCAACTCTTCACACACAGTTCAATTCTCCCTACACCGAGTTACCACACATCAAGAAGATCCAATCCACCACAAGCCGCTGGACTGAAAACACTTCTACCTTGTTGAGAGAAAGGCAATACCAGCTGGCCGGTGGCAGCACGACGATGGCAGCGGAGCAGCACAAAGGCAACGCCGAGCAGAGCAGTAGGGAGATGCGGCCTCACACGAGGACGACAGCAGCGAGGCGGCACAAAGGCAACGCGGCGCAGCCGGAAGATGCGGCCCCGCACGAGGATGACGTCGACCTTGACAAAGATGGCTGCCGCAAACAAAGGCGGCCAGCCGGTCACAACCACGACGAGCAGCAGATATAGCACAAATCAGACCAAACCCGAGTCCAGGACCAATTGCTCTGATGCCATGTTGAATCCCTCAAGAAAGAAATGAATTTTGATAGTCAACTAGGGATTTAAGAGAGGATTTTTTTTGAACGGTCACCGGGGGGGGGGGGGGAGCTTCCCCACCTGAATATATTACCACTCAAAAGAGGAGCGAAGAATTACAACAGTAGTTCATTTTACAACATCAGCTTTTAGTGAATAGCAGCAGAGAGGAAATTAAGCCATTGCTTAGCAAAGGTATTGTCTTCTTTCTTTTTGAACCGGAAAACCCAGAGGTGGAAATCTGCTACAATGTTACGTATTGTAGTTCTGTGGGAGTGATCCTCGTTTCTGAACACGAGAGCGTTTCTCGAATCCCATAGCTTCCATGCAACAGTCAGAGCCACCGATGGCCAGATGTTGGGGTTGAGGCCTAGAATCGTTGGGTGTTGGTGCAGAGCATCCAGTGAGGTTGGCGACGGCAGGCCCAAGGAGGACCAAACCTGTGTCGCGTAGGAACAGTTGGAGATGAGATGGAGGGCATCCTCATGCGGGTCTTGACATCGGGAGCAAGCAGCTGATTGGGCAATATGCTTGTGAAACATGTTGGCTTTCGTGTTTAGCCGATCGTAGAGGAGAAGCCAGACGAAGATCTTGACTTTGATCGGCACCATGGAGGCCCTGACAAAGTCATGATGAGGGTCGGCGTAGTCTTCAGCAAGAATGGAGGAGTAGGCGTTCTTGGCAGAGAACGGCAGTCCATGGGAAAGGGAGCGTTCGTCGGATCGGTCTATCTGCTAAAAATCCTGCAACAGCAACAACACACAATCCAACTCGCGAGCAGCAGCATTAGACAGACGGTTCCGCAGATTCGTCAATAAGCCTTTTTGCCATATTGTAGGAGGAGTTCACGCATCAGGCTAGTACAGAGAATATGGAGCAGCTTGTGGAGCTCCGTTCATTCCTTTCCTTATCTCTATCTTCCTTCTTTACACTCATGCCCTCCTGACATTTATAATTTACATGTTAATACATAATCCTACAAAATACCGCCGCCGGGGGACTTCATCGCTGGCACTAAGAGGATGTCTCATGTCGCCGCCGATGCACCGCAGTACGGTTCCTCGGCGATGGTGGAATTAACCATGCTGTCCACGTCCGGCTTGGACTAGAAGTCTAGAACTCGTCACCGTGTAGTTATAGGACTCCTAGTAGGGCTAGGATTAGAGTTCCTAGCTCCTAGTATATATATCTACACATACCCCTATAATATTGTACCGAATCGTGAGATCAAAGTAATACTCCGTAAAACACAGGTGCGACATCAAGATCGATTAAGGCTTGTGTCAGCTGGCGTGAGAAATCGATCCAGCAGGGCTGTTAGCTTCCTTCCTGGTCGTACGTGTGCTCCGCCGCTAGCATGTACGAGCACACCATCTGAAAGTACTCCACGGCTGCCTCGTCACGGTTGAGGCCTCGCCCACAGCCGATCAGTGGCAGCGGGCGCGCGATGGCAGCAGCAGCAGCCGGCCCCGACTCCACCGACGAGCTCATGGCAGACATCACGAAGCGCCTCATCCGCACCCTCCAGCGCGGCGGGGTCGGGGTGCCTTACACGCTATCTCCCGAGGAAGACTTCATGTCACGGTCAACCAAATACTTCGGACATGTCATGCCGATCACCAGCGCTCCAGCAGTGCAGGCATTCCAGCAGGGAGACCCCAAGACCGTTGTCCCCTGCCCGTATGGCCCTGCATGCCCCTCGGGTCGCCAATGCTACTGGAAGCATTAGAGGGCGCACGCAACTGGAGTAGTTTTTGTAGGTATTCCAAACCGTAGACCTATACATTTTGGTGTCGTTGGATAGTCTAAGTCAGGTCATGTCGGGCTAGGTCGGCAAGTATTAGTAGTGTTTGATGTTTCCCTTGGAGTCTATGTAATCATTTGCCAGTTTCAAAAAAGAAAAGGTTATACCGTGCGTGTGTTTTGCCGTGTTTTTCTACAGATTAATTACACTTGTCGCTGGAGATGACTTTGCTTTGTAAGTCTCGCGTGAGAAGCATCCACCTGCCCGCTTAGCTAGTTGTGTTCTTGTTCCGGCTAGTTGCACCGGCGTTCGAAGGTGATTCAATCGCCGACAAGCAATGTTCTCGTTCCAACACTTTTGGACCGTTTATTCCATGTTTGTTTCCCTGCTTTGTGTTTGTTTTCTATCTCTTAGAAGTTATTTGTCCAAAAGAAAAATCGGTGGAAAGTTGAGCCAGTCCATTAAATACATCTCATAACCTTCACATAGAGACTCAAGTTCTTCCAACACATGCATGGTTCCGGAATATCAAAATTGCATTCAGCATCCACCTTCCACTTCTTCCTAACTTCAAGCATTTTTTTCTTTCGAAAGGGGGACTCCCTGGCCTCTGCATCAGAACGATGCATACGGTCACCTTTATAGATAAATAAAAAGGTTTAACAAGGTCTAACAGTCTGAAATAGAAGTAACGGCAAGCTCATAGAGAGCCATAACGCCAAAAACAAAAGCCAAGAGGCCACAACCGGCTAGCATAACAAAGATAGGTAAACTAACCGCCTATCCTATTACATGACCGCCATCCAAACCGGTTGAAGATATCCCGTGCTACCATCTCCCACCAGATAGATCCAGTAACCAAACGCTCCCTGGCCTCCGTCGGAGTGAGTAACGACCACATACGGACCAGCGCAGTGGCTTGGAAAATAACCTGCAAAAAATGAATAGTTGTTGTTCTGTTAAAAGCCAAATCATTTCTGCAGTTCCAAATTGCCCACGACAAAGCACATACTCCTACGCGAATGTGTTTAGCTGTTTCGGACTCTATCCCAACAAGCCACGTTCCAAATAATGTACTGACAGAATTCGAAGGAGTAATATTAAAGGCAATGTGCACTGTGTGCCACAACACTTTGGTCAACGGGCAATCAAAGAATAAGTGCTTGATAATTTCATCCCGACCACAGAAACTACACCAAGTAGATCATGTCCAGTTGCGCTTTACCAAGTTATCCTTTGTTAGAATGACTTGTTTATGTACAAACCACATAAACACTTTAATTTTCAAAGGAACTTTGACTTTCCAAACATATTTGGAACTAGGAATGGCACTAGAGTTGATGACATCGAGATACGTCGATTTAACCGTGAACTCTCCAGACCTAGTAAGCTTCTAGCACAACTGATCGGACTGATGAGATAGCTGAACCTCCATCAGTCTACTCACTAAATGGAGCTACGCTTCCCACCGGTTGCCAACAAGCGTCCTCCTAAACTGAATATTAAGGGGAATGGACTGCAAAATCGTTGCAACAAAAGCATCACGTCATTGAACAATACTATACAGGGACGGATACTGAAGCGCCAGCGGCGTTTCACCAAGCCAAGTATCCCCCCAGAAGCGAGTGGTTGTGCCATTACCGACTATAAACTTTGTCCTATTAAAGAAGGCTGCTTTGACTCTCATAAGCCCCTTCAAAAAAGGCGAGTCAGTCAGTCTCGCTGTCACCTGGGACAAAGTCTTGGACTGCAGATACTTACTACGAAGAATTTGTGCCCACGTGGCCTCAGTATCAACTGATAACTTATACAACCACTTACTGAGAAGACATATGTTCTTGACTTCAAGATTCTCAATACCAAGGCCCCCTGGTCCTTTGGTTGACAGATGATATCCCATTTGGCGAGTCTGTATTTTCTCTTTAGTTCATCACTCTGCCAGAAGAATCGGGATCGATAGAAGTCCAGCCTTTTCCTAACACCAACTGGGACTTCGAAGAAAGATAAGAGAAACATAGGCATACTCGTGAGCACCGAATTAATAAGAATCAATCGGCCTCCATAAGACATGAGTTTGCCCTTCCAGTAACTCAGTTTCTTCTCAAACTGATCCTCGATACACTTCCATTCTCTGTTTGTCAACTTACGATGGTGAATGGGTATACCTAGATACGTGAAAGGTAAAGTCCCTAATTCGCATATAAGCCTCTTGTTCCTCATTGGCTCTACCAAAACAGAACAACTCGCTTTTATGAAAGTTAATCTTCAATCCGGTCAATTGTTCAAATAAGCATAACACCAGCTTCATATTTCTCTCTTTTGCCAAGTCGTGCTCCATAAAGATGATCGTATCATCAGTGTACTGCAGGATGGACACACCTCCATCAACTAGATGAGGCACCAAGCCACCCACCTGACCGGCCTCCTTTGCCCTACCTATTAGAATAGCCAACATATCAACCACAATGATGAACAGAATAGGAGACATTGGATCACCTTGTCTCAGGCCCTTGTGTGTCTGGAAATAATGACCTTATGTCATCATTCACTTTAATTCCAACACTCCCTTTTTGCGTGAAGGATTCTACCTGGCGTCGCCAGGCTTCATCAAAACCCTTCATGCGTAAGGCCTGTTGAAGGAAAGGCCATTTGACTTTATTGTACGCTTTCTCGAAATCCACCTTGAAAACAACTCCATCTAGTTTTTTTGTTTGAATCTCGTGGAGCGTTTCATGAAGGACCACAACCCCTTCTAGGATGTTCCTGTCCGGCATGAAAGCAGTTTGGGTATGCTGCACCACAGAATGCGCAATCTGCGTGAGCCTATTCATCCCGACCTTGGTAAAATTTTTGAAACTAACATTAAGAAGATAGATGGGCCTGAATTGCTCAATTCTTACAGCCTCTGTTTTCATAGGAAGCAGGGCTATCGTTCCAAAATTCAGTTGAAAAAGCTGAAGCTGCCCAGAGAATAAATCATTGAACAACGGAAACAAATCCCCCTTAATAATATGCCTACACTTCTTATAGAACTCAGCCGGAAATCCATCCGGTTCGGGAGCCTTATTATTTTTCATCTGCGATGGCCTCAAACACCTCTTTCTCAGAAAAAGGAGCAGCCAAAATATCATTCTCAACAGCAGTAAGTTGAGGAACATCCTCAATCCTCGACTCATCCAGAGAAATACAGTTATCCTCCGGAGGCCCAAACAACTGCTTGTAATACTCGGTAATGTATAATTTTAGGTTCTCCTGTCCTAAAATCGTTCCTTCATCTTGTTCAAGCTGAAAGATCCTCTTTTTTCTGTGTTTGCCATTAGCGATCATGTGAAAGAATCGAGTGTTCGCGTCCCCCTAGACTAATCGTTGGACCTTGGCCCGCAACACTTTAATTCCTCTTCACGAAGAAGCTCTTTCAATCTCATCTCCGCGTCAAGCTTGGCATGAAGTTTCGAGGCCAGCAGAACCGTGGTTTCTGTTTTTACATCCAGGGACTGAATAAGGGTAAGGAGCCGTTCCTTTTCGACCTTATAAATCCCACTAAGATGCTTAGCCCACCCACTTAGGAAACTTCTCAAGTGCCTGATCTTATTCTGCCAACGCTCAAGCGCAGTCCTACCTCCTGCATTCTTAGCCCACTCTCTGGCTACAAGATCAAAGAAGCTGTCTCGTTCAAACCAAGCAAGCTCGAACGAAAACGAGTTTTTGTTTCCCAAGTGGGTGGCCTCACCAGAGTCTATAAACAAAGGCGTGTGGTCAGAAATACCATGGGAAAGAGCCTGAACTGTTACAAAGGCAAACTTCTGTTCCCATTCGACGCTAGCCAGCACTCGATCCAACTTTTCAAACGTCGGATTTGGCAACACGTTAGCCCAGGTGAACTTTCTTCCCGAAAGCTCTATCTCTCTCAGATCTAAGCTTCAATGATAGTATTGAACATGAATGGCCATCTCCCGTCAAATTTATCATTGTTCTTCTCCTCACGCCTTCTAATGATGTTGAAATCACCCCCACCAGGATTGGAAGCTGCTCAGAGCCGCAAATCCTAACCAGATCAGCCATGAATTCAGGTTTGAGTTCGGGCTGTGCGGCACCATATACCGCCACCGGAGCCCAATTAAACCCATCGGCCTTCGACCGCAGCCGGAACTTAACTGCAAAGTCTCCCATCACCACACTTCGAACTTCGAGCGAATCACATCTAACTCCGAGTAAGATCCCACCCGATCTCCCTCTCGGTGGCAGACAATGCCAGTCAAAATCAATACCTCCTGATAAAGTATTTAGAAATTGTGGCAAAAAATTATCTCTACCAGTTTCCGACAATGAGATAAAATACAACCTATGCTCGATAGACGCCTCTGCAAGAAACCTTCTTTTAGCCAAGTCTTTCAGACCTCTGCTATTCCAAAAGATTCCTTTCATATTTCGTCATGAATTTCTTTTGCCGTACAGATCCTAGCACTCCTACGCATTGCGGAAGCCGGGTAAATCTTCCGCTTCCACTTGCGTTTAGGAATGTTCTGACTCTCCAGCCGGTCCTCACAACCAGTCTCACAAGGTCTAACCACTACATTCTCAGATGTATCATCCTCCTCCTCAGACTCAGGTAGGGGAGGTATAAGATCCGCACAAAAATTATCGAGCACCCTGACCCCAAAAGCATCAAAGTCGGAATCATTCATGGGTTTAATCGCTGCTAAGTTACGAATCATCTCTAAAGCCCGCTCTGCCTCTAAATCCAGGATATCATTAACAGAATTTGAAATTTCACTATCATTACTACCTAGTGAAACTCCTAATTGATTTGCATTATTAATAATCTCATCATTATAAAAATGCAAAATAGAATTAGAGATATTAACCGACATACCAGTAGTGACCTCAACGTCATGAAGCTTGGCCGCCCTCATGGCGCACCGCTGCTGTATGACGTCAACCTCCGGATGATCCTGGAGATGGCAGCTCAACTGTTGCCCCTCAGAGACCGGATCCGGAATCCCTCCAAACGCAATAACCTCCTTCCGAGTGACCCTGCTCGGGGTGGGGCCTCCTAACTTCAAGCATGCTTAAGTGATTAGAGCATCTCCAACAGATACGCTAGATAAGCCGCGCGTTGAAAAAAGGGCTATATAGCGTGCGTGTGACCGAAAGTAGCGCTCCAGTAGTCACGCACGATAAGCAAGGTTCATCACGCTGGGGAAAATTGCATCCTGTGCTATGTGTTTGATGCGCCCGCTCACGCGCTTAACTGCAAGGTCTCCCATCTCCACACTTCGAACTTCGAGCGAATCACATCTAACTCCGAGTAAGATCCCACCCGATCTCCCTCTCGGTGGTAGACAATGCCTGTCAAAATCAATACCTCCCGATAAAGTATTTAGAAATTGTGGCGAAAAATTATCTCTACCAGTTTCCGACAATGCGATAAATCCAACCTATGTTCGGTAGACGCCTCTGCAAGAAACCTTCTTTTAGCCAAGTCTTTCAGACCTCTGCTATTCCAAAAGATTTCTTTCATATTTCATCATGAAATTTTTTTGCCGTACGGATCCTAGCACTCCTACGCACTGCGGAAGGCGGGTAAATCTTCCGCTTCCACTTGCGTTTAGGAATGTTCTGACTCTCCAGCCGGTCCTCACAACCCGGTCCTCACAACCAGTCTCAGAAGGTCTAACCACTACATTCTCAGATGTATCATCCTCCTCCTCAGACTCAGGTAGGGGAGGTATAAGATCCGCACAAAAATTATCAAGCACCCTGACCCCCAAAGCATCAAAGTCGGAATCATTTATGGGTTTAATCGCTGCTAAGTTATGAATCATCTCTCAAGCCCGCTCTGCCTCTAAATTCAGGATATCATTAACAGAATTTGAAATTTCACTATCATTACTACCTAGTGAAACTCCTAATTGATTTGCATTATTAATAATATCATTCATCATTAGAAAAATGCAAAATGGAATTAGAGGTATTAACCGACATACCAGTAGTGACCTCAACGTCACGAAGCTTGGCCGCCCTCATGGCGCACCGCTGATGTATGTCGTCAACCTCCGGATGATCCTGGAGACGGCAGCTCAACCGTCGCCCCTCAGAGACCGGATACGGAATCCCTCCAAACGCAATAACCTCCTCCCGAGTGACCCTGCTCGGGGTGGGGCCTCCTAACTTCAAGCATGCTTAAGTGATTAGAGCATCTCCAACAGATACACTAGATAAGCCACGTGCTGAAAAAAGGGCTATATAGCATGCGTGCGACCAAAAGTAGCGCTCCAGTAGTCGCGCACGATAAGCAAGGTTCATCACGCTGGGGAAACTGCATCGTGTGCTAGGTATTTGGTGCGCCCGCTCACGCGCGCTGCAAAATCTGGGCTACTGCAGGTGGGGCGGCGGGATTGGACGCCGTGTTTTTGCGCTTCTGGTAAAGCAAAACACCAGGCCAACGCGCTAAAACGCTATTTTGGCACCACAAAAAAAATAGGGCGCCGCGCAACCGCGCGTCTGTTGGAGATGCTCTTAACAAATAAAACACCGCTCAAACACAAGGGATAAACAACCTAGTTCATCCTCCCAATGAGCTGGTTGATGCAGTTCTCGTGGTTGCGCGTTTCACCACCCTCAACCTAGTGGTTCCTCTTCTTCTTGAGGCCTCCTAGCGACTCCTTTAGCTTGGATGGCCAGACAAACTTGTTCGCCTCCTTCAATTGTGGGCCGACTGACAGTCAAGATCTTCGTGAACAAGGTCTCAAATGCATATCATGTTGTGCTTTCCAACACCCTCATGAGCCCAACAAAATGGTCAGTATAACAAGTTGCGTTTGGAGATACAAAGTAAAGAGATCACATGAGGCGGGGCAATCAGCTTCTAACCTCCTCGATGACTTTGTTGCTGGCCAGATGAATCCTTTACTTGTTGAGCTTGCCATAAACCTCTCTTGTACATCAACTCCCTGACGCTCCTTAGGTTTGGGTAGCTACAAATATCATAATTTTATACAATTAGCTAGAAATGGAACATCACATGAGACTCTTTCAATACCCAATGTATCTTTGACTAGTTATGCTCTGGATGCAGAAAATCTCATGGCCCATAATTTCCTTCACAACTAATTCAGCTTAAGAAATGCATGGGGTGATTAAGTATCATACCACTCTTTTTCACAAGGTATTCAACCCCCCATGCTTTAGGAACGGCTAAAGGCATATGTAGTCAAAGTTCTAACAAAAATGATATTATAGGCATTATACATTTGTTTAAAGAAGGTGCCATGACAACAACGGTGCAATCATTGCATCTTGAAGGCGTACCAACACAACCAAAATGTACTGTACACATCCAACATACGCATATGCAACATATGGCTCGACCATGAGCAACATGTTGATGGTGGCTTTGTTGACCTTCAGCGTGAGGAACAGTCCATTGAAGATCTATGAAAGTAAACCAATGGCACAATGAACAAAAGCACTCCTTCTGCTCATAATTATTGTCATGGTTTTAGTATAGCGGAAACCACAACAGGAATTATGGAATGAAGGGAGTAGCAATCATTTTAAACAAGAGATGCACTGAAACAACCAACTATTAGCCAACCCAGCCATCTCAAGCGCAGAAGCTTCAAAATCTTCCTGGCCTTTGGGTGCATGGCATTGATACTGCAGCATGGCACCATCAAAATAGCATCAAATTAAGCAAGCATGGCCACAACAACATAGATATAATGACATACTAGGTAGTGACTTACCCATGGGTCCGTACGACAAACCGCTTAGCCTCATGGTTAACGTACAACCCACCCTTCATCCAGGCCTCACTCTTACTCACGTGAGCAAAACCATCTTTAATGTACATCTAACGAAGTTGAACCATCACATAAAGCATTATTGAAAACAAAAATTAATGTTTCCATCAAGCAAAAGGGAAACCTGACGGTGAGCGCTCATGCTAGAAAACACCAACTAATATCAAATTCCAACAAAGCTGGCAACAATGTATACAACACATCAATATCCAGATGTTCCTATTCATCAAAGTTAAAATATACAACACACAAATCATTTTTTTCCCAGAGATAAATCATTGTTAAATGACACGGGTTTGACGCTTATCATAAGTTGCTGCAAAACCATGCAAAGCTGACTAGGCCATTACTTATACAAAGACATGGAATATGCCTCGAGCAGGGCATGAAATGTACGAAAACGATGCACATCCAAGAGCATACGGTGTTTTGCTGCTACTTCAACATAAGTGAGTGTATTCTCATCATCGCGGTAAGCGAATATTACAATCTACTTCTGAGTAACATTACCATCCATGTTGTCCTATCAATATGAGATTTTAAGCCAAAAAGCACACCGACTACAAAAGGTCCACATCCACTTATAACATTACCATCCATATTCTAGATGTTGTCCAATCAATATTGGCACTCAGTATAATTTACACAAATGTTGTACAGTATTTACATGTATAATTACAAAACACACAACATCCACGTATACACATAAAAGGAAAAAAAACTCAAAAAAAGATGAAAAAAATTAGGCGTCTGTCCAATCGCAAAACCGACAAATGTATACATATGTATGTTCGTGTCTGTGTAAATTAGAGAGAGAGAGAGAGAGAGAGAGAGAGAGAGAGAGAGAGAGAGAGAGAGAGAGAGAGAGAGAGAGAGAAGAGAAAGTTCTGTTCTAACATAGAATGAATCAAGGCATTGGTATTGGGAGAGTGGTGTTTTGGCACATGGGAGAAAGAAAATGATGATAAAAACTTATACAAATATTTCATAGAACTTTGCGCTGTTTTGCAATGTATAAGAACAAGCATATTGTAGGGATGATGTTAGATAATAGTACAATTTATTTGCAAAAAAGAGATAATAGTACAATTTGTACTGTAAATCCATGTTAAGTGTTCAAACACAAAACACCAATGTTGAAGATTAATAGTATCCCAAATGTCAAAGATGAATTGCATCTCATATAGAGTCACTCCCCCATCTCTCTCATGAATGCACGAGTGTGCTTAGTGAAAAGAATGTTTTTTGATAGACCTAGGACATGGATTCTACATGAACCAATGGATAGTGACAAGTCGTTACTATTAGCAATGACTTCCTCTTTCATTTCTTCATCCTTTCCATATCCCTCTCCCTTGTTCGATTTTACTCATCAAATGGCACTCAGTTCATATCTCTAAGTTCGTTCGACCATTGACAAGGTTCAAAGAAAGGGTGGGCCATTCACCATGAAGACTAAAAGTGAGATAGGCATACACGCCACGTACACAAAATCACCCACACACACGCATCTGCACATATACGCACACACAGAGGAAAGAACACCAATCTATACAATAATACGCGAACCAACCTGTGGTTGGATGGTTAGAGGGACTATGATATTCCCAGCTCATCAGGGTTCAAGTCCTGGTGCTCGCATTTATTCCTGGATTCATTACTTGCGTCTGTATGACTTGGGTCATAGAAGGAATTGATTGATCGGTTGAAAAACAAGGTAACGCTTCTCTATATATACGGCTGATTCTAAAAAAACGTACGGCTACGAAATTGACTGACGGTCAATAAAATTTCAGGTGCCTGACAAATAGCAAAAGCAATTTTTCTAACCGTGTATCCACATCAGCACAGTTTCTTCTTAGCACGTGCAATTGAGGAGCTTCAAATGCTCAATTCATACGGTTGAACCTTAAGTTATATCATTATTAGAAACTCCATTCACATACAAATTTGACAATATGCTTTGTGTAACATACATGTCATATACTCCCTCCGTCCCAAAATAAGTGAGTCAAATTTGTACTAGCTTTAGTACAAAGTTGAGTCACTTATTTGGGAACAGAGGGAGTATTATTGTTCTAACCCGTGGTCAAGGGTAATACATATCAAAAAGGTATTAAATCCTAAATATTTAAATTGAAGGAGTAACACCTCGTCTTCTTCCTCCTCAAAGAAGGTAGGGCTCGTGCCTCCTGCCGGCGCCGCCACAGGCCTGCCTCGCCTCTGGTGGCCCTAGGGCCACGGGGGTGTGATGGATCCTGGCAAGGCCCGGCGGGAGGGCTCCGTTGTTAGTTGTTTCTTTGATTTTTTTAGGGTTTGTGTTCTGCTCAGGAAGACGAGACGGTGTCGGCTCCCTGAAAATGGTATAAAGGTCTCCCCGCCTAGCTCCCTTTCCGATGATGCGTCTAGCATCGTTGGTGGGCATGTGAAGGTGTCTGTCTTCAGGTTGAATCTTTTCGATCTACGTTATTCTTCATCGGTGGCAGTTGCTGTTCTGGTTCTATGGGGCCTTAGCACGACGACTTCCCGACTGTCTACTACAATAAGTTGTGCCCGACTCCAGGAAGGGAGGGGTGATGACGGCGGCGTGCCTTCGGCTCGCTTCAGTACTTGTAGTCGTCGCTAGATGGTCTACGGATGAGGATGTAATTTTTATTATTTCTGGTGTTCGTTGTACTGTCATGATTGAAGATGAATAGATCGGAAGTTTTCTTGAAAAAAAAAACTTCATCATCTTGTTTTTACGAAAGCGGGGCACAAGTACATAAACGTTCCAACGGGGAACTGGGGATACCAGTAACCAATTTTTCCAGACTACTCATGAGAGCAACAGCTCAGAACACGAAATAACCAAGCTAAAAGGCTGCTAGCAAAATCCTAAGAAGTATAGAGGGCCGGAGCACTGAATGTTTAAATTCAGCATTAGGCGTATGTCCAACAAAGCTTCACCCAACGTCGATCGTAGCATGTGACTCACGGTAGCACAGAAGCACCAAACAGTATTGGCCAAAGTTTGCAGAAGGCTCGCCCCTTGATGAACAATGAGCACGGTCTTTCACAGAGCTCATATCAATGTTGCCTTGGCCCGTACCCGGTAGACTTGCTCTCAGTGTGCATTCTTATCGGTCTGCCCCATGCTTGAAAACCATCCTCCGAGATGTATATTATGATGGAGTCAAACGCAAGTGGACCTAGAGATGTCTTGCCGATGTCACCAACCCGGTATCCATGCCATGGGCCATTCCGCATTTGCCGCTCGCAGAGAGGCTTGTACTGATCCACACTTGATTCTTCTAACTGTCTTGGTTGTGCCCGTTCAATGTACACCTGGACAGGAAAAGACATTTTCAGTCCATCGGCCTATGACCACACCAAACCATATATACGTGATTTAAAATTCCCAAGTAAGCATGAATGGAAAGCCAAATTTTGTACAAAAGAGACTAAAATTATCATGCTATGTATTACATTCCCTCGTATTACTATTCACTATCAGTCCTAATGTATATAAGCTGGGTATTTAGTTTCCTTTCTGGCAGATAGTTACTCTATTTATTATATAGTTCTTGTGAAACAGAACTAATGTTATTGGATTCGTATCACTGATTAAAATCGCGCTCAAATGGAAATAGCAGCAACTTTTTTGGCATGGAAAATTCAGCCTAAACTGACGCGATCTCCAGCAATCTTGCACAATCTCCCCCGATTTTCGCCTGCCTGCAAATCGCGCCATGTTTTCCCTGCGGCGATTGCGGCCATTATCGCCCACGATTTAAAATCGTGAATATATGCAGATGTACTTGCCTATAATTATGATGTTGTAGTACTAGTATAACATAAGCAACAAATTATAGCAGAGTAACAGTTGGTAAAATCCTCGTTCTAACAGGGAAAAAATATGACTTATATTGTCTGACTTTAACTGGGTTGCACTCAAACAAAAGCTTAATCACCCTCTTATGGATATCCACAGATAGAGAAAGCAAAAGAGACAGGCCTTAATTCCAAAGTTTCAGATTTTTTTTAATTTTGTTTACATTTTTCTGGATTTACTGTTTATGAAGGTGTAGGGGCACCCAGGAGCTATCACACCTTTCTCTGAAACAAACCCAGTAAAAGAATTAGTTATGGTGCACGGCAAATGCCCATAAAAAGTCCCAGTCATTGGTAATATCTCTCGAAAATTCAACTCTGCATTCGCACTAGTAATATGTAGCAGCATTGTCCCAGCAAAAACAAAATTTATGCAGCAGCACTGGTACGATCCAGTCATTCAATATGCATGAAAATTAGTAGAAATTGTGAACGAGGTTGACATAGGTACCTGCCGTCCGTTGATGACATGGCATGGGTCTGCGAAGACGCGGCAGGTGTCAATGGGTTTAGAGAACTGGACAAAGGCGCAGCAGCGGGGCTGGCCAGTGAGGCGGTACGTGGGAATGAAGATGTCAGCCACGTCCCCGTAGCGACTGAAGTGGTTGCGGAGGTCCGCGTCACAGGTGCCTCGGGCCATGTCATCTATGTACAGCCTCCTATTTATATGCATCTTGCTCATTGCTGGTGACATGTTGGGAAGTGGATCCTCTAACATTAAGGAGGAAAGTCACCTAAGCTACAGTGCAATCTAGTGCAAAACAAAGAAGAAAAGTCAAAGGCACTGTAGCAAATAATGTAATTATCTACTGCAGCAGGTTATGTGTGTGGTTACTGTTCATGTAAATAAAATTAAAATTAATTTTATTGCATCATAATTTTGTTTGTATGTAGTTTTTGTAAATGTATACAATAGATTTGTAATTTGCAAATTAATTCAAGTCATTTTAGCATTAGTCATATGGATGTGAAGAAGGAAAGTTAGAGAATTGTAGCTTAGGTGACTTCTCTTCTTGATGTTAGAGGATCCACTTCCGACATGTTGGTGTTTGGTTGGCAACTGTAAACATAAATCGAAAAAGGAACCATTCAGAAAGCTGAAATAGTTGTGATTTGCCTTATGGCTACAATTGTTGGTCAGAAAAGAACGCCATCACGGTGATTGAGCATGAACATTACGGACAACTAAAAATTATAATACAAATCATATAAAAGTTGCAAGGGAAAAAAACACCCTCCGAATTACGGATCAGATTGGAAGAAGAATGATCATAGGGGGCATAGGTTAGGGTTCAAAAAGGAGAGGATTTTGTTGTTGTTGTTGTTGTTGTTGTTGTTGTGTCTGTGTGTGTGTTGTGTGTGTGTGTGTGTGAGAGAGAGAGAGGGGGGGGGGGGGGGGGGGTGTACCGGGATACACTTGATTGTTTGAAATTTCTTGGTCGTGCCCTTGCAATGTATACCTGCACATGAAGAGGCATTTCAAATCTATCAGCCTATAACCACACCAAACCATATACGTACATGGGACTGGAAAAGTTGTGGCTAAATGAACGATGGATAAAATGGAAAAAATGCAGCAGAATCAAAAAATTCTGAAAGTATGTGGTTTCAACTATGATCAAATATTTTAGGTGCTTGCAAATTTTGGTGCACAAATGACATCTGAGGAGCTACAAAAAAATATCTGCTCAAAAGTGCAGAAATCTTGAGAAGTAATTATGTTTTTATGTAGCTCCTCTGATGTTATTTGGCCACCAAATTTTGCAAACACCTACTATATTTGGTCTTAATCGAAGCAACAAAATTTAGATGTATTTTCTTGTTTGTTATTTCTTTTGATTTTATTGTTCATGATGGGTGCAATGCACCCAGCGGGTTTAGAAGAACCAGTCTCGGATGGGATTTAAAATTTAAAATTCCCAAGTAGGCATGACTGGAAAGCCAAATTTTGTAAAAAATGAAATTAACTTCGCAAGTAGGCATGATTTGAAATATTTGAATTTCTATGTACTACCGAAATTACTGAATTTTTTGCCAAAAAATAAAGGATTTCATCGAAATCTCAAGTAGAATGAAAACCATGATTCTGTCAATAATTATATGGGTAAAGAAGAAACTGCGAACGAGGTTGACATAGGTACCTCCCGGCCGTTGATGACATGGCATGGGTCGGCGAGGGCACGGCCGGCATCACGAAGGCTAGAGAACTGCACAAAGGCGCAGCAGCGGGGGCCGCCGGTGAGGCGGTCAGTGGGAATGAAGATGTCAGCCACGTCCCCGTAGCTTCCGAAGTGGCGGAGGAGGTCCGCATCGCCGGTGCCTGGGGCCATGTCATCCACATACAGCCGCCCGTACGCATGCAGCTTGCTCATCGCCGGTGACATGCTGGTGTTTGGTTGGACACTGTGAACACAATCATAAAAGGAACCTTTCAGAAAGCAATGAAATAGTTATGATTTGCCTAATGGCTCATATTCGTCGGAAAAGAACATCACGGGAACAGAGCACGAACTTCAGAGACAACTTATGGTACAAATCAAATGAAAGTGTGGAGGCCAAAAAAAAACACTCTCCGAATCAGATTGGAACAAGAATTTGATGATAGCGAACATCATCATATTGGAGAACTTGACAAAAGCTAGGGTTATGGTTAAAAAAGGACAATATTATGTTGTATGTGTGTGTATTGAGAGAGAGAGAGAGAGAGAGAGAGAGAGAGAGAGAGAGAGAGAGAGAGAGAGAGAGAGAGAGAGAGAGACCTAGTCGTCGAGGATCTCGCCGAAAGCCGTGATCGCTGCTCCGTGGAGACGACGAAATCGACAGGAGGCGGCTACGGGTGTTGCTTACGAAGCTCGGATGACCGTGTTATATATTGATTTTCGTCTTAGCTTGTTTTGTAAACGGATACGGCGGCCGATACGCGTCAGTTCTAAGCCCACTGAGCTTGTTGCTTCCGTGCAAAACATGGAAAGCCCATGACCCGTATAGAAACTAACCAATACGACGCTTATTATATACTAGAGTATTTAAAAATTGATGGCTCTTTTAATAAAAATACGGAATCGATAACCTCCGAACGTTCGGTTTCTGGGCGACCCGGCCCGAACGTCCTCACCGCCGTCCATCGCGTCGCGCGAAATTTGGAGCATACAAAGTCGCCACGTCAGCCCACAAACTCGTTCGGGATGAAACGAACTCTCCCGAACGCCGTCCACTCCTCTGCCTCACTCTTTTTCCCCACTCTTCCCCTATCCTCCCCCGGCCGCCTCTAATCCGGTGAGGCCCCGCGCTAGATGCGCGGTAGGAGAGCCCCGGATGGCGGTAGATGGCTGGATCCCACCCAAGCACGCCAGAGCACGGAGACGAACCGCGTGGCCGTCTCCATGAGTGGTGGCTCGCCGGAGGCCGGGCGGCCGCGTGGGTATGACCGGGTCGAGGCCCTCACCGCCGATCGCGCATGCCTGGAAGCGGAGAACGAGAGGCCCTCCATGCACGTCCGTCTCCATGAGCCGCGGCTCGCCGGAGACCGGGCGGTGGCGTGGGTATGACCGGGTCGAGCCGCTCGTCGCCGAC
Organism: Aegilops longissima; assembly: GCA_021605205.1. Lineage (NCBI taxonomy): Eukaryota > Viridiplantae > Streptophyta > Magnoliopsida > Poales > Poaceae > Aegilops > Aegilops longissima. The sequence goes on from CM038680.1 coordinate 649,675,342, forward strand.
CACGCGCGCCTGGAAGCGGAGAACGAGGCCCTCCACGCGCGACCGTCCCCATGAGCGGCGGCTCGCCAGAGGCCGGTCGGCGGCGTGGTTACGTCCGGGTCGAGGCGCTCGCTGCCGACCGCTCACCGCGTTTTCTACAAATTGTGCAGCTCGTGTCTGTGGTATGAATCGTGCCCACGCCTCTCCCATTCCGGTTCTTCTACTAACTAATGTGAGTTTTCTCGAGACGAGTTGCCGTCCTGCTGATTGTTGGATTTCTTAGAAGATAATCAACATGGGGTGTTGCTTAGTGTAGTACTTTGGGGACTGGAACGTATGTATTAGCTGCAGGAGATGAATCCTCTAGAATTTGTGTCCTGCTAATTAGCACAAATGTGGGTAGATGTTGCCATGGCACATTTTTGCTGCAACATTTTTGTTGCAGGCTGCCATTTTTGTGGTTTTGTTCGGGAGCACATGGCAAGTTACAGATTAAAATGCCCCCCCTCCACCTAAAAATGATGGCAAATCTGTTTCCAGTGATGGCAAGTTGATATGCACCCGACTGCAATTTTGTCATGTTTTGTGCTTCGCAAACATCAATATTTGCCATGGCAAAAACACTTGTATTTCACATGGAAAATTTTAGATTAAGTTGTCATGGCAAATTTTATTTTAAGTTGCCATGGCAAAAATTTTACTCCATTTTTGCCATGGCAAATTTAACTCGATTTTTTGCCATGGAAAAAATACTTTCATTTTCACATGGCAAATTTTGGATTAAGTCGTCGTGGCAAATTTTCTTCTAAGTTGCCATGGCAAATTTATTGTAAAGAGCATGGCAATTTTTATTTAAATATTATATGGCAAATTTGCGTTTATAGAACATGGCAACTTTTTACTATGTATAATTGTGTAGCCATGATATTTTTTAAGTTATTCCCATGGAAAAAGTACTACATTTTTGCCATGGCAAATTTGACTCCATTTTATGGCATGGAAAACTTCTTTAATTAACTTGTCAAAAAACATGCAAACTTGCCATGGAAAAGTTATAGATGTTCAAAAATATGGCAAACTTTTCCATGGTAACTTTAGATGTTCAAAACCATGGCAAACTTTGTAGATGTTCAAAAATATGGCAAATTTTCCATGGCATTTTAAAATGTTCAAAAACATCGCAAACTTTAATATGTGCAAAAAGATGGTAACTTCTTTTAATTAAGTTTGTTCAGAAACATGGCAAACTTTTTTTAATTAACATGTTCACAAACATGCAAACTTGCCATGGCAACAAAAGATGTTCAAAAACATGGCAATTTAAGATGTCAAATACATTTTACAAACTTGCCATGGCAAACTTAAGATGTGCAAAAACATGGCAAACTTCTGTTTTAAGTAAGTTTGTACAAATAGATGGCAAACATGAACATGACAAACTTGCTATGGCAACTAAAGATGTTAAAAACATGGCAAGCTAAGATGTTCAAACCCATGGCAAACTTGCCATGGCAACTAAAATCAGTATTTGTTTATAGATGCAAATTTTTTCATGGCAACTAAATGCATTTTTTGCCATGGTTCGTTGTGTCTTTTTGCCATGTCCGTCCGAAGAATGTTTGTCATGGCCATTTTACAAATTAGTTTGAGAATACGGCAAGTTTGTTCTTTCAGATTTGTTTTTGCCATGGCAAAAAGTTTTGATCCTTTGAAATTTGTTTTGCCATGGGGATTACATGAACGATATCATTACAACTTAATATGTTTTCTTTATATTTTTTCTGAAATTTTCTATGTGTCTACACAGAACCTTTTTCACCATATCACTTCATGGCAACTTTGTTATTTTTTTGTAAATTTCGTAGTGATGGCAACTTTTCATACCGTAGAGATGCAGATTGCCATGAACTTCTTCCTTTTTTTGTGCCATTTTTTAAAACATAAACTTGAAGATGGCAATTTATTTCATAGAATGGCAATAGTCAATGACATTTTTGTCGTGCAAAAGACCAGTGTTTATTAGTCACAGAAAACTGAGCTTTTTACTAGTCATAACTCAATATGGGCTTTATTTTTCGTTTTTCTTTTCACAGGAAAAAGGCATGTAGGCCCACTTTCTCTACTGGACCGTGTGTTTTTGTGTAACGACAAGTTGATCGTTAGGGGAGGTGAGGCGTTAGGGCTGGAGGTTCTTTTCCACCGAACGAGTTTGTTCGGTCCTTCACTACTCCAGCACGAACGAGTCGTTCGGTCTGGTCCCTCCCGAGACCGAACGTTTGCCAGTTATCGACGTCCTAAAAATATTTGTCTAATTTAAAAAATATTCATGCATTAAAATATTCATTTATGTAAGAAAAAAGTAGTTGTCTGTTTTTTTAAATGCTCTTGTGATTTTGAAAATTGTTCACGTGCATTTTCTAAAACGTTCATTTATTTTTCAAAAAATATTTAAAAGAAACAAGAAACAATAAAGAAAAGGGAAAAGGCAAGAGAAGTTAAAAGGGAAAAGGGAAAAATAAAAAATAAATAGAAAAGGCAAAAAGAGGCCACGAAAGGTAGGGCCGGTCTGGCCGCAGACGGGTAGGCAGGCCTCCGACCTTGCCGACGAGCTCCCCGCACCTGTCGTCGCGCCTTCTTTGTCTCGGAACCTCCTCATCGCACTGCCACCACCACACATCAAGCACGACCTCGCGATCACTTGTCCCAAGGGAACACTGAGTTGTCAAGTGTCGTTGTTGGCTCAGCGACCTCCACTGTCATCCTATTGTCCATCTAGTCCATAAGCTCACTGCCGACCATGGCCACCTCCAAGCAACTCGCTCGTGTCTTCGTCCACGAATGAGCCACCGTCCGACCCAGCTCCCAACCTATTCCTTGGGATGCCATAGAGAGAAAGGGTTGGAGAGAGGGGATTGTGGAAGCTGATAAGTGGGCCCCACTGTAGTTTAACAGCCAAGTCAACGGTGTGAGAATCCCCTGCCATGTCATCATGATGTGAGGGCCCCCATACCAGATCAGCCGTCAAACATGGGTAAGTTCACGTTCAGTGCTATGTGCGGAAAATCTTGCGGCACTCAAAGGGAATCCCCTACTCTCGCCCCATTTGTTCGCCCAGATAGTCCAAATGCAGTCCGAACACAAAGCAGCCAACTAGTGAGCTCTCCCAAACCTGTCTGAAATGTTCGATGGAAGGATGTGTTATGTGGAAACCCTGGCCCTAGATTGCTCTAGAAAGTGTTGGATCCGTCATGAGGACCATGCATGGCTCACCTTACATAAATGGCCGATATAGTTTTACATGGTTAACGTCGGACAAAAGGTCGGGTTGCACACGCGGGGTGAACCGGACCATGCCATGTGCCTATAGAGTGACCTTGCCTTTCCTTCCAAGAAGGTATGGTTTATGCTTGGCCTTTGGGTTTGAGTGGATAACTCAGCTTGCTCAGAGATGACGTGGCCAACCATTTTCTGGTTGGCGGTACCTAGATGTCATATACACATCATGGATGGTCTTTGAACTAGTCTTTTGTAAAATTAACGTCATCTCTCTATTGGTTAATTTTACTTCCACTAGACCGAGGATGATAAAGTGATACTCTATGATTAATACCATACTTAGTTAAAACTTCTCTGAATTCACCATGTATTAAATATGAACCACCATCATTCATAAGGGAGGTAATATCACTGGGAGTCACATAACTTGCTTAGTATGTTTAGTTTGGTGCTAAAACTTTGAAAACACGAATTTGTAGTCATCCAACTTGCGTTGTGGTGCAAATACGGTCACAAAACGTGTACGCGGGCGTATCCGCCGCTTGCATGGCGTGCCACACATGCATGGCCCCACTGTCAATGAGTGTTGGTGGAGGAGGCGTTAGGTGTGACATGTGTAACGTCCATTTTGCAGAAACATCCTAGCCTTTTCATAATTGCGGTTGTATAATTCATTCTCACGTAATAAGTACTGATCGATAATTAAGTCTGTGGGTCCCATTTGGCAGTCGGACCTATAAGGGACTCACCTGCCCGCGAACGTGAGAAAGATTTGAAGATTTAAAAATTAGTTGTGCCGTGTGGATTCAAACCACCAACCTCTTCAATCCGGTCTCACGTTCTAACCACGACGTCCTTTGCTTTCTAGTATTGAGATGCATTTGTTGTTATATTGTTCAACCGACAAATACATTCTTTTTCTTTTTTTTTTTGCGACAAATAAATTCTTTTTTTTAGCCGAGACAACCATAAATTCAAGCATATACGAAGAGAACGATGATGTTAGCAATAAGCTTGCTCTAATATCAAGTTATCTAAATGAATTTAGAGGGAGCACAATATTTTTTTTCATGCCGCTCAAATTGTTTATGGTTGGTTTGAACTCCTATGTCAAAATGGACTTGGATCACTTAAAATTCAAATTCAATATTGTACTGTTGCGGTAGGTTAGTTTTCTTCACACCTCTAGGTCTAGAATCCAGATCATGAGGCACAAATACTTTGATTATTTTTGTACTCAATATGTTTTTTTGGCAAAAATATAACCTACACAAGATTCAAACCCGGACAAGTCGCAAGCTAATTAATGGAAATCATCAGGATAAAAATGATATATCATTATGCACTATATTTTATTTATCTAGACTTCTAAATTTTAAATTATTTGAATTCAAACAAAAAAATTGGTTTGTCTGAAAGAATTTATAACCATTTCGAGCGTGAGCGTTTTTTTTTGTTTGCAATTTTGGAATTTGTACTTGTTCATGTGTCTAAGGAGAAACCTAGAATTTTATATGTTGGCAACGACAACTACTCAAGGATGAGCCGATTTTTTTTTCAGAATTCATTCAAATGGATTTTGAATTCAAGAGTTTTGGGCATTAAAATATATAAATTGAAAATACAAAAGAACAGAGCTTGGGCATGTTCCAGTGGTTAGTACTGCGCATCCAGTAGGTGACCCCAGCTTGCAAGCTTATGAAAATATCAGCCGATCCTTACATTCTAAAGTGAAATAAGGTATATTTCTTTAAAGACGTGTTTAGTACAATGGTTGGCTCAGGCCATGTGCGTGCATGCGTTTTTATTTCTCATTTCTCTATCATGTGTGACCCACATGTGTTGATGAGGGGGCTTCTGTGCAATAAAAACAAAGCAGGGGTGTTTCTATAAAAAATGGTTCCAAGCCACGTAAGCACAGGATACATCTGGATTTGCACGAGAACGCAAGCAGGATTCGTTCGGATAGGGATAAGGCTGGTCATAGTGGGGAGTAACTTAGACTAGTAACATGTTACTAGTCTAATGTTATTACCTTCATAGTGGGTAGTGTCATAGATGTGGTAACATAGAGCACTTCATTTATTACTTGTAGACTCATTTTACAGTGGGAACCGCTATGTGATGGTAACATATTATGTTACTCCATTTGCATCTCAAATCATTAATTACTTGCCACATCATATTTCTTGCCTATGTGGCATGCATGTTACTACCTATGTTACTCCCACTATGAGCTAGGGATGAAAATGGAGTGGAAACTTTCCGTTTTTCCGGAGAAAAAATGGAAAAGGAGAGGAAATATGAAAACGGAAATGGAAATTTGCAAAATGAAAGTGGAAATGGAATTTTTTATGCGGAAACGGAAACAAAAACGGAACGGTGTTTTCCGGTGGAACATGCATGGAAATGAAACTTCATGTTTCCGTGAATATGGAATTTCTGTTTTTACTATAGACCTATAATTGTTTTGTAGCCCAACCATCAAAGAGAACACAATGACACAATTAGTAGAATGGATCTAAGGCCCAACTCCTACTACCACACATGTACTCAGCTTGACCCTATACGCAATTGTCCGATACCACTACAATATTATGCTAAGTTGCTAACATAATGATATTATTTTGTAGCCATGTTAACAACTCATTAAATTTGTTTGTTTTTGTGTGTATTTCTCTATGATTCAAGGGGTTTTTAAGTTCCGATCAATGCCTATTTCTGTTTCCCTATCCGCTTTGTATTCGCTCTGTCTCCGTTTCCGGCAGTATCTGTTTCCGTATTCATTTCCGGGGTTTCTGTATTCGTTTCCACTTCTGCAAAGAAATGTGAAAACAAATATGATAGCACTCAGTTCCGTCCGTTTTCATCCCTACTATGAGCAGTCTAAAGTGACTGTATTTGCACGAGAACCCAAGTTGGGTGACCACAAATCCGTATTTTCAAAGTTCTAACACCAAACTGAACATCCAACGTAAGTTCTATGACCTCTGGTGATATTACCTCTTCATAAGAGCAACTCTAGCAGACCCCGCATCCCGCCGGCCCGCGAAACGCGTTAGCAGTTCGCGTAAGAACGTTTTTTGCGGGCCGTCGCGGACGGCCGCAGAGGCAGACCCCCCAAACGGACACGTAAAAAAGGTATTTGCGGAATATACCTTTTTACGGGTCGGCTTTGCGGGGTCTGCTCTTGCGCCCCTGCATCCCGCATCCCACCGGTCCGCAAATATATGAATACCACACCAATTATCAGTACCAACACAATACAACAATCATCCACATTACAAATAATTATTCAAATCACTGAATACAAATATACATAATTCAATACAAAACTTGTCTCGAATACAAATACAAATGAATGGAAAAATGAGTTTGCTACTGTCCAGCCCTTTGCCAATGGTGCTCAATGAGATCCTCCTAAAGCTGAAAGTGTGTGTTTGCATTTTCAATCTCCTTGTATGTTTGAAGAAAATCTCTAATACGGTTAGGGTCTCTAACTGGTGTGACACGGCTGCCTGCATTGTCGTAGAAGAATTTCAAGTTCATGCTTCTCTCATCTTCGAGAATCATGTTGTGAAGAATAACATAACATGTCATGATGTTCTTCAAGGTCCACTTGTCGCAAAAATGAGCAGGACCACGAACAATGGCAAACCTAGATAGCAAAACTCCGAATGCTCTTTCAATGTCTTTTCAGGCTGCCTCTTGCACTCTTTCAAACTCACATTGTTTTTTAGTTTTTGGTTCTTTGATGCTCTTGACAAATGTGCATCAAGGAGGGTATATACCATCAGCAAGATAGTACCCTTTTGTGTATTCATGCCCATCTAACATTCTTAAGAAGTTGCTCCCCGCCTCTACCTATTCTCTCAACATGCACACTATCCACATCATCTCTATGCCACATCATCAATCAGTTTACAAAATCAGCCAATCACTCCACATCAGCAGCCCAGCCACACCAGCACTATCTCCTTGCATGCATTCGCATCCAGTTACCAAACACAAGCATGTATGCAATCAATTACCACGGCCTTCCACCTTTGAAAACATGTCACGTTCCAAAGAAAAAATCATGTGCGTACGCCCTTCCAATTCCGTGCTGACCCACAATCAGCTTATTATTAGAAGGAAACCGCAAAGCCTACCTTTGAAAAAATGGCATGCTCCAAAAAAATCCTTGTGCATACCCCCTCCAATTCCCTGCTTACCCACATGCAGCCCGATGGAAGCAATAAAGAAAGGAAACTATTAGACACGATCTAAAAAATGGAAACTGATGGAGGCGCCATCTTCTCTCCTTCACATTCCAATATCACACAGTAATCTCTTCCCCTTCCTAGCATCTTCTTTTGCCCTTCCAATGGTACAAGTATCGAATCTCCATACGATGAATCCCATCCACATCCCTGTCCTCGCAAACAAAATAATCCTTCTCCTTTGCCCAACGTGCAGTAGCCATCGCCTCGCCATGGATCGACCAGTTATCTTCTTGCTACTATGGCCTGCCGACGACATTGATGTAATGGTTAATATTTGGTGGATTCTGTCAGTTGCAAATTGGTATTTCACCATGATTTAGTTTATGTGTTTTTAGTTTGGTAAGATCGAGGATTTTCAAGATTGAATAGAAATCTCCCTCTGTCTGTATACAAGTTTTTCTTCTGTGAAAATAGAGAGTTGGGCTCCAAAGTCAGGGAAATAAGTTAGGCATATATCAAGTCTTCCTACAGATCCGCGCTTACTTCTCCTATGTTCTGTAATCTTTGAAATATGGTAAGTACTTCAGACTTCCTTTTTCTTTGGCCCATTTTAGTTTCTTTGATCAGACTTAACTGTAGCCTTGGGTACGACTGAATAAATTAGATGTTCATTTTGATGTCTTGCTGCTTGCATCTGTATCCTCACAGGTAACCGCATAGAATGTGTTTGTTTTTCATTGATTAGATATCATAAATTCAAGGCGGCATGTTCAGATTTTAGTGTATATTGGATTACTCCCTGTGCATATGAGAGTTGCAAACTGCGAGGATGCTTATGTAGATCGTGCGAAGCGAGGCAGGTAAAATAGTTTTTATCTATTTAAAGAAACATGTATGTCTACCTATTACATTATCCTTTAGGGTGGAGGCAACACTTTCATTTTTCTTAGGTTGGGATGGTTGACCTCCACTGTACTGTAGAAGGCCTAGAGGCAACAAAAATGATAGATTTTGGTCAGTTCTGATAGGTAATGCACCATACCTGACCTAACATTCTATTCATTTTATTGCGTACCATTCTCAACTAATATATTATTGCTCTCTAGAAGGTACTAAAATGTCTGTCATATGATTAATCATACATGGTATTTCAGGCAGTGGAAAAGTTGTGTTTCAAATATCAAAGGTCCATTTATCACTGGAAAGTTATTTTTCTATCACAACAGATCCTTGTAGAATTGACAATTGAGGTATGATTAATATACTTCTGCCTAAGGTTTGTTGGTTCCTATGGTACATACTGTTTCTGGCTTAACGATTTTCCTATCTGCCCTAGCACAATACAGTAAGTACATTTTACACTGATGACCCATCAATGGATGCACAATTTTGTCATTACTTTAAGGGATGCTGCCTTTAGTGGAAAAAACAAGTAATTGATGTTTGTTTAATGTGTATCTCAGCTGATCGGAAACAAATAGTAACTTTGAATTCTCTATACAGGCGCCTCTGCCATTCGTCGCCTTCTATATTCATGCACTGTATAGTTATATCGAACATGCATCTCTATAGTTGATATTTTTTTACCACACTAGCATAACATCTGTAGTTAAACTATCTGTACAAAAATTCAAGTATCATTTTTTTATTTTCTATACATCTAAATTTTTATTAGCTTATTTTTCCGCTGCAACGCGCGGGATATTATATAGTTGATTGTGTAGTTGCAAGCAGGAACATCACCACTAGCAAGTCTAGCAAACAAATGAGACCGCTGCAACACATTGATATCATTGAGAGTGCCCAGCATACCAAAGAAGCAATGCCAAATCCATAAATCCTCGGATGCTACGCCCTCTAGCACAATTGTGGCATCATGAGACTTGACACAATACATTCCTTGCCATGCCTTCGGGCAATTTTTCCATGTCCAATGCATACAATCAATGCTACCTAGCCTGCCAGGCCACCCTCTTCTCTCATTAGATGCCATCAATTTCTTTGTGTCATCCTCGTTCGGTGCCCGAAGATATTCGGGACCAAAGGCATGGATGATCACTTTGGCAAATCTACGCACCGACTCAATTGTTGTATCTTCACCAATGCGAAGATACTCATCCGCATAATCAGTCGGAACCCCATAAGCAATCACCCGCATAGCTGCCGAGATTTTTTTATATGCACTAAATCCCTTCAAGCCCGCAGCATTTCTTCGTTGCGTATAATACCGACAATTGGCCTCGCAAGCTTGAACAAGTCTAACAAAGAGGGATCGGCGCATTCGGTGCCTTCTCTGGAAGAGGTGAGGTGGATATGTTGGATTCTCCGCAAAGTAGTCTTGCATCAACATCTCGTTCCCGAGATGGCGATTCCGAGGGATGCAAAGACGCCCGACGGTCGATCCTCGCCGCCTCTTTTGGTTCTTGTCTTTGTGCTCCTTGACGGCAAGAGCCATCAGTAATGTTTGCTGCCGGAAGTTTGAGAGCATCATCTCAACATCCGAGTTGTCTGAATCGGACGAATCGGAGAGTAGAAACTTCTCACACGGGGTCAATTCCATCTACATGAACGAGGAGCACACTCCGCGTCAACCAACCGGGCTCAAATTCCATCGACACGAAGCAAAATAACAATAACCGGCGGCAACGAGGGCCGCCTCGAGGGCGGTCGATCCCCGGCGGCGACAGCGACGAGGGGCGGCTCTTCTCGCCGGATCCGCACGGGCAGTGCGGCCTAGCGGTGGTGAACGGTGCAAAAGGCCCCGCCGGCGCGATTCCGCCAGTTGTTTTGGCCGGAATCGGTGGCGGCGGACGGGCGGAAGCTGTGGCGAGCGACGGCGGAAGGAGGTGGGGAAAGGGGCGAGGGCTGAAATGTCCCTCCCACCAAATGCTTCACTGCGATACGGGGCACCGCAGGGGCGAGGCGGAAACCCGCTGAAAGATCGTGGATGTCGCCTAGAGGGGGGGGGGGTGAATACGCGCTTTAAAATAATTACGGTTGAGGCTTGAACTAATGCGGAATAAATCTAGCGGTTAATTTGTCAAGCACAAAACCTACAATAACTAGGCTCACCTATGTGCACCAACAACTTATGCTAAGCAATAAAAACTACTTAGGTGATAGCAAGATATATGATAAGAAACAATATGGCTATCACAAAGTAAAGTGCATAAATAAAGGGCTCGGATAAGAGATAACCGAGGCACGCGGAGATGACGATGTATCCCGAAGTTCACACCCTTGCGGATGCTAATCTCCGTTTGGAGCGGTGTGGAGGCACAATGCTCCCCAGAAAGCCACTAGGGCCACCGTAATCTCCTCACACCCTCGCACAATGCAAGATGTCGTGATTCCACTAAGGGACCCTTGAGGGCGGTCATCGAACCCGTACAAATGGCAACCCTTGGGGCGGTCACCAACCCAGACACTTTGGCAACCCTTGGGGCGGTCACGGTACCGTCAAATTGCTCAAGGCGATCTCCACAACCTAATTGAGACCCGACGCTTGCCGGAGCTTTACACCACAATGATTGAGCTCCAACACCACTAACCGCCTAGGGCGCCCAAGCACCCAAGAGGAACAAGCTCAAGGGCACCAAGCACCCAAAAGTAATAAGCTTCTCAACTTGTAACTTCCACGTATCACCGTGGAGAACTCAAACCGATGCACCAAATGTAATGGCAAGGGCACACGGAGTGCCCAGTACTTCTCTCTCAAATCCCACCAAGCAACTAATGCTAGGGAAGAAAATGAGAGGAAGAACAAGAAGGAGAACACCAAGAACTCCAAGATCTAGATCCAAGGGGTTCCCCTCACATAGAGGAGAAAGTGATTGGTGGAAATGTGGATCTAGATCTCCTCTCTCCTTTCCCTCAAGAACTAGCAAGAATCCATGGAGGGATTGAGAGTTAGCAAGCTCGAAAAAGGTCAACAATGGGGGAAGAACACGAGCTCAAAGGATTAAGTCTCAATGGGAAGAAGACCCCCTTTTATAGGTGGGGAGAAAATCCAACCGTTATCCCCTCACTCAGCCCGCACGACGCGGTACTACCGCACGGAGCTGCGGTACTATCGCGGTCGGCTGCGGTACTACCGCTGCAGGTTGCGGTACTACCGCAAGTGCAGCACTGGCCAGATGAAGACCTGTTGCACAGGGCAACGAGCGGTAGAACCGCCGGAGCGGTACTACCGCTACCTATGGTACTACCGTAAGGCAGGCAACACTAGGCGCAGAGAAAGCACGAAGTAAAAATTACTCCGCATCTACTCACTGGGGAGGACCTGCGATAAACTCCGCACGGTACTACACGCGAAGAGCGGTACTACCGCGTAGGGCGCGGATGTAAAAAATTACATCTGCCCCTACTTCCGCTCATGCTGCTAAGCCTGGCCAGAGCCCACGGTACTACCGCGCCCGCGGCGCGGTACTACCGCGTAGGGCGCGGATGTAAAAAATTACATCCGCCCCTACTACCGCTCGAGCAGCTGCGCCTGGCCATATGCCACGGTACTACCGCTCCCACAGAGCAGTACTACCGTGAGCACCTGCAGTACTACCGCAGGGGACTGCGGTACTACCGCAAGGGCCTGCGGTACTACCGCTCCGGAGAGCAGTACTACCGCATGCCCCAGATCAGCAACACTAGGAGTCCTTCATTTTGCAGAGAAGACAACAGAGGAAAACAATAAAACCAGAACTGCCATAACTTCTGCAAATGAGCTTCGAATTGAGCAAACTCAAGCTTGTTGGATACAAGACAACGAGTAGCATCAAAACAGAGACTGGTTATAGTAAGAAGAGGCAGGGGAGGTATGCCTAACAAGCAAAGGAGTGAAACTCCAACAGAGAAGAACCGGCATACCCTCCAACATCAAAAACATCATAGAAGACGCATGTGAACTCCGTTTTCTATGAACTCGAGCTTGTCATAAAAATGACCATAAGCTCCAAAACTCGCAAGGAGAAGAACCAAACAAGAACCAATAAAGATGATGCAAGGATGCAATGGTTTGAGCTCTCTACGAATGATACGATCAAGCAACTCATCGAGAGCCCCCCTTGATAGTACGGCAATCGATCCTAAAACCCGGTCTCCCAACTACCACCATGAGACCGGTAAAATAGAAAACCTATCAAGGGCAAACCTCTGCCTTGCACAGAGTCCACTTGAGCTAGATGATGACGATCTACTCCTCCTCAAGATGGACCACCTTTCTTGATTGCGTTGGCTCGATGAAGACTAGTTGATTGCTCCCCCATACTCCACTATGGGTGAGCCATTCTTCCGCTTATCTTCACAAGTCCATTGTCACCACAATGGACGGAAAGCTTCAAGCACTTGATCTCTTCGTGATGCATCACTTGAACTTGCACACCGCAACCTAACCCCACAAAGAACTCTCACGAAGACCATGGGTTAGCACACAAAGCTTAATGGACAATGCTTACTATGCCATGGGATCACTTGATCCCTCAGTACATCTTGTGCGCTTTGTGTGTTGATCAACTTGATTCACTCTTGACTTAGTCTTGATCAACCTTGATTCTTTCCAACTCTCTTCATTTGGATGATGTCTTGAAGGTAAACATGAATGATCAAACAATCTTCTTCTTCAAGACATGCTTGCAATAAGCTCAACTCTCAAATGACCAATCTTTGGATAATTCCTTGAATAGCACCTTGGTCGCCACAAACTCTCCTTGAAACCAACACATGTACTCCAAGAAAAGCCTATGGACAAAACCTTCAAATAAACTCAAGGCAACCGTTAGTCCATAGAGACTGTCATCAATTACCAAAACCAAACATGGGGGCACCGCATGTTCTTTCACCCGCGAATACGCGGGTTGGGGCCGAGTTTTTGCCGCGCCCCTCAAAAAAATTTGCGGGCCAGCCGCGTTTGCGGGGTCTGTTCGAGCGGGATTTTCCGCGCCGACCCGCATTTTGGCGGTTATTTTATGGGTCGGGGCCTTTTGCGGGGTCTGCTAGAGTTGCTCTAAGGTATCTAGAAACTCCAAACCTTGAAAAGATAGCACCTTTTAATATTCTAATGGAAGTATGATGATCATTACTTTTAGTTGGAGTAACTTCTACCACTTGGTGACATAATCAATAACAACTAAAATATGTGTTACAATATGAAGTTGGAAAAGGTCCCATTGAATCAAAACACTAGAAATTAAGAGGTTAGTAAAAAAAAATTATTCATAGGCATGTCTTGAGGTTTGATAATATTACTACTCTTGTTCCTCCTATGTCTGGTGGAACGTCGACAAAGCGTCGACACAGGCTGGACCTCCGCCATGGCGACGTTGTAGTGCGCCTGCGCCTGCTCCATGGGTGAAGTCGGTGTGCACATGAAGCGCGGTAGCCGAAGCGGTGTCGTCGGAGCTCGTCCCCCATCGTGGTCTCGTTGGAGGAGGAGGCCTCGGGTGAGCTGGCCGGCAAGCCGGCCTCTACCCGCTTGGCACGGTGGCTCTGCCAGGCAAGGGAAAGGGCGGCCACGGCATGCTTCATCTCCATGCAGTCATGGCGTATGTAGTGCAAGGGAGGGGATGGGAAGGGGCTTCTGTTATGGTGTGGAGTTAGGCAGGTGTGGCCGCCTTTATATAGAGGATTCCTGTGAGGCCAGACGTCAGGGGGCATCCATGCGCGGCGCCGCAGTGGGTTCCTCGGCTGGCGAGCCTGCTTAATGGCGGAATATGGACGGACAACGGCATTGAATGAGCATGGTAAATATTTGTCCCGTCTCGTCCAGTCACGCGTTTCCTGCATTGAACAGACGTGGACACCGGAGACGCGTCACGGGCGGCGCCCTCGGCTGGCGCGCCGCTTCAATGGCGGAGGCAGTAAGAGGTCACGTCTGCCCTAAGCCATCTTCAATGTTGAGCGGTGCGCTCTATAGCGGAATGAATGCGGGCAGCTGACGCAGGACGAAAACACGCGCGGGCGAGTGAGAAGGGGTTTTGGTGGGCCAGGGCGTTAGAAGAGGGCGTGGGATCGGTCTGAACTACCACAAAGCTCCTCATGTTTGTATCTGATTTGGCGAAGAATTCGCGTCTTAACTATGCTGCGGACTGATAAAAGGCCTGTATTGGATGGCTTACGCTGTTCGAAAAACACGGTCCACAGTCCACACGCATGTAAAAGGTTTGTATGTCAGTGTTGGAGATGCCCTAATCACGCATCGGTCGCCCCGTGCTCTACCGCATCAAAAGTCATCGCTTCTGCAGGAGTCAGAGGAAGACGAGGTCCGGCCGGAGCACGAGTGTCCGCCGAGAAGACCAGTCGTGATAGACATCATCCTTTTATAACTTTCAAAGTTAGCCGCCATGCAGTAGTAAATCCGTTGGTTGATCTGGCATGTTCTCGATGATGCCATCGTGATGTCAGGATCGCTCGTCTCATTGTGATCCGATGGCAAAACGGCTCCATGCATGATATCCAGCGGTCGGTGCTCTTTCGATTGCCCGGCCGGATTCATTCATCGTGTGTGAATCGTCGGATTTTTGTCATGTATACAGAGCACTGACTCATCCGATGGAGCAAACCCACAGGCCACGTCAGAGATTTACTATTCATGCCGAGCTCAAATGAGCTCACCGGTAGAGAAGGGGACTTTCGCTTCCGAACCCAATATAAAGTATAAATGGCGGAATCAATACAAAATCATGATACTATTCCTTCTCTAGGAAATGCGTTGCGAACTTATGATTCATGTATTGAAAGCAAATGAAAAAGTCCATTTTGGTCTCTCAAATCATCGACTTGATTGGATTTGGTCTTTAAAGGAAAAACTAGTAAAACTAGGCAAATTTAGTTTCTATCCCGACTTGAAGCGGTTATGTTCATAACTTAGTGTGATTTTGAGCACATGTGACACGTGGCAGCCAAATCATCTCTTCGGTCTTGTTTCAAACATTTGAAAGTTCAGGATATATATTATAGGTAGGCTATTTAGTTGAAGCTTCCTGATAGGGGATGGCAAATCAAATGTTTTTATGGCAATCTATATTAGATGACAACTTTAGTTTGCAAGCACGGTAAATCCTGACAAAAATGTACCAAAGCGGATTTATCATACTTATCAACTAAACTTGTCATCCTCGGGCAACATAAATTGCCATGAAAATCATATGCAATTGCTATACTTCCAAATTGGCGTTCGCTGGTTAAGAGGGTCTTAAATTATTTGGTTTTAAAGTTTGAGGTACCAAATCTGTACGAGTTGACAAATTTAGCGGTGCTAAACATTAATTGCCTGAATTTATTTATTCGATCAACACATCGTATATCACCAGCCCGAAGGGGGGTCTTCATGGCTAGCCGAGACGTCACCATGGAGTGCGAGCTAGAAGGTCATCGGAGATGGGGATGCCATAGCGTCGTCGGTAAAGGAGAGGCAGGAGGTTTGCAAGTTTGAGTCCGGGTGTCGTTGGTGCCGGAGTTGGTGGTTGGGGCTTTAGAGGGAAGACCGGGGCAGCGACAACACGGCGAAGGCGGAGGTACCGGCCGGTCGCAGGTGGTTGGCCGGCAGGGCAGGTCACAGAAGAGAGGAGGAAAAAGAAGGCGCACGGGAAGAGGAGAAAGATGGCTCCATTGGATTTCAATCTAACGGCTAAGAAAAACGAATGATGCTAAAAAAACTGTTGCACTGCAAGTATGTGGCCCCTATATTAAGTGACCAAAATGTAGTGTACGTACTCGGCTTCAGCCCGGCACGTTGCTGTGCCGCGTGCGGTGGCGGCGCACGGTGAAGATCGAATCAACCCACGATGAGTTAGTTTATAACTAATTATTACTCCTCTGTTTCTCTGTTTCTCCTCCTTGCGTAGAGCCGCCGCCGGCTGCTGCTTCTGCTATATAAACGCACACACGCACGCCGGCACTTGAGTCATCTCGCGCGGAAAAGTTGAAGTGTTCTCTGCTGCTCGTGTATTTTAGCCCTGCAAACAGAGCGACCTTGGCTGAGTTGCGTGCGTGCCGTCCGTCGCTGTTTGCATGGCCTTCGCGCTCAAGGCGTCCCTCTCCGTGTCCTCCTCGGCTCTGCCGTTGAACCACCCCATGCGTCGTGGCCAGGCCGCGGTGGCGGGGCCCACGCCGGGTAGGCCCCTGGTCGGAGCGGTCGCCGTGGCGGCGGTGACAGCGCCCGCTCCTGCTGGGAGGTGCGCGTCGCTATCCGCGGCCGGCGAGCGCGGCCTGTCGGTGGCAGAGGCCATGTCTCGCGTCAGGGCGAATGGCAAAGTAAGTGCGCCGAGTGTACTAAGCTCAGTTCGCAGCATGCACGTAAAAGATCGATGCTAATCGACCAAGCTTTACTGTTGCGCGCGCGCGCAGACGGCGTTCATCCCGTACATCACCGCCGGCGACCCCGACCTGGCGACCACGGCAGAGGCGCTGAGGCTCCTTGACAGCCTCGGCTCCGACGTCATCGAGCTCGGCTTGCCCTTTTCGGACCCCTCCGCCGACGGGCCGGTGATCCAGGCCTCCGCGGCGCGGGCGTTGGCCGCTGGCGCAACCACCGACGCCGTGATGTCGATGCTGAAGGAGGTGACGCCGGAGCTGTCCTGCCCCGTGGTCATCTTCTCGTATTTCAGCCCCATTGTGCGACGTGGGGCAGGGAGTTTCGCTGCGGCTGCCAAAGAAGCCGGTGTCAAAGGTAATTAGCAAACTAAATATTTTATCCGACGTTGACAATCAACACAACTGATTTGCTAATTCGCACTTGTTACATGCATGTACTCCAGGCCTTATCATACCCGACCTTCCATATGACCAGATGCATGCTTTCAGGAAAGAAGCCATCAAGAACAATCTAGAGCTGGTACATGCATGCCCTCATTAAACATTAATGCAATTTTAACAGAACTCAGGATTAAGCCAGTCCTTAAACAAGTTATGGTTTTTCAATAAATGATTATAGATCCTCCTGACAACTCCAGCTACACCATTAGAGAGGATGAAAGAAATCACAAAAGCTTCAGAAGGGTTTGTTTACCTTGTAAGTTGCACAACACACATGCGTACAATCCTAGCTAGCTTCTTATTACAATTTTGGCTTTGTGGTCAAGATCTCATGATTAACATTTTAATCCCATAATAAATAACACTATGCAGGTAAGTGTTGTTGGAGTTACAGGAGCCAGGGCGACCATAAACCCACGTGTCAAGGATCTTCTTCAGGAGATTAGACAGGTTTATAGAAAAAAATTATAACCATCAATTATTTTCTCTTAACCAGTAAAGAAATGGGGGTTTGCCTCCTTTTCCATAAAAAAGTAAAGAAATAAATTTCCCACCTCGTTATGTTCAAAGTATCATCTGTCAAATATCTTTCGTAATTGCTCGCAGGTCACAAACAAAGCAGTGGCGGTTGGCTTTGGCATATCAACCCCGGAACATGTTAGCCAGGTAGATAACACATCGAGAAATTCACCAAAAAATTATGATCTTGATTAAAAAATCTCAATAAGATTACTACATTGCTGACCTCCACTTATGAATGGACATAGATTGCCGAGTGGGGTTCAGATGGAGTGATCATTGGTAGTGCAATGGTGAAACAGTTGGGTGAAGCAACTTCTCCGAGAGAAGGATTAAAAAGACTAGAAGTATATGCCAAGAGTTTGAAGATTGCACTCCCATGATATGGAATTAACATGGTTAATTATTTAGGGTGGCAAGCCAGCATGGTGGTCAAAATTTAAATCAGTAGAAGTGTAGAAGGTATTTGCATTTTTTGTGTCGCAAAAAGAGACTAGTGTTTATCTTTATAGTTAGTGTTTGCATATGCTTTTGTTCCTTTGTTGTGTTAACTTGGGAGTGTTAATATCAAGTGAGTGAAATAATTACATTGTCAACCTCCACTCATTGGTGGACATAGATTACCAAGTGGGATGTAGATGGAGTGGTCATTGGTAGTGTAATGGTTAAACAGTTAGGGTGAAGTGGTTTCTCCAAGAGAAAGGTTGAAGAGGCTAGAAGACTTTGCGGAGCATCAGGGATGCACTATAATGATATGTAATAGCATAGTTCATTTCCTAGATCACCATGATATGTGGAAATAAAGGCAATGAATTGTTCTTAGTTTGTGGTCAAGTATGGAAGGGTAGAAGCAACATAGTTACCTGTTGTTTTTGTATGACAAGAAAACCAACAGCTAGCATGTTGATTACCTGATCACAGCACGCGACACCACCTACCACATGCGCTACTACCCTGACGCTGATTCCTCATCGTACGACTAATAACCAGGAGCCGCACCCTATTAGAAGAACACGAGCAAGATAATTTTGTCAGGGATAATGGTATCATCGCCTCCTCCCAAGCACAACTTAGAAGGTACTTTTTTCATTGATAGAGGTGATCCACCTACCCAAAAAATCAACGGCGTGTTTTGGGAAGAGATGCATCCACACTCCCTGCAAGGTGAACTGCATCTCCACACTCCTCCAGAAGATATTGCCACACATGTGGTAAATACTCCAGACTCATTGTTTGGGACAACTGCAATGGGGGTGGAAGACAAAGAACAACATTGTTCGCCTTTTAAATGGCTTCACAAAGTCCAAGGGCCTCCACCCCCTCCCATGGCAAGCATTCTTGAAGAAAATACCTCCACCATAGTCCTTGAAGAGAATGAGATTGCGGCTGCATCAGCTGATGAAGAAATTCCACATGCTTTTGAAGCAAATGAGCAGACCACTGAAAATGTCAGTGTAAATAAGAATGCACTGGGCAATGCCTCTGTTATTGAAGAATTTGCACAAGAGGCTAGGGATGATGAATAAACTGCCAATCCAACTCAAAGGTCGTGGCCCTGACTCAAGATGCATGAAATCCGACAAACCAAACCGTGAACTGACTGTCTTCAACAGGCCAATTGTGAACACTGTGTCGCGTCTGCCTCATCTTCGTGGTCCTGGCTGAAAAGGGCCTTACTGGTTCAACGAGCGAAGAGTTGCTCATACTCTGAGGTTCTTCGAGTCTGATTACAATCCACATTATGCCCCGCAAATCACTTCTGGAACCATCATCAGCGCCAATACTATTCATGTGTGTTATATAATCAGTACAGAGTTTTTGCTCATCGGCATATCTCCATTGGTGCTCATTGCCTGAATTCGTTGAGGCCTCCATGTTATCTTTTGCGTCACATGTAGCTTCCTCCTACTTATAATGCATCTGAGTTCCTATAATGTAATAACTATGCTATAACCTGATCTATGTTTATCGGCTCTGCTGACATTCATGATTCCACACGTACCTCACCTACCATTAATTGCTAACATCGATCTCACCTGCTAACACAAACAAAATTCGTATACATGAGCCAAAACAAGTAACAAACATGCCAACCCAATGTGCAGAGCCAACAACGTAACCAAAACAAGCCACCCCCTGCTTCCTTTGCTGGAGCCGAACTTTAAGCTGAGCAAGAGGTGCAATTTCTGGCTTTTGTTGGCCGAGTCGAGCTCCGCAGTAACCACCTGCATGACAGAGAGGTGCAGGACCTCGCCACAAGCACTTGGGCCTGCTGTCGAGAAGGCGGGAGGAGGAAGAGAGTGTGCTGTGGAGGCGGCTCTGGCCACGACGAGAGTAGACAGGAGTGGTGGTGGCGCTGATTGAAGGGGAGGGGACCCGAAGGGCGCACAGGATGGTTGCTCTTGTGGGGAAAAGGATGGGGATGGCCGGAGTGAAGGAAAAAAAGAGAGAAGAGAAACAAAAGAAAATAAGTGGCAACCGACGAATGAGTGGTCCCATATGAAAGTACTACCTATGTAACTTTTTATAACATGTTTTTAGAGTTGCATTTTAGTAGATTTGATCTGGTAGTGTAAAAACATTTTAGAAAGAAGAATAGTGTTGCTTTGTTTTCATTAACTGCAATATCTACCCGCATAAGAGGTAGATAAGTGCACATAAGCACAGATAAAAAAAACTAGCACAACGTCATAAAATGTTAGCCAAGTCCCAGCTGGTTGGATTCAAGACCTAACAACAAAAAAATCATAAAAGGGTTACACGCCATCCTGTTCATAAAAAAGGTACATGACATTCTCTTGGCAAAAAAACAAATACATAGTATGCAATTAAGATTTCTAGTGCCCATCAGCCAGTGAACCTGAGAACAAAGGAACATATGAAAGATAAGGACTCTTCCAGTCGTGTGCAAAATCACTTATAGAATTCACCTTCCTAGAAGCCATGTCGTATGACATTAGTTTCGTCGCTGATCTGCATGTCGAGTAGAATCTCGTAAGTAGTATAAATATCAGATTGCATTCTGGGTGGATGATAATATTGTAGTCCTGCTCATAAGATGAATCCTCTGCTCCAAACAATTGCAAATGGCTGAGACTGTGCTTCAAGGTCCAATTTTCAGTACTAGAATCTTCAAGAGCCCACATTGATAGTTCAGAATCACTAGAAATTACAACATACAATTGTCCCTGTGATACATAAACTTCACGAGCAATACAAGAATCATGTGACGTAGGAAGGTGAATGACCCTACAATTTCCCTCCAAGTCGACGGCTACAACCTTATCTTCATAGGAAGATAAATATAGAACCCCTCTGAAAAATGCGCTACTGGAATATTTATTTATATCAATTGGACATTTCCAATCGCTCCGATGTGTCCAGGCTCCAGCTTCTGAGGAGTAGATCCCCAATGGCTTGACGTGTGTATCATTATCATCCGTCGGTGCAAACTCAACTACATGGAAGTGAGAGGAGACGACCGGGTCGAACCCAAGGCGAGCGACGCGCAGCTCGCGGGACCGGTTGGTGCCAGGCACGGTAATCCATGTCTTGGTGGCCGGATTGCACACCACGTAGTCCGTGTTGGGGCTGGACAGCAATAATGCGCTGCACAAATTCACCGACACGGCAAATATGCACACTACACAACCCCCTTCACCTGTGATGAACTTTGAGGACAGCTTCAACTAACAAGTAAGCAGCGGAATAACACAAACAACATGCACAAGTGACACAGGATTTAACGTGGAAAAACCTCCTCAGCTTGAGGAGTAAAAAACCACGGCTGTGGACCGACCGGTCCACACAACTTCACTATGAGAATGATGAGTACAAAGTATTCTCTAGAACCTCTAGAGAGATTTACAACACACTCTCCACGTTGCCAACCGGCAACAACAACAACAACCACAAGAAGTAAGATTTCAGCAAAGCACAGTTTACGCAGCTTCTGTACCCTTCAGTGTTTTGCAAACTGCTCTTAAACCGCTGAACCAAACAACACCAAATTTGGCAGACAAATAGACACACGAGCTCCTGAGATCCCCTCCAAAATTCAGCTCAATCGGACATCGTTTGCCTACCCAAACTGTTCGTCTCCCAAAACTACTCTGTTCTGAAACTGCAGCAGTCAGAGCTGACAAAACCACTCTCAAATCTGATGCTCCACTGACCCAATCCTCGAACCAGCTAACCAAATCGAAGTACTCAAACTAAGGAACGAGCTCACCAAGTTTGGGGTCGATCCAAGCACGTTTGAGCCTCCAATCACCAGCTTGAACACTGTCTAGTCAGATGCAGCAAATCTGGACAGAACCTCTGCTTCTTCTTCTTCCTCTCTCTCAGATTGTGTTTTCTCTTGTGTGCTCTCTCTCTCACTCTCACGAATGGCAGCCACCACCAGCAAGGGGTGGAGTGGCTAGGGTTTTCTTCTTGCTTCACTTCCTTGAAGCGCCTCAACCGTTGGATGCAGAACAAATCAACGGTTCATATGTGTTGGACTTGTGTGGGCTGATGTTGGGCTGCCAACACACCTCCATGTGGAGGGACTTAGCCCAACAAACTCCCCCTCCCGACATCATGGAGGGCCTCACTGCCTGCCGGCAGCCATGCCAGCGAGCCGGCGGCATACTTCGAGCTTCTTCCTTGTCACCACTTTAGTCAACATATCAGCCCCATTGTCATCGGTGTGAACCTTCTCAAGTTGCATTTTCTTGGAATACAACACATCTCGAATCTAATGATAACGGACTTCTATATGCTTAGACCTTGAATGAAAACTTGCATTCTTACTCAAGTGAATAGCACTTTGGTTGTCACAAAACAACACATACTTATCTTGCTTAAAACCAAGCTCACAAGCCAACCGTTTCAGCCACAATAGCTCTTTGCTCGCCTCTGTTACAGCAATGAATTCAGCTTCAGTTGTATTCAATGCCACACACTTTTGCAGCCTGCTTTGCCATGACACCGCTCCCCCTGCATAGGTAACCAAGTAACCTGAAGTAGACTTCCTTCTATCAACATCTCCAGCCATGTCAGAATCTGAAAAAGCAATCAGCTTTGCCTCACCGTCACCGAAGCAAAGTTTCAGATTTGTGCTGCCCCGAAGATATCTCAAAATCCACTTCACGGCTTCCCAATGAGGTCTTCCTGGATTGGACATAAATCTGCTCACAGTACTAACCGCGTGAGCAATGTCAGGCCTTGTACACACCATAGCATACATCAAACTCCCAACCGCTGAAGCGTAAGGAACATGATGCATTTCCTTTTTCTGCTCACCAGTGGTAGGACATTGCTTTCTGCTCAACTTGAAATGGGCTGCTAGTGGACAACTTACAACTTTAGCATTTTCCATCCTGAACTTCTGAAGTACTTTCTCAATATACTTCTCTTGAGACAAGTACAACTTGTTGCAATTTCTGTCTCGCTCAATTCTCATTCCGAGAATGTTCTTTGCTGGACCTAAGTCTTTCATAGCAAAACATTTGCTCAACTCCTTCTTCAACTTAGCAATCCTAGAGACATTCTTGCCAACAATCAGGATATCATCAACATAGAGCAATAATATGATGAAATCATCACCTGAGAACCTCTGAATAAACACACAATGGTCTGAGCTACACTTCTTGTAGCCTTGCTCCCCCATGACAGTTTCAAACTTCATGTACCATTGTCTTGGTGCTTGTTTCAGGCCATAGAGACTTTTCTTCAGCTTGCACACATAGTCTTCTTTGTCTTTCACAAGAAACCCCTCAGGTTGCTCTATGTATATTTCTTCCTCCAACTCACCATGAAGGAATGCTGTCTTCACATCCATTTGCTCAACCTCCAAGTTGAGACTTGCTGCCATG
The DNA here is from genome assembly GCA_021605205.1 of Aegilops longissima. Taxonomy (NCBI): domain Eukaryota; kingdom Viridiplantae; phylum Streptophyta; class Magnoliopsida; order Poales; family Poaceae; genus Aegilops; species Aegilops longissima. The sequence goes on from CM038680.1 coordinate 649,698,926, forward strand.
CCAAGGATTACTCTTATGGATGTCATCTTCACAACCGGAGAAAAGATCTCATCATAGTCAATGCCTTTTCTCTGGCCGAATCCTTTTACAACTAGCCTGGCTTTGTACCTTGGATGTGATGTGTGCTCTTCTTGCTTGATTCTGTAGACCCACTTGTTCTTTAAAATTTTCTTGCCCTTGGGCAACTTCACCAACTCATAAGTATGATTCTTATGCAAGGAATCCATCTCTTCTTGCATAGCCTTTTTCCACTCCTTCTTGTGCTCATCTTCCATTGCATCTGCAAAGCATTCAGGTTCTGAACCGTCAGATAATAACACCACGTATTGATCCGAGGGATACCGCTGGAAGGAATTCGACCCTGTTGGATCTTCCGAGTGGAGCAGCTGGTGGACTTTCGGTGCTGGTGCTTCTTGCTGATCCGGATCATCAACTTCAGCATCATAATCTTGTTGCTGCTGCTGGGGAGCATCTTCTTCACCGCACCACCATGTACATCATCTTGTACATCTTCGCATCTGCTTCAACTTGCACAGGAGCTGGAGCTGCAGGAACTGGGTCGAATCAATCATGTCTTGTCTGCTGCCGAGGAGGAACCTGCCCTTTGTCTTCACAATATCCTCAATTGTTTGGTCTTCAACAAACACAACATCACGGCTTCTCACAACTTTCCTTGCTATAGGGTCAAACAGCTTGTAGCCAAACTCATCACCACCATAACCAAGAAAGATACATTGTCGTGTCTACGAATCAAGCTTTGATCTTTCATCTTGAGGAATATGAACAAAGGCCTTGCACCCAAAAACCTTCAAGTGGTCATATGAGACGTCCTTGCCACACCAAACCCTGTTAGGAACATCTCCCTGCAAACGATAACTTGGTGAGAGATTAATAAGATAAACTGCAGTCATCAAAGCCTCACCCCAAAAGTGTTTGCGTAGCTTTGCACTTGACAACAAGCATCTAACTCTCTCCACAATTGTCCTGTTCATCCTCTCAGCAAGACCATTCAGCTGTGGTGTCTTCGAGGGAGTAAATTGATGCCTAATACCTTGCTGCTTGCAATATGCATCAAATGGCCCAATGTACTCTCCTCCATTATCAGTGCGAATGCACTTGATCTTCTTCTCAGTTTCTCTCTCAACCGAGGCTTGGAATTGCTTGAATACACCTAGTACTTGATCTTTGGTCCTCAAAGTGAAGGCCCAAACTTTCCTCGAAAAGTCATCAATAAAAGTCACAAAGTACTTAGCACCACCAAGAGATCTTACCGACATTTTGCAAACATCGGAATGTATCAAGTCCAGCTTCTCGGGCTTCTTGTGAGGAGGTAGAGTCTTGAAGGCAACTCGGTGTTGCTTCCTTGCTAGACAATCTGAACATTTCTTGATGTGAATTCCTTTCACACCCTTCAACAATTTTTTCTTCACTAGCACTGTCATCCCCTTCTCACTCATGTGCCCAAGTCTCTTGTGCCATAAAGCACAATGATCATCCTTCTCTAGTGCATTGACATAAGCACTAAAGAGCTTAGCATGAACATGATACAAAACTGAGACCATTTTACCTCTTGCAACAATCATGTTGCCTTTGGTGAGCTTGTACTGCCCTTTTCCAAAACTGCTCAAGTAATCATCTGCATCAAGCAAACCAACCGAGATAATATTGAGACGAAGTGCCTCAACATGCCTCACAGATTTGAGGACTAACCTTGTACCATTTGCGGTCTCCAAATGCACATCTCCTTTTCCAATGATGGCTGCTCTATCATTGTTCCTCATCTTCACAACACCAAAATCACCTGATATATAGTTAGTGAAGAGCTCTCTGCGAGATGTAGCATGAATGGTAGCACCGCTGTCCGGTATCCAAATCATCTTGTGACCATCCACAAGGTTGACGATTTCATCAGAAACAACAGTGATCCTCTCCTCAACAGTGGAACCAAATCTGCCCTCATTTTCTTCATGCATAACAAGCATGATGTCCTCTTCTACTGCAGTAACTCGGTTGCCCTCTGTGTCACTATCACTGTCAACTTTCTTCTGATCTTGTTTCTTCTTTTTCTTTTTGTCTTTCTTCCACTTGTCACATTGCCACTTAATGTGGCCCTTCTGATGGCAGTGATGGCACTCATAATGAGCATACTTAATTTTTGATTTGCTTCTACCTCTTTCTGCCCCTTTACCTGGACCTCTGCTCTTGCTTCTCCCCCTGGACTGAGTGACTAGCACCTCTGAATGTGAGGAAGAAGTGGCTTCAGCCACCTTTCTAGACTCTTCATTTAGTACCCTGGTTTTCACAAGATTCGAAGTGACAACTCCATTAGGTGCTGAATTGCAAACCGTGACCTTAAAGGTCTCCCAGCTGTCCGGTAATGAGCCTAGTAGCAGCAAAGCTCTCACTTCATCTTCAAATGTTATTCTCATTGAAGAAAGCTGATTTATAATGCCTTGGAATGTATTCACATGATCTGCAATTAGAGTGCCCTCTTTGTACCACAAGCACATCAATTGTTTGATCAAGAACATCTTGTTTGTACCTTCTTTCCGGGCAAACAACTCTTCCAATTTCTGCCATAAGGTGCGTGCATGTGTCTCATCAATGATATGGTTCAAAACATTGTCATCGACCCATTGCCGAATGAACCCACAAGCTTGGCGATGAAGTACCTTCCACTGACCTTCCTCAATGCCCTCCGGCATCTCAGTGAAGAACACCGGCTTCCAGTATCCTTTCACATACAACAAGTCCTCCATCTTGCCCTTCCATGCTTGATAATTTGTACCATTCAAAGATATCATCCTGCTGGTATTCACTTCCATCTTTCATCACAAGAAACTCAGCAATTTGCACAAGCAAACCAAGGCTCTGATGCCACTTTGTTGGGGCTGGACAGCAACAATGCGCTGCACAAATTCACCGACACGGCAAATATGCACACTACACAACCCCCTTCACCTGTGATGAACTTTGAGGACAACTTCAACCAACAAGTAAGCACCGGAATAACACAAACAACATGCACAAGTGACACAGGATTTAACGTGGAAAAACCTCCTCAGCTTGAGGAGTAAAATTCACGGCTGTGGACCGACCGTCCACACAACTTCACTATGAGAATGATGAGTACAAAGTCTTCTCTAGAACCTCTAGAGAGATTTACAACACACTCTCCACGTTGCCAACCGACAACAGCAACAACAACCACAAGAAGTAAGATTTCAGCAAAGCAGAGTTTACGCAGCTTCTGTACCCTTCAGTGTTTTGCAAACTGCTCTTAAACCGCTGAACCAAACAGCACCAAATTTGGCAGACAAGTAGACACACGAGCTCCTGAGATCCCCTCCAAAATTCAGCTCAATCGGACATCGTTTTCCTACCCAAACTGTTCGTCTCCCAAAACTACTCTGTTCTGAAACTGCAGCAGTCAGAGCTGACAAAACCACTCTCAAATTTGATGCTCCACTGACCCAATCCTCAAACCAGCTAATCAAATCGAAGTACTCAAAGTAAGGAACGAGCTCACCAAGTTTGGGGTCGATCCAAGCACGTTTGAGCCTCCAATCACCAGCTTGAACACTGTCTAGTCAGATGCAGCAAATCTGGACAGAACCTCTGCTTCTTCTTTTTCCTCTCTCTCAGGTTGTGTTTTCTCTTGTGTGCTCTCTCTCTCACTCTCACGAATTGCAGCCACCACCAGCAAGGGGTGGAGTGGCTAGGGTTTTCTTCTTGCTTCACTTCCCTTGGAAGCGCTCTCAACCGTTGGATGCAGAACAGATCAACGGTTCATATGTGTTGGACTTGTGTGGGCTGATGTTGGGCTGCCAACACACCTCCATGTGGAGAGACTTAGCCCAACAGTCCGTTGTCCCGTGATAATCGGTCTGCTGTCGTCGGCAAAGCAGGAGGCCATTGCAGCAGTCCAACATGTCAATGTCAATGTCACAGAGTCTGTATTTGGGCAGGAACTTGAGGGCGGGGTCGATGCCGCGGCACCACTTCTTCCCTGTTAGGCTTTTGTAATGACGGTTCATAGTTCTGCAACACAGATGGCCGGTTCTGTAGAAGAAGCCGGCGAGGGTCGACCGAGGCAGCTTCTTGCGGTGGTGGTCAGGGCTGGAGACGACGTCGCGCCATCGCCTGCAGACGCACTTGCAGCAACGGGTGGATTTGAAGGGCACGCGCGAGATGATCTCGACGAGGAGATCGTCGGAGAGCCGGGAGAACGGGCTACTCTCCGTGTCCCTCTTCCTCTTCTTCTTCTTGGATACCCGGGATTCCATCGCCGGCGAAACTACAGATCGACCGGTGCCACGCGAAGTGCGAACGGCCAGCTAGGGTTTGTGTGCGCGGCGGCGTTGCGGGCGGGGGTGGAGCAGGAAAGACGAGGGTGCAGGCCTATATGTGGGCCGTACGAGTCGATGGAAAGGCGAAGTAGTTTTCCGTACGAGGCTGTATCCTTGAAGAGATCCACACGATCAGCTGTATCCTTGAAGAGATCCACACGATCAGCTTCATCGTGTTCTCGTGTGCGCGCGCGTTGTGTTTCCAGCCGTCTGGCTGTTTGTTCACGTCCGTGTATTGATTGCTGGTCGTGGACTAATTCATCCATCGTCTTAGCTAGCTACCTAGCTACAGAGGATGATGAATCCATCAGCTGTACGTGAGCTACCTTCACCAAAGGCACCGGCACATGCACCAGCAGCTGATCGATCAGGACGTCGTGTACATGCGTGTTGCCGTTGTTCAAAACATCTGCTAGCAGTAATCCACGAGCAAAACTTAGCTTTGGTTTCTTCTCGTTGTCGTCCGACGTACTTGATCGCGTGAGGAATCTGCGAAAGGAGGAAATGCGCGCACTACCAAACTTGATCTATGAATTCACTAGAATTTTAATTAGACCACCATACCCTTTCATGTCAAGGGGTATTTTTAGGCCTTTCATGTTGTGTTCAGTGCTCAAACTCTAAAAGCATCTTCACTAGGCCTCCCGAGACGCCCCCCTAAGCCACTTTTTGAGCGCCGGCTGTAAAAAATGCTCCCAGTCACGGCCCCAGGACATTGTTTTGCGCCGGTTTTGAGAAAAAATAGCCCCGGCGACCGCATGCCAAACCCAGCCCCCAGGGGGGCACTTGGAGCGTCCGGCGCTAGTTTATGCATGGTCAAACCCCACCTCTCAGCCTCTCTCCTCTCTCTCTCCTCCTTTTCCTGCTAGGCCCACCAGTGCATGTGCATGTAAAAAGGAATCCCCCCACCCCCCGTGCCGCATCTGCTCCTTGTCTCTGGCCGAGCTCGCCCAGCCCCGCCTCCTCCGCCCCGCCCCGCCTCCTCCGCCCTCCTCCGCCCCGCTCCGCTTCCTCGCCGCCCGGCCTCCTCCGCGGTGGACGTGTACTACAGGGGCGCGCCTGTGCTGTCCCGCGTGGTGGAGACGCCCGCGTCGTCACCGTGGTTCCTCACTCGTCGTTCCGCGTCGAGGTCGTGGACTGCAAGAAGCCGGCGGCGGTAGCGGCGGCGGCGTTCTCTCCGGCGGACCTCGAGCTGAGCTAGGTGGTCGTCGACCCCGCCCGCGGCCGGGTAGTGAATGTGTCGAGCAGGCGGGCGGTGGCCCTCGGCCGGCACTAGTACACCGGCGAGATGTCAGTGCGCGATTCATGGTGGTGCTTTGGCGGGTGCAACTTCGAGACCACCGTGGCCTGTTCCGAGGAGTCCAGACACGTCAGCGAGGTGAGCGGCGAGGGCGCCCTCCGGCTCCTCGCCGCGGCAATGGAGGGGCGGAGGAGGGGAGGCGATAGAGAGCGGGAGGAGGCCAAGGCGAGGTACGAGGTGTTCGTCAAGAGCAAGAAGGGGAGGAAGGAGAGAAAGGCGCGAAGAGAGGTGCTCGTAGGCCTGTGCTGCTCCGCTGCCAGCGCCGTTGCTGTGCTGGCCTTCTTCGTCACCGTCGTGCTCCGGTGACAAGTTCTTTTTGCCAACGCCACCGTGGCGTCCGCTTGCGTGGAGCTCGGGGCTCATGCTGCTCGAGCTCGGTGGCGAGGCCGGGCTGGCCGTGGCCTGGCCGGGAGCGGCCTCGGACTGGGCGGCTCGGCGAGGACGGGGCGCGGCTCCGTGGACTGGACGGCGGGCGCGGCAGGCGAAGGCACGGGTTCACTGTCTCCTTTCTCGCTTGGGCGTGGACACGGCTGGAACTCTTTTCATCCCCAGGCTAAAATTTTCACCAGCAGCCCCCCAAGTGGCGAAAAAATGCCTCCTGGAGGGCTCAACGACTGGAGATGCTCTAAAGAGTATGCCACGCAGACGTCAATGCCAGATGAAAAATATTTAGCACAACCGAACCGTGGAAGAATTGGACATTGATTGGAGATTGGGCCTACGCACAGAAACTACTATATATCAACCACAGTTACCCCACTACCACCGTCTCGTTCGTGGCCCACTGTCAGTTCTTCACACGAGCGAGAGCGCTTGGCTTATTGGCTTATTGCCTCGTTGGATTTGGCATTGGTGTAAGTAGGTGCTCCGGTTTCTAGAATTGTATTTATGACACCGGCTCGGTAATTATTGGAGAGGACCGGTGCCAAAATGAAGCAAAAGTGAATTTGGCACTGGTTTTGGCCAACATAGTGTAGGACCTTAGTTTTCATCATTGACCTAGATAGTGTAGAATCCACGGACAGGCATAAACGCGCGTCACACATAGTGTAGAATCTGCGGATTGGCAGAAACGCATGTACCAAACTTGATCAGTGAAATTCACTAGAATTTAATTAGATCATCGTTACCCTTTCATCTGAAGGGGTATCTTTTAGGCCTTCTGCTATGTGTTCGGTGCCCAAACTCTGAAAAACATGCCACGCAGATGTCAATGCCAGATGAAAATATTTAGCATCACCCACACATAATGAAAGAATTGGATATCGATTGGAGATTGGGCCCCCACACATAAACTAGTATATATCGGCAACAGTTACCCTACTTCCACTGTCTCGTTCGTGGCTCACTGCTGCTTCTTTGCACGAGGGATGTGTGCTTAGTTTATTGCCTCTTGTATTTGCCATGGAAGTAAGTAGGTGCTTCGGTGCATAAATTTTTTTTATGGCACCGGCTCATTACAGAGCACCAGTGCCAAATGAAGCAATAGTGAATTTGGCACCGGTTGTGCCTACATAGTGAAGGACCTGTCTCCATCATTGATTAAATTAGGGAGGGTGTGCAGAAGCAAAACCAGACACTTGATTCTATTTCCGCTCCCCATCTTTTGTATACAAGACTATTACTATCACCGTGCAGAATTAACTGTCGTTCAAATGAAGGGACAGTTAATTCCAGACGGAGGAAGTACAAGATTGAAGCAACAAACCATTCGAATATATTTAATGCTAGCAAATTGATCAAATCAGGGTAAAGATAACAAGCAATACTCCATGCATATCCTGGCAACTTTGTCATCCTGGTGCTTTGCCAATCACTCTGTATCTCATATCCCATAAAAAACACTCTGTTTCGAACCGATTCAGATGTGCATACAAAGTGTCCTACGTTCTCAAATCTGAACTCCCTCCAGTTCTTTCTCTTTGCTGAAGACTTCCTCCACATAGATATAACTTGACATATACAAAGAAATGTCCGAGGTAGAGCAAACAACCGGAAGTCGGAAAGTCATTATGTTGATAAATCTTCAAATCATATATACTTCCACATGCAAATCCAATATAGCCCTGTCACTCCAACTGTGACCAGCCTAATCCATCGCCTAAGAGGATTCTCTGCGGTGCCAGGTGGAACGCACCCCTTACGCTTTCCTCTTTTTCTCATATGCATGTCTGCTTTGTTCCCTGATTTCAGTCGTGTGCATGCTCATTAATATATGCTAGTAGCTCAGATTTCACAACGATTTTGTAATCATCCTATACATAAGAGAGAACACCACATGAAGTAGAGTATTAACTCCGCCGCTCAGGGCATCAACATGTATACGTCCATGTGTGCACGCCCATTTGCACCTAATAGTCTCTATGCTCCACCATACATGCCCCTACTCATTGTTAGGATTTTATCCACGGCAGTTGGTGCCCACCTCTGGTCATAGCATCGATCAATCTATGATGTAGTAGATAGTTTCTTCTTCATCGGCGATCGGCGGCGAACTGGTTCCGGAGCAGGTTATCCTCTTTGGTTCACTCAGCTCCTGCGCCAACGACTCAGCATGGCATCCCGATGCTCCGCTGACCGACGTCACGTTACCAGCGGGTGGGAGTATGCATTTCTATGTCAATGACACATACATCTTGGGCTTGCAGGTGGTGGTTTCATACTGGCCAGCTGGGCGGACGCCTATCCGATGTCGGAGGCGCTCCCAGAGGTCCCGTCCTAACAAGCATGCTAGCTAGCTGGTTGGCACGCTGCATTCTGACTTATTGTACCCTCTCATGAAGTCTAGATATGAGGGGAAGGAGAGATATCAAAATTGTGCCCCTGTGGCTGAGGTTTACCTGGCAGACATGCCACTTCTATTTGATCATGTTGCGGAGCCACTCGGTACGCTGCTGATGGTGGCATCGGTGCAGTAGCTCCGACAGCTAAGGCCGCGGAGGCGGCGACCCGAAAGGCCGAGTAGCCTACAATAGACCAATCACCGCTGACACGCTCGAGGAAGAAAATTAGAGGCTATGCATTTGGCCACTCTAGTTGAGCGTGATCGGCTGGCCCGACTAGAGCTCACCCTAGATACTCTGGAGCATGAGGCAACTAGTACCAGTTGGCATCATTGATAGCCTTCCCAATCACTGAATCTACACCCTCTTTATTCGGTGACCCCTCTCCCTCCTCCTACTACGAGAACTACACCGACACCATGCACTCGACAATGCCGGCGGTGGAACGATGGTGAGACCGCCCACGTTGGCGTGACTACACTCTTGAGTTTGCCGTCCTTTCATCGATGCGAGCGATTGTGAGTGTCTCAAGTCTCGCATGCCCCGTCCTTCATTTACTGATTCCTCGTCGATGAGTGGCGACGGCCGCACCATGTCACCACCTACCTTCATGTTGGCAGCACCAGATTATGCCAACTCCATCCACCATAGGTCTTCATCAACATCAACAAGCACCAACATCTGCACCCTCAAGCACAACAGGGTTGGGCTAACCTTCACCCTTGATCCCGAGGAGGATTTCATGAATCGATCTTCAAGCTACTTAGGACATGTCTTGTAGACCCCTAACAATCGTCCCTCCTCCTCCTCCAGCTGTGCAGGGTGATCCGAACATAGAGATTTGTCTTTAATGGGCCGGGAGAGGGAGTTGCGGCTTCGGGAGCATGCGCACAGTGAGCGGGAGCTGCACGGAATCACCCAACCACCCAAGTACAAGAGATTTACATATGTTTTATTTATAATTTAGTTCCAACAAAATCTTGTTGTCCCCAAGCACAAGGGTTTGTCAAGTTTCACTTAGTGAGAATCAAGATATCAAATCCACATAATCCCCTACGAGTCAATGATCAGTCATGCGCTCAATTAAGAAGCTTTCAATTGGTACCAACACCTCTTGTGAGGTTGTCAATCTCACTAGCTTTGCTACTTGCAAGGATTAGTGTATCGTCCATATTGAATATTGTACATGAAGAAAATTAAAATTCATAATATTAAAGCAACTGGAAAGCAAATAAATGAGGTTGCATTTATGGATAATAAAGGATCACACCAACTTACTGAATATTTATTCCGCAACCCATCTTTGAGCTAATTACTAACGCATGCCCCAAATCCTCTCCCCTTCTAGAGCGGAATCCGTGAAAGAAAGCAAACTCTAGTGTGTTCTTGCCATATAAAAGTAATAGGCAAGTATATTGTTTCTACCTTTCATACTTGACAATGAACCTAATACCATTCACTACCTTTATTTTTCACATATAATGGCGATCTAGGAAATAAACTATGCTTCTGTATTACATATCATTGTAGTGCATCCCTGAGGCTCCTCGCGAAGTCCTCTAGCCTCTTCAACCCTTCTGTCGGAGAAGCCGCTTCACCCAATTGTTTCACCATTGCACTATCAACGATCACCCCATGACCACCCCACTCAGCAATCTGCACCAACATATAAAATTCAATTAGCTGTTGAACTTCACACAAAAACAATACTAGTAATGTCTGCAAACTTTTCGTCTCCGGCAAAAGGGTTTATTCTTACCTGTCTAACATGATCAGGTGTCGATATACCAAAGCCAACAATCACAGCTTTGTCAGTGACCTACAGACAATTGGGAAACCATTTGAGCGTATATGTAGACATGCAGGAGCATATATAGGATGATAATTTTAGCAACTTCGTTGACAGAGGGGGTGGTTTTTTATAAGGGTGTTGCTAGGTTTCATTCGACTGAGATTTAGCCAAGTTTCAGTCGAGTGACATACCATGTAAGAAAGGAAAAAGGTAAAACTAAAAACAAAGTTTTGCACGAATCTCAATGTATGATCCCACGGATATAACGTCGACTGAGGCATAACCAAGTCGCAGTCGACTGAGAGATAACGTCGACTGAGATTTAGCAAGACTATTTTTATAATCTTTTCTTCGAACCTGCTTAATCTCCTTAAGAAGATCTTTGACACGCGGGTTCACAGTTGCTCGTGGACCTGTAACTCCATTGACACTTACCTGCATAATTGGATTAAAGAATTAAGATGAGAAAGGTAAAGTTGCAAGGAACAATTAATTAGGACAAATGTACTCATCCATTTGGCACTTACAAGGTATACAAACCCTTCTGAAGCGCTAGTGATTTTCTTCATTCTCTCTGCTGGTGTGGCTGGTGTTGTAAGTAGCACCTGAAAACATTATATCAATCAGAAAACTGCTAATGGCTGGCACTACAAATCCTGCTCTGTTTTGTTTCAGGTACATTGTTGAAGAGGGAGCAGATCACATACAAGCTCTAGGTTATTCTTGATGGCTTCATTTCGGAATGGACATGTCTCGGCATAAGGAAGATCGGACACTATAAGACCTGGTGGAACAGATATAAATAAGCGGGACAGCTCTTGTAAATTAATTTGTGGTGACTTCAGTGAGCTAGTTTTTTTTTTTTTTGAAGTAACACCAGTGAGCTACTTTAAATTACCTTGCACGCCGGCCTGTTTGACAGCGGCGATGAAGTTGGCCGCGCCCCGCCGCACGATGGGGCCTAGGTATGAGACGATCACCACTGGGCAGGATAGCTCCGGCGTCACCTCCTTGAGCATGGACAAGACGCCGTCGATCGTAGTACCGGACGCCAGCGCCCGTGCTGCAGAGGCCTGGATGACCGGCCCGTCGGCGTAGGAGTCCGAGAAGGGCATGCCGAGCTCGATGACGTCGGTGCCACAGGCGTCCAGGAGCCTGAGCGCCTCTGCCGTGGTCGCCAGGTCGGGGTCGCCGGCCGTGATGTACGGGATGAACGCCGTCTGCACACGCGCGCGCAATAATATATATAAGACTTCACATTACCAAGGATCTTACTTACGTACGTTCTGCAATGCAAATTATGCTTAACAAGGGTGCGCGTACCTTGCCCTGCTCCTTGACCCTGGTCAAGGTCCGCGCCACGGAGCAGTCGGCGACGGGCACGAACGCCGCCGGGACGCGCGGCGGCGCTCTGAGCACCACAGCGGGTTCGGACGAGGTCGGCGCCGGCGCCGCGGCAGCGGCGGCCCTGACCACAAGCCTGCCCCGCGTGGCCACCAACACAGCGGGCGACGAACCGCGCCGCGTCGGGTGCTGAGCGCGTGAGCCGTCGACGACGCCTTGAGCGCGAAAGCCATGCCGCTCGACACGGATGCTAATGCTACACACTCACTGTATCTGTATCTCTAGATTGTGTGAGCGTACGTACAAACACTTCAACTCCCGATAGAGGTCTCGATGTGGTCAGATGATGGTCTGTGCTCGTTTATATAGTTGATGAAGCGAGAGCCCGCAGTTCAGTCCCGCGGGGAAGCCAGGGGAGAAATGGGGCGCTCGCGTCGGTATATTATTCTACCGCGTGGGAAACGAGCGCGTCCATTACAGGGGAACATCGACGTCCACAGCACTGGCCCGAACACACACCAGGGTTAAAATGTCAAACGCACTACCTAAAAGAACACCTGACAAGATAGATTCGACGTGCAACCACCTGTCGACGACTTCAGGGGAACAAACGTGTCATGCCTGCGTTATCTATTTATTTATTTATTTAACGCATCTGTTGCGCGTGTTTAACTCAGAAATAAGTTATTTAGCTAGGGTTTTAGCCGGGTAGTGTTGTGGCTTCGACAATGGCAACGACATCGAATAAGTGTGGTCCAGATCCAACCATGGTGCGGCAATCTCCTTAGAGGTCGGTGATGGATTCGAGAGTTAGGGCAGATTATTTTTCTCCGGCTCCGTCGTCTTGGCAGCGCAGAGTAATATGCGTACTTGCCCCCCTAAACTTGGCGCCAATGTCCAAAATAGCCCCTAAACTCAGAATGTGCTACAAGCCTACAATACGGCCCTGATACTTACAAATACGACTTCAATATAGTCCCAGACTATGGTCGCGCATACGCATCTCGAGTCTTCTCTCTCAAAACTTGGTGGGACCCACCTATCAATGGTGTGAGAAAGAGTAAAATTGGAATGTAAATAACAAAGAGCGAGGGGTGGGGGGTGATTCGAACAAACGTGTCAAGACACACAACTGACAAGATAGATTCAATGTGCATCCACTTGTCGACGACTTCAGGGGAACATACTTGTCAAGCCACATTATTTAATTACTTAGCACATCTTTTCCGCGTGTTATAACTTGGAAATTAGTTGATGTAGTACTTTTCAATGTAGCGGTATTGAGCAGAATGTAAATAAGTATGCAAGCTTTTCAGATTTTCGAGTAAATGTTGCAGTAAAGTAGTATCATTCTCAATCGCGTTCTTGCTCTCGACTGCATCTTTTGCCTTCACAAACTTTGTCCTTCTTGACCGACTCCTCCATATCTTGATTGCATACTCAGCCTTTTCCTCTTTTGTTGACTACGACCTCTCTTGTAATTGTATCCTTGTTCTCAACTGCAACCCTCTCCGTCTTAATTTTATCTAAGGCTATAAATGGTAGCCTCTAAGGTATTTTCTTACCCTCTTTAGATAAACTGAATGAACTAAATCGTAAGAAGTTAATTTGTTGAACTAAGAAGGTCAAGGATACCCTAGAATCACAAATTTGCATCCCTAATGGTATCATTTTGCTCAACTAAAACATTCTTAATTTTTGTTCAAATGCGATTTTTCTCTGAACTGCATCCTCGTTCTCAATTGCAGCTTTCTCCTTCTCAATTGTGTCCATTCTCCTTAGTTGCAAACTTTTTCCTCAAATGGGTCATTCTCCTCCAAACCGGAACCTTCCTCCCAAATGCAACAACCTCATCCTCCTTCATTGCATGCTCCATCAAAATTGCATTTTTCTTGACTTCAACATTCCTCTCAACTACCCTGTCATGGCCCCAAATACACATCATAGTTAAGTAGTTAAATAATCAATTGACTAATCAATCGACTGAAGTTGTGACTTATTTTCATATCGGAGAGAAGAGAGAAAAGCGAACTCGACTCCACGACGATGACCCTTTCAGTGAACCCTCTCCTCCCGATGGCCTCGCCACCATCAATTAATAAGGGGGTAGCTTGGGCTCTCATGTTTGTTGTAGGTTTCATTTAGGTCTTATTAGCTAGGGTTTTAACCGGGTAGTGGTGTGGCTTCGTCAATGGCGGCGACAATGAATAAGTGTTGTCTGAATCTAATCAACGATGCAGCATTCTCCTTACAAGTTGGTGATGGATTTGGTTGTTAGGGTGGCCACGCAAGGGTGGTGTGGCATCAGTGTGGCCTCGACGCACATTTTTGTTCTCCAGCTTCATCGTCGTGGCGACGCATTCGGCGCCATTGTGCAGCCTCTGAGGGTGTTCTAGAAATGTTGCCATCGGTTAGTATTGGCAGTGAGCTAGAAGACGATGAGATCAGGCATCAGGGCCGGGCCTACAGTGGTGCAAGAAGTGCGGCCCGCACAGGGCCCAGAAATCTGGGGGGCCCCAAATATTTACATATACCTAGTATTAAAAAAAAACTTATGCGTTTTGGGCTGCTGGGCGCTGGAGTGGGCTGGACTGCTGGAGTCGAAGCGACGAGGGCATCGGGGAGTATCGAGCGAGCGACCAGCGCCGAACCAGAATTGGGGATTGATCTCCTCCTCCTCCAGTCCTCCTACTCGTCGATGTCTCGATCGCTACATCCTACAGGAAAGGTCCTTTGATGATCCAAGGTGTTCACTTTGCCTCCTCGTCCCTGGATCCGATTGATCCAAGGTGTGCTGGAGTCTGATCCCTCGGTCAAAGGTGTTCTGTCCTGGAGACTGGAGTCTGATCCCTCGCCCCTCGGTCCCTGGATCGATCGGATCACAGCACGACCGGCCGCTGCCGCCATTGACTTCCTCCGCTCCTCCGTCCTCTCTCAAATTTGGATTGATCGGTGACCAACTATAGCCGCCTGCCAGGTGTTTAGCGAGTCCTTTTCGATTAACTTCGGTTTCTACTCATAATTCCTAATTTTCTAATTAATTAACTAATAACTATTGGCAGGGATCTTCACTTCGTTAGAGATTGCTTCTTACTTCTCGGTTAAAGATCACAGGACCCAGAATTAGGTGAGTTAGACGGTTTGTCTAAATGGAAAACATTGATGCATGATATCCAATTGATATATGCTACTGTGTAACTTTAATTTTATTTTATTCATCTTCTTTATCTTCTTATATAAGACATTATATTATATACATACAATTTTTTCTGCTATAGTTGCTTGTCAATTCATTTTTTTTGTAACATAGGGCCCCATATTTTTAGTTTCGCACAGGGCCCTGGATTTTGCCGGCCCAGCCCTGTCAGGCATGGGAGCATGCGAATTTCGTGGATCTAGACGCTTCTTCTTGGTGGTATTGTCGTTAGGCAAGAGTTGTGGTCAATCTAGCGTCATCTTCATCTTGGGGTTGTGAGTCCTTTTGGGCCATGTTGCCGTCCTTCCCAGATCATTGACTTCTTGGCCGTCTGTGTGGATTTTACTTTCCTGTTCAGGCGGTGGCATGAAACTCTAGCGGTGAGAACGCCTGCGCGCCATGAGCATGTGCGGTGTGAAGAAGAGGGAGTATTCCTCAAGGATTGGTCCCTCATTTTTGTTTATATAGGGTTTTAGTGCGATGCTGGTGTCCCATTCATATAGAGCCATGGCTCATTCGCTAAAAACTAGCTAAATAATCTAGATAAAATTAATTACAATGATTAGCTTTTGTTTTAATTTGTTATTAGATATTTATTTTTTTGTAGTTGCTAAAATCTTCATGCTCTCAAAAATACAAGATCCGGGTCGTAGCAACAGAGCCTGTTGCATTGCAGCTGCGCCGACCACGAGATCCACATGAAGTAGCATCACGTGCGTTGCATAGAAGCAACCTGTCGCTGACAAGATCCGCGGTTGCAGCTGTTCGCACCTGTTGGATGCTGCGTTGGTGGTGTTCTTGCATCTAGAGAAAGAGAGAACCGGGGGTGGAAGAGAGACAAAGGTGGCTGCAGCAGTAGCGGTTGCGGTGGTGTCATGCTTGAAGCAGCTGCCGGCGGCCTGGTGCCAAGCGTGGTGAGTCACAGCTTTACGGTGGTGGTGCCTGTAACGAGAAAACCACAAGAGAGGGAGAGAGTGAAAGAGATAAGATGGAGGGATGAGTAAGGAAAAGAAATCAGGGGAGATGGGAAGGGGAGCGCCTATAGGGCGCAACACGAGTGCACCCCCCGCTCCCCTTCTGGGCCGGCCCATGTGTGGCCGGGAAGCCGCCTGTTTTTCTTTGTTGCGAATGTTTCCTTTTTTTTTACTTTTTTTCTCAATAATTTGGGATATCAAAAGGTACTAAATTTCAGAAAGGTTGTAATTTTAAATAAAACAATCATGATTTGATAAAAAATCATGATTTCCAAAAATATGCTCGGTAATTAAAAAATTATCATGAATTTGGCAAAAAATGTTCACAAATTTAAAAAATGTTCATAAATTTAAAACAATGTTCATGATTTAAAAATATGTTCGTGAAATTGAAAAATGTTCACAAAATAATTAAATCATGATTACAGAAAAATGCTCAGGAATTCAAAAACTGTTCACGAATTTGTAAAAAAATGTTCACAAACCTAAAAAATATTCATAATTTTAAAATTCAAACAAATGTTCGCTAATTCAAAAAATGTTCACGAATTTGGAAAAAATATTCATGATTCAAAAATGTTCGCTAATTCTAAAATGTTCACGAATTTGGAAAAAGTTCATGATTTTGAAAAAGTAGTCTTTAATTTTAAAATATTCATTATTTCAAAAAAAAGTTCATGATTTTAAAAACTTGTTCATGACTTAAGAAAATGTTCACAAATTTCTAAAAAAATGTTCACAATTTCGAAAAAATGTTCGTGAGTTTTTAAAAATGTTCATATTTTAAAAAATGTTCATGATTTAAGAGTAATGATTTAGTAAAAATAAAACCACGATCTTGGAAAAAATGTTCATCATAAAAAAAGCTTTTAGAAACATATCGAATTAATAGATTTTCAGAAATTGAAAAACAAGAATAAAAATGAAAACATAAAAGTAAAGAAAAAATGAAAAGAAAACAGAAAAAGGAAAAGAAAAAGAAAAACCGAAAGAAAAACATAAAAAGCCGATTCAGGGAAGGTTCTAGAACCTTCCCAAAACTGGTTGGGGTCAAACCCCGAAAAGGGCCAGCCCATAGAAACAGCAGCGGGCGAGGGGGAGGGGGGTTACGCGCCACGACGCTCGCGGGCGCGGTACGCGCCGTATAGGATCTCCGGATGGGATGGCCCGTGACGCTTCGGGAGAGGGAGACGTGGGCCACATGCCACGTGGAGAGCGACGGACGCGGCTTAAAAGTCTGTGAGATCAGTCGGTCTAAAAATAACATTTTAACGCAAACAATACTTTACTTTCATGAAAGCGAATATAATGGTTTATTAGAGTATGTCCAAATCTGGAAGAAAATGATGTATCTACATTGTTGCTGCAATTTGTTTTTTGTGATCATTATTTTGCAGTGCCTGTGGTGGTTGTGAGCTTCTGATCCTCGTATTTGCAGTCATGTGATCATTTCATCATACCACTTCTGTGTTTGTTGCTAGTATTTTTTATTTTATTTTATTGCGAGGGATGTTTGTTGCTAGTTGTTGTATCTTGTACTGTTTTTTAGGCTGCTCAACAGAAACCTGAGGAAGAGGAGGAAGAGGAGGAGGAGGATAAACTATGAGCGATGCTACACTTACGAAAAGTTGCGTAGGACATTACGTAAATGCTGACGAGTTTTGTGATTGAAAATAGGGGAGAGGACGGGCCCCACCCAAGTGAAAACCAGGGGGGCAAGAGTATGTTTTTGGAAGATTTGAGCATCTACAGCCGGAGTTGGCAAATTCGACCCTTATACGTCCGCGGACGCGCCCGGGCACGTCCGCGGGCGCATTCAGACATGCGCTCGTATTTCCGTTCCGACATCTACATATCTCAAATCTGAACTCTCAAATCCATGCAAATACATGCACGTCGATCATACAAGTCAATGTCGCAGATAAATAGCAAATTTTGGTACGAAGCATAGATAGTGTTTACATAAAGTTTATTTTAAATATCAAACTCAAGCATTGGCTTCTTGGTTGTCATTATGGGTCCACATGTGCTCTACAAGATCATTGAGTAGTTGCATGTGCACCTGCTGATCTCGAAGATTCTGATGCATCCGCAGAAAGTTTATCAGCTAAGCCGCATCTTGATCTTCCGGGATTTCAACTTGTTCTCTAGGCGCTTCGAAATCATGGGTTTGGGCAACACCATCACCCTCATCCTCGACAGTCATATTGTGCAGAACAACACAACATGTCATCAGCTACCACAAAGTTTCTGATTACCACATCATTGCAGCACTCTGCACAATTTCTCAATGAGCTTGAAGCACACCAAATACCCTCTCCACATCCTTCCTAGCCGCTTCTGCATTGTTACAAAGTGGCTCTGTTTCCTGCCACGCGGCTCCGATATGGTCTTCACAAACGTCGCCCACTGAGGATAGATACCATCGGCAAGATAGTATCCCATGTTGTAGTCTCGGCCGTTGATGGTGTAGTTGCACGGAAGTGATTCCCCATTGCAAAGCCTCCTGAACATTGGAGAACGTTGAAGCACATTGATGTCGTTGCAAGAACCCGGTATTCCAAAGAAAGCATGCCAAATCCATAAGTCCTGTCACCGCTTCTTATATGATGGTGGCCTCTCTGGTGTAATCTTGATACATTCCCCGTAAACCTTTGGGGTAGTTCTTCCATTGCCAATGCATGCAATCAATTGATCTGAGCATTCCTGGAAACCCCCTTGCCTGTCCAATAGCCAACAACTTCTCCGTGTCCTGCAGATTTGGTTCTGTGAGCTACTCAGGTCCAAACACCTCCACCACGGCGCGACAAACTTGACAGTTGTCTTCAAGCACGTGTTCTCCCCCATCCTGACCATCTCACCAATGGCATCTGCAGCAGTACCAAGTGCAAGCATCCTCAGAGCAGCCATGCACTTCTGCTTAGGAGAGAAAGAGAGTTGTCCGCTGCAATCCCTTGTGAGCTTGAAGTAGTCGTCGTGTGCCTCCACTCCCTCCACATTGCGCAAGAACAGTGGTTTCCGCATGCGAAAACGGTGACAAAACTATGGATCATCCGGGGAAGCAGACTTGGGAGAAAAGTAGTCCTTGTACTTTAGCTTTGCTCCGGACACCCTATCCCGGTTGATCACTCTTCTTCCTTGATTGAGCCCTTGAAGTTGAGAAATGCTCCACTAGGCGGTCCATTTCCTCTTGCATGCTCATGAGCATAATCATGTCCACTTTTTCGTCCGAATCCGAGGAATCGAAGAGCTTATCTTGGATGATTCGGTCAAGCCCCGTTGGTCCATACTCCTCGTCCAACGAAGCATCGGAATCCATCATTTTCCCTAACAAAATTACAAAATATTGAAGGAAATATGCCCTAGAGGCAATGATAAAGTTGTTATTTATATTTCCTTATATCATGATAAATTTTTATTATTCATGCTGGAATTGTATTAACCGAAAACTTGATACATGTGTGGATACATAGACAAAACACAGTGTCCCTAGTAAGCCTCTACTAGACTAGCTCGTTAATCAAAGATGGTTAAGTTTCCTAACCATAGACATATGTTGTAATTTGATGAACGGGATCACATCATTAGGAGAATGATGTGACGGACAAGACCCATTCGTTAGCTTAGCATAATGATCATTAAGTTTTATTACTATTGCTTTCTTCATGATTTATGCATATTCCTTTGACTATGAGATTATGCAACTCCAGAATACCGGAGAAATACCTTGTGTGTTATCAAACATCACAACGTAACTGGGTGATTATAAAGATGCTCTACAGGTATCTCCGAAGGTGTTTGTTGGGTTGGCATAGATCGAGATTAGGATTTGTCACTCCGAGTATCGGAGTGGTATCTCTGGGCCCTCTCGGTAATGCACATCATGATAAGCCTTGCAAGCAATGTGACTAATGAGTTAGTTACGGGATGATGCATTACGGAATGAGTAAAGAGACTTGCCAGTAACGAGATTGAACTAGGTATGAGGATACCGACGATCGCATCTCAGGCAAGTAACATACCGATGACAAAGGGAAAAACATATGTTGTCATAACGGTTCGACCGATAAAGATCTTCATAGAATATGTTGGATCCAATATGAGCATCCAGGTTCCGCATTGACCAGAGAGGTGTCTCGGTCATGTCTACATAGTTCTCAAACCCGTAGGGTCCGCACGCTTAACGTTCGATGACGATTTGTATTATATGAGTTATGTGTTTTGGTGACCGAAGGTTGTTCGCAGTACCGGATGAGATCACGGACATGACAAGGAGTCTCGAAATGGCCGAGAGGTAAAGAGTTATATACTGGAAGGTAGTATTCAGACACCGGAAGGGTTTCGATGTGTATCGGGTACATACCGGAGTACTGGAGGGGTTACCGGAACCCCCCGAGGAAAGATATGGGCCATATGGGCCATAGGAGGGAGGCTAACCAGCCCACAAGGGGCTGACACACCCCCCACAAGGGAGGATGCCGAATTGGATTAGGGAAGGAGGCGGCGCCCCCCTTTCCCTCTCCAACTCCCTGTCCTTTCCCCCTTTCCCCTTCCGGAAGAAGGAAAAAAAGGGGGTGCCGAATCCTAGTAGGACTGGAGTCCTAGTAAGACTCCCCTCTCTTGGCGCGCCCCTGGTGGCCGGCCTCCTCCTCTCCCTCCTTTATATACGTGGGCAGGGCACCCCTTGGAGACACACCAATTTTTCCAAGCCGTGTGCGGCGTCTCCCGCCACGGTTTATTCCTCCAGTCATATTCACGTAGTTCTTAGGTAAAGCCCTGCGCGGATCACATCACCTTCACCAACACCACGCCGTCGTGCTGACGAAACTCTCCCTCGACTCTCTGCTGGATCAAGAGTTTGAGGGGTGTCATCGAGCTGAACGTGTGCTGAACTCAGAGGTGCCGTACGTTCGGTACTTGATCGGTTGGATCATGAAGATGTTCGACTACATTAATCGTGTTAAACTAATGCTTCCTCTTTCGGTCTACGAGGGTACGTGGACACACTCTCCCCTCTCATTGCTATGCATCTCCTAGATAGATCTTGCGTGATCGTAGGAATTTTTTTGAAATTGCGTGCTACGTTACCCAAAAGTGGCATCAGAGCCAGGTCTATGCGTAGATGATATGCACAAGTAGAACACAAAGAGTTGTGGGTGGTGATCTTCATACTGCTTACCACCAATGTCTTATTTTGATTCGGCGGTATTGTTGGATGAAGCGGCCCGGACCAACCTTACATGACCACGTTTACGAGACCGGTTCCACTAACAGACATGCAACTAATTTTGCATAAAGGTGGCTGGCGGGTGTCTGTTTCTCCAACTTTAGTTGAATCGAATTTGACTACGGCCGGTCCTTGTTGAAGGTTAAAATAGCAAACTTGATAAATCACCGTTGTGGTTTTGATGCGTAGGTAAGAACGGTTCTTACTAGAAGCCCGTAGCAGCCACGTAATACTTGCAACAACTAAGTAGAGGGCGTCTAACTTGTTTTTGCAGGGCATGTTGTGATGTGATATGGTCAAGACATAATGTGATATACGTTATTGTATGAGATGATCATGTTTTGTAAAAGTTATCGGCAACTGGCAGGAGCCTTATGGTTGTCACTTTATTGTATGAAATGCAAACGCCATGTAATTTCTTTACTTTATCACTATGCGTTGGCGATAGTTGTAGAAGCAATAGTTGGCGAGACGACCACGACGCTTCGATGGAGATCAAGGTGTCAAGCCGGTGACGATGGAGATCATGACGGTGCTTTCGAGATGGAGATCAAAGGCACAAGATGATGATGGCCATATCATGTCACATATTTTGATTGCATGTGATATTTATCTTTTATGCATCTTATTTTGCTTAGTACGGCGGTAGCACTATAAGATGATCCCTCACTAAATTTCAAGGTATAAGTGTTCTCCCTGAGTATGCACCATTGCGACAGTTCGTCTTGCCGAGTCACCACGTGATGATCGGGTGTGATAAGCTCTGTATTCACATACAACGGGCGCAAGACAGTTTTGCACGTGCGGAATACTCGGGTTAAACTTGATGAGCCTTGCATATGCAGATATGGCCTCGAAACACTGAGGCCGAAAGGTCGAACATGAATCATATAGTAGATATGATCAACATAGAGATGTTCACCATTGAAAACTACTCCATCTCACGTGATGATCGGACATGGTTTAGTTGATATGGATCACGTGATCATTTAGATGACTCGAGGGATGTCTATCTAAGTGGGTGTTGTTAAGTAATATGATTAATTGAACTTAATTTATCATGAACTTAGTCCTGATAGTATTTTCATATCTATGTTGTAGATCAATAGCTCGCGTTTAGCTCCCTGTTTTATTTTTTATATGTTCCTAGAAAAAACTAAGTTGAAAGATGATAGTAGCAATGATGCGGATTGGGTCCGTGATCTGAGGATTATCCTCATTGCTGCACAGAAGAATTATGTTCTTAATGCACCGTTAGCTGACAGACTTGTTGCAGGAGCTGATGCAGACGTTATGAACGTTTGGCAAACTCGTTATGATGACTACTTGATAGTTTAGTGCACCATGCTTTACGGCTTCGAATCCGGGCTTCAAAAACGTTTTGAACGCCACGGAGCATATGAGATGTTCGAAGATCTGAAATTGGTATTTCAAGACTCATGCCCGTGTCAAGAGGTATGAGACCTTTGACAAGTACTTTGCCTACAAGATGGAGGAGAATAGCTCAACTAGTGAGGATGTGCTCATAATGTCTGGGGTACTACAATCGCTTGAATCAAGTGGGAATTAATCTTCCAGATAAGATAGTGATTGACAAAATTCTCTAGCCACTATCACCAAGCTACTAGAACTTTGTGATGAACTATATTGTGCAAGGGGTGATGAAAATGATTCCCGAGCTCTTCGCGATGCTGAAATCGGCGAAGGTAGAAATCAAGAAAGAGCATCACGTGTTGATGATTAACAAGACCACTAGTTTCAAGAAAAAGGGCAAGGGAAAGAATTGGAACTTCAAGAAGAATGGCAAGCAAGTTGTCGCTCCCGTGAGGAAGCCCAAAGCTAGACCTAAGCCTGAAACTGAGTGCTTCTACTGCAAAGGAAATGGTCATTAGAAGCGGAACTACCCCGAATACTTGGCGATAAGAAGGATGGCAAAGTGAAAAAAAGTATATTTGATATACATGTTATTGATGTGCACTTTAATAGTGTTCATAGTAACCCCAGGGTATTTGATACCAGTTCAGTTGCTAAGATTAGTAACTCGAAACAGGAGTTGCAAAATGAACAGAGACTAGTTAAGGGAAAGGTGACAATGTGTGTTGGAAATGATTCCAAGGTTGATAACATCACCATCGCACACTCCTTTTACCTTCGGGATTAGTGTTGAACCTAAAATAAATGTTATTTGGTGTTTGCGTTGAGCATGAATATGATTGAATCATGTTTATTGCAATATGGTTATTTATTTAAGTCAAAGAATAATTGTTGTTCTGTTTACATGAATAAAACCTTTTATGGTCATACACTTAATATAAATGGTTTATTGCATCTCGATCGTAGTGATACACATATTCATAATATTGATGCCAAAAGATGCAAAGTTGATAATGATAGTGCAACATACTTGTGGCACTGCTGTTTAGGTCATATTGGTGTAAAGCGCATGAAGAAAGTCCATGCGGATGGACTTTTGGAATCACTTGATTATGAATCATTTGATGCTTGCGAACCATGCCTCATGGGCAAGATGACTAAGACTTCGTTTTCCAGAACAATGGAGCGAGCCGCTGACTTGTTGGAAATAATACATACTGATGTATGCGGTCCGATGAGTGTTGAGGCCCGCGGCGGGTATCGTTATTTTCTAACCTTCACAGATGATTTGAGCAGATATGGGTATATCTACTTGATGAAACACAAGTCTGAAACATTTGTAAAGTTCAAAGAATTTCAGAGTGAAGTGGAGAATCATCATAACAAGAAAATAAAGTTTCTACGATCTGATCGCGGAGGCGAATATTGGAGTTACGAGTTTGGCCTTCATTTAAAACAATGTGGAATAGTTTCACAACCCACGCCACCTAGAACACCACAGCGTAATGGCGTGTCCGAACGTCGTAACCGTACTTTAGTAGATATGGTGTGATCTACGATGTCTCTTACCAATTCACCACTATCGTTTTGGGGCTATGCATTAGCGACAGCTGCATTCACGATAAATAGGGCATCGTCTAAATCCGTTGAGATGACACCGTATGAACTATGGTTTGGCAAGAAACCTAAGCTATCATTTCTTAAAGTTTGGGGTTGCGATGTTTATGTGAAAAGGTTTCAGCCTGTTAAGCTCGAACCCAAATCCGAGAAGTGCGTCTTCATAGGATACCCAAAATAAACTATTGGGTACACCTTCTATCACAGATCCGAAGGCAAGATCTTTGTTGCTAAGAATGGATTCTTTCTAGAGAAGGAGTGTCGGTGTCAAAACCGGCGGATCTCGGGTAGGGGGTCCCGAACTGTGCGTCTAGGCGGATGGTAACAGGAGACAAGGGACACGATGTTTACCTGTGTTCGGCCCTCTTGATGGAGGTAAAACCCACGTCCTGCTTGATTGATATTGATATTGTGGATGTTTACAAGAGTGGATCTACCACGAGATCAAGGAGGCTAAACCCTAGAAGCTAGCCTATGGTATGATTGTAAGGGTTGTTGTGATTGTAGTCCTACGGACTAAAGCCATCCGGTTTATATAGACACCGGAGAGGGCTAGGGTTACATAGAGTCGGTTACAATGGTAGGAGATCTACATATCCGTATCTCCAAGCTTGCCTTCCACGCCAAGGAAAGTCCCATCCGGACACGGGTGAAGTCTTCAATCTTGTATCTTCATAGTCTTGGAGTCCGGTCGATGATGATAGTCCGCAAATGATAGTTCGGTGATGATGGTAGTCCGCTATCCGGACACCCCTAATCCAGACTCCTCAAGAGCCCTGAACCAAGCTTCAATGACGATAAGTCCGACATGTATATTGCTTGGCATTGCAAGGCGGGTTCCTCCTCCAAATGATAGAAGATTGTGAACACCAGATAGTGTCCGCTCGCAAAATAAATTCCACATTCCACCGTAGAGAATAATAATATATATACACAAGTTCAATCTGCGACGCTTTTCCGTGGCATGATGTCACACCACTACCAAGCCATTACTCAATTGTTTTTACTTTACCACCTCGGTAGCGTTTAGCGGCGGTTTCCTTGGCACGCCTTGTCGAGCAGAGATCGTGTTTCCCTTAATCCGGGATTCTCATCAATACGGGCGTGGGTAACCCAACCGTCATTGATGGTGACGCTTGGGAGATAAGCGAGTTTTACCAGGCCGGTGGGGGATGCGTAAGACTTCGCCCCATATAAGGGATAAGGATTCACCTTCTCACCCACGCCTTCTTCCTCCTTTGCTTATCCATCTCCAAGACTTCGAGCTCCAGCGCCCAAGTTCGCAAGATCTCGTCTCAACCTTCTCCGACCATGTCCGGAGCGGGAGGTAAATGGTTGGCCTCCACCGTTAAGGAGGAGCACATCGCCAAACTGCGCGGCGCCGGATACCTTTCCGACGACATCGCGCACCGGCTGCCCAACAAGGGGCAGCTCATCCCCACCCCCAGGCCCCATGAGAGGGTCGTCTTTCTTCCCCACTTCCTCCACGGACTGGGCTTTCCACTACATCCCTTTGTCCGGGGGATCATGTTCTACTACGACCTGGATTTCCATGATCTGGTGCCGAACTTCATCCTCAACATCTCGGTGTTTATCGTCGTGTGCGAGGCCTTCCTCTGCATCCAGCCCCACTTCGCTTGGGCTCAAGACCTTCAATGTCAAGCGAAGGTAGTGAAGGGCACTCAAGCGGAGTGCGGAGGCGCCATGTTGGGCAAGATGCCCAACATCCTTTGGTTCAAGGGCCTTCGTGGAATCCGTCAAGGGGTGGCAATCGGGTGGTTCTATATCACCGAGCAGCGTGACCCTAAATGGGCGGCGGCCCCAAGTTTAGATCTGGTATCCCCACGCAGCTCACCTCCGGAAAGAGAAGGGCTTGCTGTGGGGTAGTTTGAAGGAGCCGACGGACTCCAAGCCTGTATCAAGAAGCCGGTGAAGAAGCTCAGGCTGGTTAACGTGGTCCAGTCATGCTCGTCCGCGGATTCTCCCATGCCAAAAGCGGGCATTTAATTTATGGAGTTCGATCCGAACAGCACCAGCGCTGAACAAGCTCTTCGACACAACGCACGAAGGCGCCTGAAGGTGCTGTTCAAGGCGCCGGCCCGCATCCGCTGCTAAAGATCGCGATTTCGCCGCAGCACCAGCCGACGAGGTAAGTGATTCTACCCTTTACGGACACTTGTTTTCATAGTTTGACTCTATGCGGCTTTAATTTTCCCTTTTCCTTTGACAGACTGGATGAGGAAGGCGGAGCAGATTACCTATCCGCTCCTATGCCGAAAACCCAGAGACGCGCCGTCTAGCGAGGCTGCTGGTTCCGCACCGCACGTGGTGCCGAGAAGAAGGCCAAGAAGGAGGCCACGGTGCTCGAAGAGTGCCCGCTTTCAGGTGCCCGACGACTCGGGGCGGATTCCTCCCGAAAATGAGGAGGAGGAGAGGACTCTCTCCCGGAGGAGGAGAGAGGAAGAGGAAGGCTTCCCCAACAGGGGAGGCTGAAGGGTCCAAGAGGGGAAGGACTATTCCCCCGGACAGCTCCGCCAACATCAACGTTGGCGAGGAAGAATGGCCTTCAAGGGCCAGGCCTCCGGCGAGATCGTAAGTATCCGGATTCCTGAATGATTTATAATTTCTTTTTCTGCGTCACATAGTGTCATTCTAATGCCGCATACTGCCTGTAGTCCGGCCAGTGATGATCTCCCCGCTTCTTCGAGCGGGTCGTTAGCTCCGTCAGATGTAGACTCCATCCCGAACGCCTCGACCCCTCGCGACGCCGAGGACGCCGAGGTGGGAACCCAAGAAGGGACCCATCGGGGGGAGGCTCCGGAGGCGCCACAAGGCGTCCTCCCGGACTTTGCGCCGGACTCCACAACAGAACCCGCAGTGGTTCCGGAGTCCGGCCGGCGGCCCCTTCGAACGAAGGGAAAGACCGTGACGCCGGCGGCTTCCGTCCAAACCGGAGGCGCCGGGCAATTTGTTGAGGCGCTGCAGAGCGCTTCCATCGAGGAAGAACACCGCACTATTATGAGTGCGGTGATTCAGAAGGTGCAGCTCGCCAAGGGCGGGCTGACCGGCTCGCAGATGGCCTTCTATCGCTTTGACGTAAGAAGTTAAAAATATGCAATGTAATACCGCATAGACAGAGCCCTCGATGCTCGGTTCGTGTTCAAAAGAAAAGCCGGACTGAGGATCTGAAAAAAGATATACGCAGGTTGCTAAAAATTATGTCAATATGGGTTGCAGGCTGCGCTGCTGACCTCTGCCGACCGATCGGAGGTCGGTGCGTTGAAGCAGGAGCTCGAGCGGTCTGGCAAGAGCTCGGCCGCGCAGAAGCAGCTCCAAGACAAAGAAGGTGAGTAACACCACTTTGAATTTGTACCTTGTAAAAGGATTTAGGTTGCAACAAAAATAACAAGGATAACATGGGTACTGCAGGGCCACGAACGAGGTGGCGACCACGAAGGAGGCCGTGTTCGCGGAACGCAATGCGCCACGGAACGGGCAGAGCGAGAAAAGCAAGAGGCGCGGGTGGCGGTGGTTCAGCAAGAGCTCCAGTGCTCTCATGGAAAAGCATGAGAGTTTGAGCGTGACTCAAAGACTCGAGAGTCCGAGCTTGCCTCGGCTCTCGAAAGTGCTAAAACCGCCAAGGCCGAGGCCCATAAGTCCCTTCAGGAGATTGAGTTGATGAGGAAGATAGCGGCGGGTAAGGAATTTTTCATGCAAAGCAAGCATGTGAATGTAAATTACGTGTTACTTACCCGAATTCGGAGCTCTCCAGGGGCGTTTGCAGATCTGCCTCGCAACGTGTCTGATGCCGCCGCATTCTACCGAGCCGAGGAGGGGAGCTCAACGGAGAAGGTCTTCTGGTCTCAGTATGTTGAGGCCGGCCATCCGGTGCCCCCTAGCGACCAGCTGAAGCAGCTGGTCGAGCTTCACAAGGTGTCCGAGCAGGCCATGAAGGGCCTCATAGTCCGGCTGTGGCCTGGAGAGGCCATGCCTGGGAGCTATTTCGCCTCGTCGACGGCTGGTGGATGCGTGCCCCTGGTGGAGGTTATCAAGCGCCCGCCTGTATTGAAGGTGCTCGTCGGGCCCTTGCCCGCGCAAAGGTGCATTGGGGCAAGCTGGATGCGGAGAAGCTAATCATCGACGCGCCACCAGCGGGCAAGGAGCATCGTCGCCCAAATTTACTATAAGGCTGTCTGAAGGGTGCCCGCAAGATTGCGGATGAGTGCCCTGTGGATGTAATTTTTGAGTGAATTCGCAATGTGTTATCCTGCGCGCTGAAAACTTTGTTCATATGCGCTAAGCAACGCTTGTTTAATTTAAAATATTACCTTCAGGCGGCCGCTTATTAAATCTGAGAGATGGCAAGTCGTCGGCTTCAGCCCCCATGCCACGAAAGTGGGGTGTTCGGGATAAACTTGAGCACTCTTGTTCCCATTTTGGGTCCATCTAGGAGGCGCCAACACAACGAACAAGGCAACCGGACTTATAGTGCTTGAACACTCTCACTTAGCCATAGAATTCTATAATTTTAAATTTCGGTGAAGCCCCTAGTATTCGGAAGACCGAATTGGGGCGCTATCCACGCCTTCATCGGACATAATCCGAACTTCGCTCGAGCGGCGAGGTCTTTAAGGACCCGAAGGACCTCTCGAACAGCGACCAGTCTCTCGCCTTATCATGCCGGTCAGTTTTAGCTTTCCATCGAGGCGTTAACCCGCTCAACCGGGCGCAATCGCAGTGGTTCTCCCAAAGTGCTACCTTAGCCGATAGAACGGAACGTAAGGTGCCAAACATGGGAGCCGAGCAAGCCCAACTATTGACCCAAGACATGATTCGGAGCCGATTCATATAATGCTATAAGTTCGGGGTGCCGCACTTGTGAAAGTGTGCGGACTTTATCACACCATAATGCGGAGGACATAAGCCCCTGGTGTATTTGGCCGTACCAAGATGCACGGGTGCAACATGTCGTAAATGAACATATATATATATATATATATAATAATGCAATTATAGGCAAAAAGTGTTGCATTTTATTCAAGAAGATATGCTATCAGTGCGGAATGATACAAATAGTGCAGAAAGCAAGGGATTGGACGAATTAAAGGTGTCTCCCTCCAGGGGTAGGCCGCGGAATGTTGTATTTAACAAATACAATGCTCGTGATGGAGACCACCTGAGTGTTCATCGCGGCCTTTGTCCTTCCCTGGCTGTTGCATCATGAGTTCGGCAGGTTCGCCGCCGGACTGAGTTCTGTATAAAAAAGAGAAAAGGAAAAAAAAGCGTCATACTTGGGAGCCCCGTGTGGTCGAACCGCACTGGTCTGTTGTGGTTGTGCCCTTCCCCTATGCCCATGGTATCTCCGTATGTAATTATGTACGCGGAGAGTTTGTCTTACAATTTTGCGAGGGCTGGGGTTGGGGATTGCTACGCTGCGTAACGGATCGTGCTGTGGTCTTGGTTGATGTTGCTCGGCGCGTTTGGTCGTGTCCGGTCGCTTAACGGCCGGACTCGAGAATTGCCTTAAAAGGCTGCTCAGACTTCTGCCGCGAGAGCCGCTGTATGTTCCTCCGCTCGGAGGGAGCGCCCGTGTTTCCGCTGACCGTGATGACTCCACGAGGGCCTGGCATCTTGAGCTTAAGGTATGCATAATGCGGCACCGCGTTGAATTTTGCAAACGCGGTTCGTCCGAAAGCAGAGCATGATAGCCGCTGCGAACGGGACTATGTCAAGATTAACTCCTCGCTAGGAAATTATCCGGGATCCAAGACCACTTCCAGTAATCGAGCCTGTATAATTGGCCTCGACACCTGGTATGACGCTTTGAAGGTCGCCCTTGTAGGTTTAATCTTTGAAGGGTCTATGCCCATCTTGGCGACCGTATCCTCGATAAAGCAGGTTCAGCTCTGCCGCCGCCCATCGGGACTCTCGTGAGGTGAAATCCATCAACGATTGGGTCTAAAACCAATGCGCGAATCCGCCATGGCGGATATTGGTCGGATGGTCTCTTCGATCGAAAGTGATCGGGCATGAGGACCATGGGTTGAATTTTGGGGCGATGGCTCCATCGCGTCCCTTAGTGCACGCTTCCGCCCCTCTTGGGAATATCGCTATGTATATCATGTTTACCGTCCAACTTGAGGGGGAATCCTTTGTCCTCTGTTGTTCGGCGGCCGGTCTCTTCCTCGTCATCGCTGTGTAGCCCCTTGTCACTATTTTCGGCGATTAATTTGCCTGCTCGCTTGAATACCCAACAATCTCTGTTGGTGTGGTTAGCTGGCTTTTCGGGGTTCCATGTATTTGACAAGAGCGGTCGAGTATTCGGTCCAAATTGGACGGGCCCGGAGTGGTTCTTTTGAATGGCTTCTTCCGCTGACGGGTTTGAGCCTCGAATCCGCGCTGACTGCCAGATCTCATTGTTGTCGCCAGCACGCGGCGTTTTTTTTGTCGACGCAACCTGCCATTGCGGTCCTTGGTATCTGGACTGCCGCGTTTTGCTTTGAGGTTGTTACTGCGAGCGAGCCAGCTATCCTCTCCCGCATGTAAGCGGGTCATGAGGGATGTGAGGGCTTCCATGGATTTCGCTTCTCCGCCCTAGGTGCGGGCCAGCCACTCATCGCGGATGTTATGTTTGAAGGCAGCGAGTGCCTCGCATCCGAACGGTCGACGATTTGATTTTTCTTTGTTAAGAACCGTGTCTGAATTGCTCGGCCGATTCGTCTGCTGCTGGATTATGTGGCTTAGGTCATATGCGTCCGTGGTCGCATATACGTGCCTCGAAGTTGTCAAGGAATGCGGCTTCCGTGTCTTCCCAAAGATCCAATTGACTCGCGGGCAGGCTGTTAAGCCAATGCCGAGCTGGTCCTTTAAGCTTGAGCGGAGATATTTGATGGCGTGAAGATGCCGCCATGGGCCATGTGTATATGCAGGAGATAATCCTCAATCCAAACCGCGGGGTCTGTTGTGCCATCGTAGGATTCGATATTAACGGGTTTGAACCCTTCAGGGATTTGATGATCCATTACTTCGTCAGTGAAGCATAGTGGGTGTGCGGCGCCTCTGTATTGAGCAATATCGCGACGTAGCTCGAGAGAGCGTTGTCTGCTCTGTTCGGCCCAGCCGGAGTAGTTGTATCCGGTGCGACGGTATTCGTCGTGGGTCGTGGGGCCTCCACGTGATCCATAGATAGATCTGGATTGTCTTGCCTTGTCCTCCAATATATCTCGCAAGTCCGGCGCGTTCCCCCGTGGCTTCCTGCTTTTTGAGCGATGCCGGGGAACGGTTTTGGTGGAGGGCTTGCACGCCTCTCTATCGCGGCCACGAGGTGGTCGGTCTGCCGTATTGTGCGCTGGTGATGTATGTCTGTATGCCTCCTCTAATCGGGGGAGCAACTTGCGTTTTGGGTAACTTTTGGAGGGGCGTTCGAGTTCATACTCTTCGGCCGCGAGGACCTCGGTCCATCTGTCGGCCAGTAGGTCTTGATCAGCTTGAAGCTGTTGTTGCTTTTTCTTTAGGCTGTTTGCCGTGGCCATTAGCCTTCGCCTCAAACGCTTGTTCGACGGGATCCTCGAGCACGACGACCATCGTCGCCGAGGCTTGCCTCGCTCCGGAGGGAGGTAAGTAATTGTCATCCTCGACCTCTTCGCTCACCGCCTCTCCCGAGGGCTTGCTTCGCCTCCTCCCGCGCTGGATCGTCTTTGGAGGGAGTTGTCTTCCGCACTTTCGGGGGTGTTATTATCTCCGTGCCGGAATCTCCATTCTTGCCGTGGCGGATTTAGACCGGCGCCACGACGCCGGGCGCTTGGGCTGTTTTTTAAGGAATCGGCCTCCGCTGCTTCTTCGCCGTCCCCATCTTTTGGGGTGTCCACCATGTATATGTCGATGACGAGGTGGTCTTCCGGTCCTCTGTGCGCTGGTTCTTGGTAGTCTCCGCATCGCCGCCCATACCGCCGATGTCTTCGGAGTCGTGGTCGAGTACGCCGGTTAAATCGCCAACGGTGGCTACGAAGTGGGTGGTGGTGGGATCTGAATTCTTCGTCGTCCGCTGTCCCAACCGTCCTGGCCGTAGTTCGGCCAGGGCTCTCCGGATAGCGAGAGATGCTTCAGTGAATTTATGATATCGCCGAATGGCGAATGCTGAAAGATGTCCGCAGCGGTGAATTCCATGATCGGCGCCCAATCGGATTCGACTGGCAAGGGCGTAGGAGGTCCGGAGTCCGGCAGGGAGTCCGGCACCTCGGAGTCATGGGCTTTATGCTGGACAAGGTAAGTGTTCGGCTCCATCGCCGTAGAAGTTGCAGCTCCCGAGGCGGTGTCCAGCCATCCATCCTCGATCCGAGCGATCGGCTCCGGACTATGAGTCGGAGCGGATTCGTGTGCGGCCTCCAGGGTGTTGTCCGGCGACAGAGTTAGGTCATGCCCATCGTGACAGCGCGGCACGCCGGTTGTGGCTCAGATCCATCGAGGATCAAGTCCCGCGGATATCGGCCGTGAAGTTTAGGCTTCAAACCTGACTGACGGCCAGGGGCGTAGCTTCGATCTGCTCCAGATGGCTAAGTGAATTGCCCGCATGCGAAGTTGCCGAATACTGAAGATCTGTCCGGGAGAAAAGTCTCGCCAGACTACATCGTTGTTGATTGAAGAGGCCATCAAGCCTATCGGTGACGACACGAGGAACTCTCAATGAAAGCACCAATGTCGGTGTCAAAACCGCGGATCTCGGTAGGGGTCCCGAATCAGCGCGCTAGGCGGATGGTAACAGGAGACAAGGGACACGATGTTTACCTGTGTTCGGGCCCTCTTGATGGAGGTAAAACCCACGCCCCGCTTGATTGATATTGATATTGTGGATGTTTACAAGAGTGGATCTACCACGAGATCAAGGAGGCTAAACCCTAGAAGCTAGCCTATGGTATGATTGTAAGGGTTGTTGTGATTGTAGTCCCATCGACTAAAGCCATCCGGTTTATATAGACACCGGAGAGGGCTAGGGTTACATAGAGTCGGTT
The DNA here is from genome assembly GCA_021605205.1 of Aegilops longissima. NCBI lineage: Eukaryota > Viridiplantae > Streptophyta > Magnoliopsida > Poales > Poaceae > Aegilops > Aegilops longissima. The sequence continues at coordinate 649,731,890 of CM038680.1, forward strand.
ACAATGGTAGGAGATCTACATATCCAGACGCCAAGCTTGCCTTCCACGCCAAGGAAAGTCCCATCCGGACACGGGGTGAAGTCTTCAATCTTGTATCTTCATAGTCTTGGAGTCCGGTCGATGATGATAGTCCGGCAAATGATAGTTCGGCTGATGATGGTAGTCCGGCTATCCGGACACCCCCTAATCCAGGACTCCCTCAAGGAGTTTCTCTCAAAAGAAGTGAGTTGGAGGAAAGTAGAACTTGATGAGCTGATTGTACCTTCTCTCAATTTGGAAAGTAGCACATCAATGAAATCTGTTCCCGTGATGCCTACACCAACTAGAGAGGAAGCTAATGATGATGATCATTAAACTTCGGATCAAGTTCCTACTGGACCTCGTAGGTCAAACAATGCACGTTCCGCACCAGAGTGGTACGCTAATCCTGCCCTGGAATGCATGTTATTAGACCATGGCGAACCTACGAACTATGAAGAAGCTATGATGAGCCCAGATTCCGACAGATGGCTTGAGGCCATGAAATCTGAGATAGAATCCATGTAGTAGAACAAAGTGTGGACTTTGGTGGACTTGCCCGATGATCGGCAAGCCATTGAGAATAAATGGATCTTCAAGAGGAAGAAGGACGCTGATGGTAGTGTTACTATTTTCAAAGCTCGAATTGTCGCAAAATGTTTTCGACAAGTTCAACGTGTTGACTACGATGAGATTTTCTCACTCGTATCGGTTCTTAAGTCTGTCCGAATCATGTTAGCAATTGCTGCATTTTATGAAATCTGGCAAATGGATATCAAAACTACATTCCTTAATGGACTTATTAAATAAGAGTTGTATATGATGCAACCAGAAGGTTTTGTCAATCCTAAAGGTGCTAACAAAATGTGCAAGCTCCAGCGATCCATCTATGGACTGTGCAAGCATCTCGAAGTTGGAATATACGCTTTGATGAATTGATCAACACATATAGTTTTATACAGACTTGCGGTGAAGCCTGTATTTATAAGAAAGTGAGTGGGAGCTCTACAGCCTTTCTAATAAGTATATGTGAATGACATATTGTTGATCGGAAATGATGTAGAATTTTCTGGAAAGCATAAAGGAGTTTTTGAAAGTAAGACCTCAGTGAAGCTGCTTACATATTGAGCATCAAGATCTATAGAGATAGATCAAGACACTTGATAAAAATTTTCAATGAGTACATACCTTGATAAAGCTTTGAAGAAGTTCAAAATGGATCAGTCAAAGAAAGGGTTCTTGCCTATGTTACAAGGTGTAAAGTTGAGTAAGACTCAAAAACTGACCACGGCAGAAAATAGAAAGCGAATGAAAGTCATTCCCTATGCCTCAGCCATAGGTTCTATAAAGTATGCTATGATGTGTACCAGACCTATTGTGTACCTTGCCATGAGTTTGGCAAGGGGGGTACGATAGTGATCCAGGATTGGATCACTGGACAACGGTCAAAGTTATCCTTAGTTATCTAAGAGGACTAAGGAACTATTTCTCGGTTATGGAGGTGATAAAGAGTTCGTCGTAAAGTTACGTCGATGCAAGCTTTTACACCGATCCGGATGACTCTAAGTCTCAATCTGGATACGTATTGAAAGTGGGAGCAATTAGCTAGAGTAGGTCCGTGCAAAGCATTGTAAACATAAAAAATTGCAAAATACATACGGATCTGAATGTGGCAGGCCCGTTGACTAAACCTCTCTCACAAGAAAAACATGATCACACTTAGTACTCTTTGGGCATTAATCACATGGTGATGTGAACTAGATTATTGAATCTAGTAATCACAGGACTCCCCTCTCTTGGCGCGCCCCTGGTGGCCGGCTCCTCCTCTCCCTCCTTTATATACGTGGGCAGGGCACCCCTTGGAGACACGCCAATTGTTCCAAGCCATGTGAGGCATCTCCCTCCATGGTTTATTCCTCCGATCATATTCACGTAGTGCTTAGGCGAAGCCCTGCGTGTAGGGGTGGGCGTTCGGTTCCCCCGAACCGTTCGGTTCGGTGCTTTGGTGTTTTTTGATTTTTGGTTCTAAGAAAATAAGGACCGATCGGTCTGTACCAATTAACAGAACCGAGAGTTCGGTCTCTGGATCGTCCGGTTCGGTCCTCGGGTCTGCACCGAAAAGACCTGCTACTGGAAAGATGGGGCGCAGGGCTAGGCGAGGATGGTCGGATATAATATATTATATAGCTGCTAATGCTAGATGAATTGGCACAGAGCGCACAACTTCCTCTCACGAAAAAAACTTTAGGTAGAAAGCAACCCTTGATTCACACAAGAACAGTGCACCTGACAACAAGGATCAAATCACGAACTTTGATCTGGATGGAATCAAGAATATGACAGAATAAAAATCAACTATTGTACTTACTTTGCAGGCAAGCAACAGTATTCTTCTTGTGCGGAAATTGACCTGCCGCCGACGGTGTGTTGGACAGAAGACAGGGATCTGGGCAGACGGCCGGCACAGCGAGGAATCGGACCTCATATAGGATGCTCGGGAGACAGAAATCAAGCGGCCATGAAAGGTACAGATTACGGACGCGAGACTTGCGGTCTTGGGGAGGGAAAGGGTCGATCTCTGCCGTGATTTTGGGAGGAGGCGATTTGGGATGAGCCACGTTTTGGGAAGAGGGCAGGAGGAGGCGCTAGTTACCTAGTTTTATGGGTGCGGGTGCGACCGTGCGGGGCTGCGGTTGTGCGGCAGCTGGCAGGATAGGAATTAAGTGTAGGGCGTCGGTGCTTCGGTCATTTCGGTGGACCTAGGGTACAGACCGAATTCACCGAACTTAATTCGGTTTTCTAGAATTGCTAACCGAGCTTTGTACCGAAGGTTTCGGTTTCGGTCACTTCGGCTTCGGTCCAGGTTAAATTGGTTCGGTAAATCGGTTTTCGGGTTATATGCCCACCCCTACCTGCGTGGATCACATCACCATCACCGTCACCACGCTGTCATGCTGACAAAACTCTCCCTCGACACTCTTGTCGGATTTCGGGTTCCGGCAAAACCCTTGAGGTTCGAACACTGGGGTGCGCGCGAAGATCTCTTCCTAACTAATCACGTCCTCACTCTTGATGTCTACTACACAACCTTCTTCTTGTAGATGTTGTTGGGCCTGCAAGTGCACAGGTTTGTAGGACAATAGCAAATTTCCCTCAAGTGGATGACCTAAGGTTTATCAATCCGTAGGAGGAGTAGGATGAAGATGGTCTCTCTCAAGCAACCTTGCAACCAAATAACAAAGAGTCTCTTGTGTCCCCAACACACCCAATACAATGGTAATTTGTATAGGTGCACTAGTTCGGCGAAGAGATAGTGATACAAGTGCAATATGGATAGTAGATATAGGTTTTTGTAATCTGAAATAATAAAAACAGCAAGGTAACTAATGATCAAAGTGAGTGTAAACGGTATTGCAATGATAGGAAACAAGGCCTAGGGTTCATACTTTCATTAGTGCAAGTTCTCTCAACAATAATAACATACATAGATCATATAACAATCCCTCAACATGTATCAAAGAGTCACTCCAAAGCCACTAATAGCGGAGAACAAACGTAGGGATTATGGTAGGGTACGAAACCACCTCAAAGTTATTCTTTCGGATCAATCTATTCAAGAGTTCGTACTAGAATAACACCTTAAGACACAAATCAACCAAAACCCTAATGTCACCTAGATACCCATTGTCACCTCAAGTATCCGTGGGCATGATTATACGATATGCATCACACAATATCAGATTCATCCAACCAACACATAGTACCTCAAAGAGTGCCCCAAAGTTTCTAGCAGAGAGTCAAGAAAAAGTGTGCCAACCCGTATGCATAGGTTCATGGGCGGAACCCGCAAGTTGGTCATTGTCGGTGTCAAAACCGGCGGATCTCGGGTACGGGGTCCCGAACTGCGTGTCTAGGCGGATGGTAACAGGAGACAAGGGACACGGTGTTTTTACCCAGGTTCGGGCCCTCTCGATGGAGGTAAAACCCTACTCCTGCTTGATTAATATTGATGATATGGGTAGTACAAGAGTAGATCTACCACGAGATCAGAGAAGCTAAACCCTAGAAGCTAGGCTATGGTATGATTGTTGTTCGTCCTACGGACTAAAACCCTCCGGTTTATATAGACACCGGAAAGGGTTAGGGTTACATAGAGTCGGTTACAATGGGAGGAGATCTACATATTCGTATCGCCAAGCTTGTCTTCCACGCCAAGGAAAGTCCCCTCCGGACACGAGACGAAGTCTTCAATCTTGTATCTTCATAGTCCAGGAGTCCGGCCAAAGGTTATAGTCCGGCCATCCGGACACCCCTAATCCAGACTCCTCAAGAGCCCTCTAACCAGGCTTCAATGACGACGAGTCCGGCGCGCAGATTGTCTTAGGCATTGCTAGGCAGGTTCCTCCTCCGAATACTTCATAGAAGATTTTGAACACAAGGATAGTGTCCGGCTCTGCAAAATAAGCTCCACATACCACCGTAGAGAGAATAATATTTGCACAAATCCAATCTGCTGACGTATTCCGCAGTGTGACATCACACCACGGCCAAGCCTTTATTCGAATCGTTTTTACTGTCCCACCTCAGCGCGTTTAGCGAGGCGGTTTCCTTGGCACGTCTTGTCAAAGCAGAGATCGTGTCCCCTTATTCCGGGTTTCTCATTAATACGGGCATGGGTAACCCAATCGTGCCCGTTGGCACATCTCCTCTATCGAAGGCGAGTCCCAAACGGTCACGAGGAAGGCTCTTGGTATTCAACCTCTTTATAAAGAGACCAAGGCTCTACTCCTTTCTTTCAATCTCAATCGAATCCGCCCCTCGCCTCGAGTTCCAACACCCAAAGCTCCAGATTCAGGCTCTTCGGACCTTCAATGATGTCCGGCTCCGACCTTCAAGGCCGGTAGACGCCTTCCTCTGTTACGGAAGAAGACGTGCTAAAGCTAAGAGATGCAGGTATTTAACCGGCAAAATTTTGCATAGGCTGCCTGCTCAAGGGCAGGTTATTCCCACTCCCAAGCCTGGTGAGAGCATGGTGTTCGCGTCTCACTTCCTTCGGGGGCTAGGCTTCCCGACGGACCCCTTCGTGAGGGGGCTCATGTTTTATTATGGGTTGGAATTTCACGACTTGGATCCGGAGTCCATCCTCCACATCTCATCGCTCATTGTCGTAGCGAAGCCTTCCTCTGCATTACCCTCACTTGGATTGTGGCTTAAGACGTTCAAAGTGGAGCCGAAGATGATCAAGGGGCAGCAAGCGGAGTGCGGAGGGGCTGTTATAAGCAAGAATGCTGACGCTCCATGGCTCGAGGGCTCTTTTCAAGAGGAGTTCAGCTTATGGCAACGAGAGTGGTTTTATATCACAGCTCCCAGGGGCACCAAGTTGGTGGCACCACCTGCCTTTCGCTCGGGTCCTCCCCCGCGGCTGGCGTCATGGGTCAATAAAGGGCTCGACTGGGGGCCGTCCAAGGACGTGCCCTTGTTGCAGGGCCGCATTCAAGATCTCCTGGAAAGAGACATCAACCTGGCCGTAGTGACACAGGTCATGTTGATTCGCTGCACTTTGCCCTGCAAACGCTGCCCCCTCCGCCTGTGGGAGTTTAATCCGGAGGGACCACGAGCTCTCCAACACTTTACGTGCGCGACGCCCATGGAGATGTACAAATTGTTCTTCAGATCACAAGCAATGTGTCCGGACTCGACCGAGGACGCAGGTCTGAGCTGCAATCGCCCGGATACTCAAGTAAGTAGCCCTGTACCCGGACACGCTATCCGTATATTCATCATAAAATTGCCACTAAAAGAGTTGTCCCTTAAACAGGAGTGGATAGCGAAAGCAAAGCTAATCAGGTGTCCGGCCCCCCTCCCCAAGACCACGTCGGATCCCGTGTTAACCAGGATGCTGGAGGTTGCGCCTTTGGAAGAAGGCAAAGGGGGGAACAAGGAAGCTACCGTCTCCCCGAAGGAGGCTGTCAGGAAAGGAGGAATCGAGAATCCCTCCATCCAGGGAAAGAAGAGGACCGCCTCAAGACCCGGAGACCATGGTCTCAAAGCGGGGAAGAAATCTTCGCCGAGGGTCCCACGCCGGAGGTGCCTCGGCCGACTGTGCCCTCAAGGGATCATCCCTCCAGTGAGCCGTAAGTAGAGAGGGAGTTTTAAAATAAGAGACATCCCTATTCTATTCCCGAGAAAGATAACTGAATTTTTACCTTGTAGTTCGGATCTCAGCCCTTCTCGCAGAGCTCATCTTCGAGGATCTTCGTCCGGAGATGATGGAGAGCGAACGCGTCCCCTGTCGTGCATCCTTGTGAGGTGGGCGACCCGAGGTGTCGCCACGGAAGGTTTCTCCAATCCGCAGGGCGGAAAGCAGCCGATGGCTCCCCAAAGCCCTCCGTGTCCGCCTTCGAAATGGCCATCGGACGAGTCCGGCACCATCCGGTGCATGGTCAGAGGAGCTGAAGGATCTGCTCGGGCGAGCGTCTATCTCAGAAGAACACCGTGCATTGATGGGCACAGTGATTGAAAGGATTTCATCCGCGGAGAGCGGGTTGCACGAGGCCGTCAGGAGTTTACTCATAGGTTTTGAGGTACGCGAAATGATGTACCTTTTGACAGTTCCGCATATAAAAGATGCGCCAGATAGATAGTAGTTTCGAGACTCGGTGCGTTGTCAAAATGACGGCGCGCCGAGGTTCATAGTCCTGTATAACATGTCGCCGTTCCTAGTAGGTGGCGAAGTGTCCGGTGGCTAGCCGGACTTATGAATTTGCCGAGCTAAAGCGGCAACTTGACGTGGCAGATGCCGACATCACGCTTGTTAACAAGCGGCTTGACGAGTCACAAGGTATGCAATTTCTCCGCGGACACCTGGTAAGGGGGCTTGATGCCGGTGCCTTACAACATGTATGCTTGATGCAGACGGTGCCGCTGCCATGGAGAACCTTCGGGCGGAACTCGCCCGAGCCAAGGAGCAGGCCAGAAAAAGTGATGCGGCTGCCTTAAAGGCGGCCGAAGAGCTGAAAGCCGAACAGGCTGCTCACTGCCAAAGCAGGAAGGAAATGGCCGAGATGGCTGTGAAGTTGAAGGATGCTGCCGACCGCTGCAAGCTTCTTGAAAAATAAGATCGGGCGGAACAAAAGGACCTGGAGAAGGCCACTACCGAGGCCAAGGATGCTCGCTCTGCAATGAGAGCCATGAAGCAGGAGCTACATCAGGCCGGAGATATCGTGGCTGGAAAGCCCTTTATGCTGCGGATGAAGTTCGGGGATCCTAAATATGCTCAGTTGGACTGGCTGTGGAGTGCGGCAGATACTTATCTGGACTTGGCGGCAAGTGCCGCGGACGCGGCCGAACACTTCCGAGATCAACAGGATCACGGAGTGGAAAATCTTTTTTGGTCGCAGTTCCACAATCCAGAGCGTCCACTTCCATTAACCGAGCGTTTGGCCGAATGGGCGGAGCTGAATAGGTTATCCGTACTCGCCATGAAGGATGTCGTGAGTCATCTGTGGCCGGAAAGGCCCGAGCCGAAGAGTTATTTTGGTTTGGTGCAGCAGTTCCTTGGTGCGGTGCCGCATATCAATGCAATGAAGAGGTCAGCATGCATAGAGGGTGCACGGATGGCTCTTGCCCGTGTCAAGACATACTGGGCGGAGATGAAGGCCACCGACGTTGCATCCCAAGATTCGGACGGGAGTCGAGTACCTGCCGAGCACTATTTTCAGGAAGTTCTGCAGGGCGCTCATTTAATAGAGACGCAGTGGTCGAAGGATATCATGTTCGAATAACATGTATTTTTGTAAAACAATGTTTCGATGGAATATAAAGCTTTTTATACTTGTGCCTGCAAGAATTAAAATACCTCATGTGCGGCCGTTAATGTATATGTGTATATAACCTGAAAGATGGCAGTCTTGACTTCATCCCCACGCATATAATGCGGGGTGTTCGCAGAAGGCGATTTTCACACTTGATCCAACGCCTTGGTCCTATAAAGGAGGTGATAGCGCAGCTTAACTAGGCAACCGGACTATAATGTTTTATCACTTTCACTTAGCCATATGAGTTTGACAAAGGCTCAGATAGCCCCTAGGGGCACCGCTTTCGCCCGAATTCGGGCGCTGTGTGCTGACCGAAACGGCCCTTCGTTAATGCGGAGGAATCCTAAAGATTCCGTGGGTCATTGAGTGGTTGACCAGTCTCACGCTATATCATGACAGTCAGTTTTCGGCTTTCATCGAGGTGCTCGCCGCCGAACCAGGCACAATCGCAGAGTTCTCCGGTGCCGCTTTAGCCGATAGAGCGGAACGTAAGGCAGCAAAACACAGGAGCCGGGCAAACCCAACATTTGACCGAAGACATGATTCGGAGCTGATGCATATAAGGCCAAACTCGCGACGCCAAACACTCCCTAAGGTATTCGGTCTTTATGAAAATGGGCTGAACAACGCCCTTAGTAAGAAGCCCCGGTGTCCGTGCACGCGCAAATCTCGACGTGGCCAATGCCAAGACGCCAGCCTCCACCTTGGTTATAGCAAGAAACCGGGGATGTATCAACAAGAGACAGAAAAAGGTTTACGAGGGTCTTAATCTGAAAAGAATCCTCGAACAGGTCCCTCACTGCGCTGCTACCGTGTCTCCGTTGTGCCCGTATCACGGGCGGGTGTAGCACGGTGTTCATCTGTAAAGAGAGGAACTTAGTTGAAAAAGATCGTGCGAAAATGTACGTTATATTAAATAAACAAAGTACAATTTAAAAAATGAATAAAATTGATCTTTATTGTCTCTTGTTGTACATGCACGGAGCCCCTTGAACGGGGGTATGCGGCTAGTAAGCCCTTGTATGTTTACGCCGGACTCGTCTAGCCATTTCCGAGGTCTGAACGACCTGTTTAGGTGCTTTGATTAGTGAAGCCGGTTTAGTATGTGGCTGTTAAGGCAGCTGCACAATCTTTCGCGCTCGAGGAACACTCGATATTTCCCTTTAATGAGATGATGCCTCGTGAACCGGGCATTTTAAGTATAAGGGATGCATAATGCGGTATTGCGTTAAAGCGGGCGAAAGCTTCGCGTCCCAGTAGTGCTTGATAGCTACTTGTAAATGGGGCGATGTGGAAGGTTAGCTTTTCGCGGCGGAAGTTGCCGGGTGAGCCGAACATAACTTCTAGCAGGAGAGAGCCCGTACAATGGGCATCTGGGCCTGGCGTTACCCCTTGAAAGGAAGTGTTGCTATGGTGAATTGTTGTTGGGTCTATCCCCATTTTGCGGATTGTGTCCTGATATAGCAGGTTTAAATCACTGCCGCCGTCCATTAGGACTTGTGTAAAGTGGAGTCCGTCAATTATCGGATCTAATACCAAGGCAGTCCAGCCTGCATTCCGGATACTTCTAAAGTAATCCTGATGGTCGAAGGTGATTGGTTTTAACAACCAAAGGAGGGACTCCTCCGGATAGGCCGTATGGCACGATCTCTATAGGCGCCCTCTGTTTCTCCCCTTTGTCACGTGAAGTGAATTTACTGTTTTGACTTCTTGTGGGAAATTCTTTTGTTTTCCGGTGCTCTGCTTGTGGGGTTCGCCATCGCCCTCACTTGGTGTGTCGAGCCCTTGTGTTCGGCGTTGAGTTTGCTGGATTGCTTGAAGACCCAACAATCTCTGTGGGTATGGTTTGCGTGCTTCCCGAGTACTGTGGATTTGACATATCTTGTCCAAGATTTTGTTTAGGTTAGATAGCTCGTCCTATTATCCTTGAGGGGCAGTTTTTCTGATTCTGCCGAGCTTTTGAATCCGCGTTGACTGCCATGCTCTTCGGCTGTTTCTTTTGGTCCGCGCTGGTCCTTGCTACGTCGCGGTTTCCGCTTCCATCCCTAACTTCGATGTACTTGGGTCGCTGGTACTGCATCTTGCCAACCAGCTATCCTCTCCTGCAAAAGCGGGTCATGAGGCTTGTTAATGCGGCCATTTTTCTTGGCTTTTCTTGGCGAGAGTCCAGCGAGCCATTCGTCTCGAAACGCTGTGTTTGAAAGCTGCTAAGGCTTGGCGTCGAGACGATCGACTATCTGGTTCTTTTTGTAAGAAATCTGTTCCAGAGTTTCGGGCTGACTCTCCGGTTGTTGAGTTATATGACTTAAATCATCTCAGATCCGGAGGTGGTACATAGGTCCCTTGAAAATTTGCCCGAAAAGCATCCTCGAGTTCTTCCCAACTTCCAATGGTGTTTTCGGGAAGGCTTTTAAGCCAATGCCGGGCTGGCCCTTTGAGTTTGAGGGGTAAGTATTTTATGGCGTGGAGATCATCTCCTCTAGCCATGTGTATGTGGAGGATGTAATCCTTAATCCGCACTCGGGGTCTCTTGTGCCGTCAGATGCCTCTATGTTTACGGGCTTGAATCCTCGCTGAAATTCATGATCCAAACCTCATCGGTGAAACATAGGGGGTGTGCGGCACCCCTATATTTGGGTGTACCGTGATGTTCGGATACTTGATGCGTTGCATTTCTTACTAGAGCTTGCTTGCTTGGCCCGTAGATAGATCTAGCTGGGCCATCTTTTTGATGCGAATTCTTGTGTGGATCGCGTGCCGGATTGTGTCCGGCGCCATTTGCCGCACTATGTAGGCCATGGGGTCGTTTATCCGACCGGGTGGCTTCCTTATTTTTTGATTGCGGAGGCTCTAAGGCTTCTTCATCAAATTCCGGCAGTAATTTTTGCTTCAGATAACTCTTTGTGTGGCGACTGTCGCCGTATCTGTCTGCGGTGTTGAGTACTTTGCTCCATCTAATTCTGAGTGCGTCTTCCGCTGTTTTGAGCTTTCGTTTCGGCTTTTTCAGGCTACGCGCAGTGGCGATGAGCCTTTTTTGGAGGTTCTTCTGCTCCAGCAATCTGTCTGGCGTGAGGTTGTCCGGACTGTTATCTTCACCGGGGACGGGTTGTTTATCCAAGTTGCCCTGTTCGGACGGTTGCTCGATGGCATGTTCGTCGTCCGCCGGTTCGCCCTGCTCTATGGCTGGGTCTGTATGGCTACTGTCTCTGTCGAGGTGGGGTTTGGAGCGGCGCTTACGCCGCCGCTTTGACTGCTTTTCAAGGGAATGATTCCTCGTTGTGCCCCTTTGTTCCTCGTCGTCGTTTCTTTTAGGTGTGTCCACCATGTATACATCGTGGGATGAGGTGGTTGTCCAGTGCCCTATAGGCGCTGATTCTTGTTCGTCTCCTACATCGTCGTCCATACCGTCGATGTCTTCGGAGTCGAAGTCGAGCGTGTCGGTTAAATCATCGACGGTGGCTACGAAGTGGGTGGTGGGTGGGCTTTGAATTTCTTTGTCGTCCGCATCCCAACCTTGCTGACCATAGTTCGGCCAGGGCTCTCCTGATAGAGAGAGAGACTTTAGTGAATTGAGCATGTCGCCGAAGAGCGAGTGCTGAAAGATGTCCGCGGCGGTGAACTCCATGATCGACGCCCAATCGGATTCAATTGGCAGGGGCGCGGAAGGTCCGGAGTCCGGAGAGGAGTCCGGCACCTTGGAGTTGCGAGCTTCGCAAAAGACAAGGCTGGTATTCGGCTCGATCGCCGTAGAGATTGCAGCCCACGAGGCGGCGTCCAGCCACCCGTTCTCGATTGGCATAGTCGGCTCCGAGCTAATGGTCGAAGCGGATACCGGTGCGGCCTCCAGGGCACTGTTCAGCGGCAGAGCTAGATCATGCCCATCGTGACAGTGTGGCGCGCTTGGCTGTGGCTCGAACCCGTCGAAGATCAAGTCTCAGCGGACGTCAGCCGTGTAGTTCAAACTTCCAAATCTGACCTGATGGCCAGGTGCGTAGCTTTTGATCTGCTCCAGAGGGCCAAGCGAATTGTCCCACAGTGCAAAGCCGCCGAATACGAAGATCTGTCCGGGGAGAAAAGTCTCACCCTGGACCGCATCATTGTTGATGATCGGAGGAGCCATCGGGCCTAAAGGTGATGACCCAGATGAAAGCACCAATGTCGGTGTCAAAACCGGCGGATCTCGGGTAGGGGGTCCCGAACTATGCGTCTAGGCGGATGGTAACAGGAGACAAGGGACACGATGTTTTTACCCAGGTTCGGGCCCTCTCGATGGAGGTAAAACCCTACTCCTGCTTGATTAATATTGATGATATGGGTAGTACAAGAGTAGATCTACCACGAGATCAGAGAGGCTAAACCCTAGAAGCTAGCCTATGGTATGATTGTTGTTCATCCTACGGACTAAAACCCTCCGGTTTATATATACACCGGAGAGGGTTAGGGTTACATAGAGTCGGTTACAATGGGAGGAGATCTACATATCCGTATCGCCAAGCTTCTCTTCCACGCCAAGGAAAGTCCCCTCCGGACACGGGACGAAGTCTTCAATCTTGTATCTTCATAGTCCAGGAGTCCGGCCAAAGGTTATAGTTCGGCCATCCGGACACCCCCTAATCCAGGACTCCCTCAGTCACCAAAACATACATCAAGTGGCACGTGATATCCCATTGTCACCATAGATAAACACGGCAAGACATACATCAAGTGTTCTCAAATAAAGACTCAATCCGATAAGATAACTTCAAGAGGGAAACTCAATTCATCACAAGAGAGTAGAGGGGGAGAAACATCATACGATCCAACTATAATAGCAAAGCTCGCGATACATCAAGATCGTGCCATAGAGAGAACACGAGAGAGAAAGAGAGAGATCAAACACATAGCTACTGGTACATACCCTCAGCCCCGAGGGTGAACTACTCCCTCCTCGTTATGGAGAGGCCGGGATGATGAAGATGGCCACCGGTGACGGTTCCCCCCTCCGGCAAGGTGCCGGAACGGACTCCCGAGAGGTTTTTGGTGGCTACAGACGCTTGCAGCGGCGGAACTCCCGATCTATCTTGATATTCGATGTTTTTAGGGTACGTAGGCATATATAGCCGAAAGAAGTCGGTCGAGAGGTGCTCGAGGGGCCCACGAGACAGGGGGCGTGCCCAGTAGGGGGGGGGGGCTATCTCCTGGCCTCCTCGAGGATCTTCTGACGTGAACTTCAAGTCTCCAGGATGATATTCTTCCCAAAAATAATGCTGCCGAAGATTTCATTCCATTTGGACTCCGTTTGATTTCCTTTTCCTCAAAATACTTAAACAGGCAATAAAACAGCAATATGGGCTGGGCCTCCGGTTAATAGGTTAGTCCCAAAAGTAATATAAAAGTGTATAATAAAGCCCATAATCATCCAAAACACATAATATAATAGCATGGAACAATCAAAAATTATAGATACGTTGGAGACGTATCAGCATCCCCAAGCTTAATTCCTGCTCGTCCTCGAGTAGGTAAATGATAAAATGATAATTTTTGATGTGGAGTGCTACTTGGCATAGTTTCAATGTAATTCTTCTTAATTGTGGTATGAATATTCAGATCCGAAAGATTCAAGACAAAAGTTTAATATTGACACAAAAATAATAATACTTCAAGCTTACTAACAAAGCAATTATGTCTTCTCAAAATAACATGGCCAAAGAAAGTTATCCCTACAAAATCATAGTCTGGCTATGCTCTATCTTCACCACACAAAGTATTTAAATCATGCACAACCCCGATGACAAGCCAAGCAATTGTTTCATACTTTTGACATTCTCAAACTTTTTCAATCTTCACGCAATACATGAGCGCGAGCCATGGATATAGCACTATGGGTGGAATAGAAGGGTGGTTGTGGAGAAGACAAAAAGGGAGAAGATAGTCTCACATCAACTAGGCGTATCAACGGGCTATGGAGATGCCCATCAATAGATATCAATGTGAGTGAGTAGGGATTGCCATGCAACGGATGCACTAGAGCTATAAGTATATGAAAGCTCAACAAAAGAAACTATGTGGGTGTGCATCCAACTCGCTTGCTCATGAAGACCTAGGGCATTTTGAGGAAGCCCATCATTGGAATATACAAGCCAAGTTTTATAATGAAAAATTCCCACTAGTATATGAAAGTGATATCATAGGAGACTCTCTATCATGAAGATCATGGTGCTACTTTGAAGCACAAGTGTGGTAAAAGGATAGTAGCATTGCCCCTTCTCTCTTTTTCTATCATTTTTTTATTTTTTTATTTTTTTATTTGGGCCTTTTCTCTTTTTTTATGGCCTCTTTTTTTCTTTTCTTTTTATTTTTCGTCCGGAGTCCCATCCCAACTTGTGGGGGAATCATAGTCTCCATCATCCTTTCCTCACTGGGAGAATGCTCTAAAAAATGATGATCATCACACTTTTATTTTCTTACAACTCAAAAATTACAACTCGATTCTTAGAACAAAATATGACTCTATATGAATGCCTCCGTGTGTACCGGATGTGCAATGACTCATGAGTGACATGTATGAAAGAATTATGAACGGTGGCTTTGCCACAAATACGATGCCAACTACATGATCATGCAAAGCAATATGACAATGATGGAGCGTGTCATAATAAACAGAACGGTGGAAAGTTGCATGGCAATATATCTCGGAATGGCTATGGAAATGTCGTGATAGGTGGTGTGGTGGCTGTTTTGAGGAAAGTTTATGGTGGGTGTATGATACTGGCGAAAAGTGCGCGGTATTAGAGAGGCTAGCAATGGTGGAAGGAGGAAGGGTGCGTATAATCCATGGACTCAACATTAGTCATAAAGAACTCATATACTTATTGTAAAAATCTACAAGTTATCAAAGCAAAGTATTACGTGCATGCTCCTAGGGGGATAGATTGGTAGGAAAAGACCATCGCTCGTCCCCGACCGCCACTCATAAGGAAGACAATCAATAAATAAATCATTCTCCGACTTCATCACATAACGGTTCACCATACGTGCATGCTACGGGAATCACAAACTTTAACACAAGTATTTCTTAAATTCACAACTACTCAACTAGCATGACTCTAATATCACCATCTTCATATCTCAAAACAATCATCAAGCATCAAACTTTTCTTAGTATTCAACACACTCATAAGAATTCTTACAAATCTTGCATGTCTAGCATATTAGGATTATTTAAGAAAATTACCATGCTATTTAAGACTCTCAAAATAATCTAAGTGAAGCATGAGAGATCAATAGTTTCTATAAAACAAATCCACCACCGTGCTCTAAAAGATATAAGTGAAGTACTAGAGCAAACGACAAACTACTCCAAAAGATATAAGTGAAGATCAATGAGTAGTTGCATAATTATTTAACTATGTGAAGACTCTCTAACATTTAAGAATTTCAGATCTTGATACTTTATTCAAACAGCAAGCAAAGCTAAAGAAAATAAAATGACGCTCCAAGCAAAACACATATCATGTGGTGAATAAAAATATAGCTCCAAGTAAAGTTACCGATGAACGAAGACGATAGAGGGGATGCCTTCCGGGGCATCCTCAAGCTTAGACGCTTGGTTATCCTTGAATATTACCTTGGGTTTCCTTGGGCATCCCCAAGCTTAGGCTCTTGCCACTCCTTATTCCATATTCCATCGAATCTTTACCCAAAACTTGAAAACTTTACAACACAAAACTTAACAGAAAACTCGTAAGCTCCGTTAGCGAAAGAAAACAAAACACCACTTAAAGGTACTGTAATGAACTCATTCTTTATTTATATTTGTGTTAAACCTACTGTATTCCAACTTCTCTATGGTTTATAAACTATTTTACTAGCCATAGAGTCATCAAAATAAGCAAACAACACACGAAAAACAGAACAGTCTGTAGTAATCTGTATCAAACGTGTACTTATGGAACTCCAAAAATTCTAAAATAAATTGGTGGACATGAGGAATTTGTCTAGTAATCATCTGCAAAAATAATCAACTAAATAGCACTTTCCAGTAAAAAGTTCTAGCTAATCTCGTGAGCACTAAAGTTTCTGTTTTTTACAGCATGATCATAAAGACTTCACCCAAGTCTTCCCAAAGGTTCTACTTGGCACAAACACTAATTAAAACATAAAACCACATATAAACAGAAGATAGATGGATTATTTATTCCTAAGCAGAACCAAAAAGCAAGAAACTAAAATAAAATTGGGTTGCCTCCCAACAAGCACTAACGTTTGACGCCCCTAGCTAGGCATGATGATTTCAATGATGCTCACATAAAAGAGAAGAATTGAAACATAAAAAGAGCATCATGAAGAATATGACTAGCACATTTAAGTCTAACCCACTTCCTATGCATAGGGATTTTGTGAGCAAACAACTTATGGGAACAAGAATCAACTTGCATAGGAAGGTAAAATAAGCATAACTTCAAAACTTTAAGCACATAGAGAGGAAACTTGATATTTTTGCAATTCCTACAAGCATATGTTCCTCCCTCATAATAATTTTCAGTAGTATCATGAATGAATTCAACAATATAACCAGAACCTAAATCATTCTTTTCATGATCTGCAAGCATGGAAATTTTACTACTCTCCACATAAGCAAATTTATTCTCATCAATAGTAGTGGGAGCAAACTCAACAAAATAACTATCATATGATTGAAAATTAAGATCAAGATGACAAGTTTCATTGTTATTAATATTCTTTAAAGCATACGTGTCATCACAGTAATCATCATAGATAGGGGGCATGCTTTCATCATAGTAAATTTTCTCATCAAAGCTTGGGGGACAAAAAAATATCATCTTCATCAAACATAGCTTCCCCAAGCTTGTGGCTTTGCATATCATTAGCATCATGGATATTCAAGGAATTCATACTAACAACATTGCAATCATGCTCATCATACAAAGATCTAGTACCAAACATTTTAATGCATTCTTCTTCTAACTGAAGGAAATATGCCCTAGAGGCAATAATAAAGTTATTATTTATTTCCTTATACCATGATAAATGTTTATTATTCATGCTAGAATTGTATTAACCGGAAACATAATACATGTGTGAATACATAGACAAACAGATAGTCACTAGTATGCCTCTACAAGACTAGCTCATTAATCGAAGATGGTTATGTTTCCTAACCATAGACATGTGTTGTCATTTGATTAATGGGATCACATCATTAGGAGAATGATGTGATTGACATGACCCATTCCGTTAGCTTAGCACTTGATCGTTTAGTATGTTGCTAATGCTTTCTTCATGACCCATACATGTTCCTGTAACTATGAGATTATGCAACTCCGTTTACGGAGGAACACTTTGGTACTACCAAACGTCACAACGTAATGGGTGATTATAAAGGAGTACTACAGGTGTCTCCAAAGGTACTTGTTGGGTTGGCGTATTTGAGATTAGGTTTTGTCACTCCGATTGTCGGAGAGGTATCTCTAGGCCTTCTCGGTGATACACATCACTCAAGCCTTGCAAGCATTACAACTAATGAGTTAGTTGTGAGATGATGTATTACGGAACGAGTAAAGAGACTTACCGGTAACGAGATTGAAATAGGTATTGGATACCGACGATCGAATCTCGGGTAAGTAACATACCGATGACAAAGGGAACAACGTATGTCGTTATGCGGTTTGACCGATAAAGATCTTCGTAGAATATGTAGGAACCAATATGGGCATCCAGGTTCCGCTATTGGTTATTGACCGAGAATGGTTCTAGGTCATGTCTACATAGTTCTCGAACCCGTAGGGTCCGCACGCTTAACGTTTCGATGACAGATTCATTATGAGTTTATAAGTATTGATGCACGAAGGTTGTTCGAGTCCCGGATGTGATCACGGACATGACGAGGAGTCTCGAAATGGTCGAGACATAAAGATTGATATATTGGAAGCCTACATTTGGACATCGGAAGTGTTACGAGTGAAATCGAAATTTATCGAGTATGCGGAGGTTACCGGAACCCCGGGACTACATGGGCCATAGTGGGCCTTGGTGGAAAGGAGAAAGGGCCAGCCCTAGGTGGCCGCGCGCCCCCCCTTCCCTAGTCCTATTAGGACTAGGAAAGGTGGGCCGCCCCCTCTCTCTCTTTCCCCTCCGGAATCCTAATCCAACTAGGATTGGAGGAATCCTACTCCCGGAGGAGTAGGACTCCCCGCGCCCCCTCTTGGTCGGCCAGCCCCTCCCCTTGGCTCCTTTATATCTCGGGGCAGGGGCACCCTAGAACACACAAGTTGATCTACGGATCGTTCCTTAGCCGTGTGCGGTGCCCCTTCCACCATATTCCACTTGGTCATATCGTCGTAGAGCTTAGGCGAAGCCTGCTGCGAAGAAGTCATATCGTCGCGGAGCTTAAGGCGAAGCCCTGCGTCGGTGGAGCATCAACATCGTCCTGCACGCCGTCGTCTTGTGGAACTCATCCCGACACTTTGCTGGATCGGTCCGGGATCGTCATCGAGCTGAGCGTGTGTAGAACTTCGGAGGTGCCGTGACGTTCGGTGCTTGGATCGGTCGGATCGTGAAGGCGTCGACTACATCAACCGCGTTGTTATAACGCTTCGCTTTCGGTCTCACGAGTGCGTGGACGGACACTCTCCCTCTCGTTGCTATGCCATCACCATGGTCTTGCGTGTTCGTAGGAAATTTTTGAAATTACTCGTTCCCCAACAATGGCATCCGAGCCTGGTTTTATGCGTTGATGTCATGTGCACGAGTAGAACACAAGTGAGTTGTGGGCGATACAAGTCATACTGCCTACCAGCATGTCATACTTTGGTTCAGCGGTATTGTGAGATGAAGCGGCCGGACCGACATTACGCGACGCTTACGCGAGACTGGTTTCACCGCTCCGAGCACTCGTTGCTTAAAGGTGACCGGCGGTGTCTGTCTCTCTCACTTTAGTTGAACCGAGTATGACTACGCCCGGTCCTTGAGAAGGTTAAAACGGAGTCTATTTGACAAACTATCGTTGTGGTTTTGATGCGTAGGTAAGAACGGTTCTTGCTCAGCCCGTAGCAGCCACGTAAAACTTGCAACAACAAAGTAGAGGACGTCTAACTTGTTTTTGCAGGGCATGTTGTGATGTGATATGGTCAAGACGTGATGCTATATTTTATTGTATGAGATGATCATGTTTTGTAACCGAGTTATCGGCAACTGGCAGGAGCCATATGGTTGTCGCTTTATTGTATGAAATGCAAATGCCATGTAATTGCTTTACTTTATCACTAAGGAGTAGCGATAGTCGTAGAAGCAATAGTTGGCGAGACAACAACGATGCTACGATGGAGATCAAGGTGTCGCGCCGGTGACGATGGTGATCATGACGGTGCTTCGGCGGTGGAGATCACAAGCACAAGATGATGATGACCATATCATATCACTTATATTGATTGCATGTGATGCTTATCCTTTATGCATCTTATCTTGCTTTGATTGACGGTAGCATTATAAGATGATCTCTCACTAAAAATTATCAAGAAGTGTTCTCCACGAGTATGCACCGTTGCCAAAGTTCGTAGTACCCGGACACCACATGATGATCGGGTGTGATAAGTTCTCGTCCATCTACAACGGTGCAAAACAGTTGCACACGCGAATACTCAGGTTAAACTTGGCGAGCCTAGCATATAACAGATATGGCCTCGGAACACGGAGACCGAAGGTCGGCGTGAATCATATAGTAGATATGATCAACATAGTGATGTTCACCATTGAAACTACTCCATCTCACGTGATGATCGGACATGGTTTAGTTGATTTGGATCACGTGATCACTTAGATGACTAGAAAGATGTCTGTCTAAGTGGGAGTTCTTAAGTAATATGATTAATTGAACTTTAATTTATCATGAACTTAGTCCCGGTAGTATTTTGCAGATTATGTTGTAGATCAATAGCTCGCGTTGTTGCTTCCCTATGTTTTCATATGTGTTCCTAGAAAATTGTATTGAAAAATGTTAGTAGCAATGATGCGGATTGGATCCGTGATCTGAGGTTTATCCTCATTCTGCTGCAGAAGAATTATGTCCTTAATGCACCGCTAGGTGACAGACCTATTGCATGAGCGAATCTGAGGCGTTATGAGCGTTTGGCTAGCTCAATATGATGACTACTTGATAGTTTAGTGCACCATGCTTAACGGCTTAGAATCGGGACTTCAAAGGCGTTTTGAGCGTCATGGACCATATGAGATGTTCCAGGAATTGAAGTTAATATTTCAAGCAAATACCGAGTTGAGAGATATGAAGTCTCCAACAAGTTCTATAGCTAAAAGATGGAGGAGAATCGCTCAACTAGTGAGCATGTGCTCAGATTATGCGAGTACTTCAATCGCTTGAATCAAGTGGGAGTTAATCTTCCGGATAAGATAGTGATTGACAGAATTCTCTAGTCACCATCACTAAGTTAGTAGAACTTCGTGATGAACTATAGTATGCAAGGGATGACGAAAAAGATTCGCGAGCTCTTGGCGATGCTAAAATCGGCGAAGGTAGAAATCAAGAAAAACATCAAGTGTTGATGGTTGACAAGACCACTAGTCTCAAGGAAAATGGCAAAGGGAAGAAGGGAACTTCAAAAGGAGCGGCAAGCAAGTTGCTGCTCGAGTGAAGAAGCCCAAGTTTAGACCTAAGCACGAGACCGAGTACTTTTGCTGCAATGGAACTGGTCCTTTGGGCGAACTACCCTGAATATTTGGTGGATAAGAAGGATGGCAAAGTGAACAAGGTTATATTTGATATACAGGTTATTGATGTGTGCCTTACTAGTGTTTATAGTAGCCCCAGTATTTGATACTGTTCGGTTGCTAAGATTAGTAACTTGAAACAGGAGTTCTGAAATAAGCAGAGACTAGTTGAAGGGAAGTGACGATGAGTGTTGGAAGAAGTTCCAAGATTGATATGATCATCATCACACACTCCCTATACTTTCGGGATTAGTGTGAAACCTAAATAAGTGTTATTTGGTGTTGAGCATAAATATGATTTGATCATGTTTATTGCAATACGGTTATTCATTTAAGTAAGAGAATAAATTGTTCTTCTGTTTACATGAATAAAACCTTACATGGTTACACACCCAATGAAAATAGTTCATTGGATCTCGATCATAGCGATACACATATTCATAATATTGAAACCAAAAGATGCAAAGTTAATAATGATAGTGCAACTTATTTGTGGCACTGCCGTTTAAGTCATATTGGTGTAAAGCGCATGAAGAAAACTCCATGCTGATGGACTTTTGGAATCACTTGATTATGAATCACTTGATGCTTGCGAACCATGCCTTATGGGCAAGATGACTAAAGACTCTGTTCTCGGAACAATGGAGCGAGCAAATGACTTATTGGAAATAATACATACTGATGTATGCGGTCCGATGAGTGTTAAAGCTCACGGCAAGTATCGTTATTTTCGACCTTCACAGATGATTTGAGCAGATATGGGTATATCTACTTGATGAAACACAAGTCTGAAACATTTGAAAAGTTCAAAGAATTTCAGAGTGAAGTGAAGAATCATCGTAACAAGAAAATAAAAGTTTCTACGATATGATCGCAGAGGAAAAATATTTGAGTTCTGAGTTTGGCCTTGATTAAAACAATGTGAAATAGTTTCACTACTCACGCCACCGAACACCACAGCTTAATGGTGTGTCCGAGCGTCGTAACCGCACTTTATTGGATATGGTGCCATCTATGATGTATCTTACCGATTTACCACTATCGTTTTGGGGTTATGCATTAGAGACAGCTGCATTCACGTTTAATAGGGCACCATCTAAATCCGTTGAGATGACACCGTATGAACTATGGTTTAACAATAAACCTAAGTATGTCGTTTCTTAAAGTTTGGAGTTGTGATGCTTATGTGAAAAAGTTTTCACCGATAAGCTCAAACCCAAATCGAGAAGTCGTCTTCATAGAATACCCAAAAGAAACTGTTGGGTACACCTTCTATCACAGATCTAAAGGCAAAACATTCGTTGCTAAGATGGATCCTTTCTAGAAAGGAGTTTCTCTCGAAAGAAGTGAGTGGGAGGAAAGTAGAACTTGATGAGATAATCATATCTGCTCCCTTATTGGAAAGTAGTTCATCACAAGAAATGGTTCTGTGACAACTACACCAATTAGTGAGGAAACTAATGATGATGATCATGAAGCTTGAGATCAAGTTACTACCAAACCTCGTAGATCTTCGAGTAAAGATCCGCACCGAGTGGTGCGGTAATCATGTTCGGAAGTCATGTTACTAGAACATGATGAAACCTACGAACTATGAGGAAGCGATGATGAGCCCAGATTCCGCGAAATGGCTTGAGACCATGAAATCTGAGATAGGATCCATGTATGAGAACAAAGTATGGACTTTGATTGACTTGCTCGATGATCAGCAAGCCATGTTAAATAAATGGATCTTAAAGAGGAAGGCGGACAGTGATAGTAGTGTTACTATCTACAAAGCCCGACTTGTCACAAAAGGTTTTCGACAAGTTCAAGGTGTTGACTACAATGAGATTTTCTCAAGCAGTAGCGATGCTTAAGTCTGTCCGAATCATGTTAGCAATTGCCACATTTTATGAAATCTGGCAAATGGATGTAAAAACTACATTCTTTAATGGATTTATTAAAGAAGAGTTGTATATGATGCAACAAGAAGGTTTTGTCAATCCTAAAGGAGCTAACAAAATGCATAGCTCCAGCGATCCATCTATGGACTGGTGCAAGCATCTCGGAGTTGGAATAAGCGCTTTGATAGTGTGATCAAAGCATATGGTTTTATCTGAGACTTTTGGAGAAGCCTGTATTTACAAGAAAGTGAGCACTACAGCATTTCGATAAGTATATGTGAATGACATATTGTTGATCGGAAATAATGTAGAATTATTCTGCAAAGCATAAAGGAGTATTTGAAAGGAGTTTTTCAAAGAAGGACCTCGGTGAAGCTGCTTACATCTTGAGCATCAAGATCTATAGAGATAGATCAAAGGCGGCTTGATAAGTTTTTCAATGAATACATACCTTGACAAGATTTTGAAGTAGTTCAAAATGGAACAGTCAAAGAAAGAGTTCTTGCACTGTGTTACAAGGTGTGAGATTGAGTAAGACTCAAAACCCGACCACGGCAGAAGATAGAAAGAGAATGAAAGTCATTCCCTATGCATCAGCCATAGGTTCTATAAAGTATGTCATGTTGTGTACCAGATCTATTGCATACCCTACCACTAAGCTTGGCAAGGAGTGCAATAGTGATCTAGGAGTAGATCAATGGACGGCGGTCAAAATTATCCTTAGTAGAATAAGGATATGTTTCTCGATTATGGAAGTGGAAAAGGTTAGGTCGTAAAGGGTTACGTCGATGCAAGTTTTAACACTAATCTAGATGACTCGAGTCTCAATCTAGATACATATTGAAAGTGGGAGCAATTAGCTAGAGTAGCTCCGTGCAGAGCATTGTAGACATAGAAATTTGCAAAATACTTACGGCTCTGAATGTGACAGACCCGTTGACTAAAATTATCTCACAAGCAAAACATGATCACACCTTAGTACTCTTTGGGTGTTAATCACATAGCGATGTGAACTAGATTCTGACTCTAGTAAACCCTTTGGGTGTTGGTCACATGTCGATGTGAACTATGGGTGTTAACCACATATAGATGTAAACTATTGATGTTAAATCACATGGGATGTGAACTAGATTATTGACTCTAGTGCAAGTGGGAGACTGAAGGAAATATGCCCTAGAGGCAATAATAAAGTTATTATTTATTTCCTTATACCATGATAAATGTTTATTATTCATGCTAGAATTGTATTAACGGAAACATAATACATGTGTGAATACATAGACAAGCAGATAGTCACTAGTATGCCTCTACAAGACTAGCTCATTAATCGAAGATGGTTATGTTTCCTAACCATAGACATGTGTTGTCATTTGATTAATGGGATCACATCATTAGGAGAATGATGTGATTGACATGACCCATTCCGTTAGCTTAGCACTTGATCGTTTAGTATGTTGCTAATGCTTTCTTCATGACCCATACATGTTCCTGTAACTATGAGATTATGCAACTCCGTTTACGGAGGAACACTTTGGGTACTACCAAACGTCACAACGTAACTGGGTGATTATAAAGGAGTACTACAGGTGTCTCCAAAGGTACTTGTTGGGTTGGCGTATTTCGAGATTAGGTTTTGTCACTCCGATTGTCGGAGAGGTATCTCTAGGCCTTCTCGGTGATACACATCACTCAAGCCTTGCAAGCATTACAACTAATGAGTTAGTTGTGAGATGATGTATTACGGAACGAGTAAAGAGACTTACCGGTAACGAGATTGAAATAGGTATTGGATACCGACGATCGAATCTCGGGTAAGTAACATGCCGATGACAAAGGGAACAACGTATGTCGTTATGCGGTTTGACCGATAAAGATCTTCGTAGAATATGTAGGAACCAATATGGGCATCCAGGTTCCGCTATTGGTTATTGACCGAGAATGGTTCTAGGTCATGTCTACATAGTTCTCGAACCCGTAGGGTCCGCACGCTTAACGTTTCGATGACAGTTCATTATGAGTTTATAAGTATTGATGCACCGAAGGTTGTTCGGAGTCCCGGATGTGATCACGGACATGACGAGGAGTCTCGAAATGGTCGAGACATAAAGATTGATATATTGGAAGCCTACATTTGGACATCGGAAGTGTTCCGAGTGAAATCGAATTTCTGGATGTAGGGAGGTTACCGAACCCCGGGGACTACATGGGCCATAGTGGGCCTTGGTGGAAAGGAGAAAGGGCCAGCCCTAGGTGGCGCGCCCCCTTCCCTAGTCCTATTAGGACTAGGAAAGTGGGCCGCCCCCTCTCTCTTTCCCCTCAGGAATCCTAATCCAACTAGGATTGGAGGAATCCTACTCCGGAGGGAGTAGGACTCCTGGCGCCCCTCTTGGCCGGCCAGCCCCTCCCCTTGGCTCCTTTATATCACGGGGCAGGGGCACCCTAGAACACACAAGTTGATCTACGGATCGTTCCTTAGCCGTGTCGGTGCCCCTTCCACCATATTCCACTTCGGTCATATCGTCGTAGAGCTTAGGCGAAGCCTGCGCGGAGAAGTCATATCGTCGCGGAGCTTAGGCGAAGCCCTGCGTCGGTGGAGCATCAACATTGTCACTGCGCCGTCGTCTTGTGGAACTCATCCCGACACTTTGCTGGATCGAGTCCGGGATCGTCATCGAGCTGAGCGTGTGTAGAACTTCGGAGGTGCCGTGCGTTCGGTGCTTGGATCGGTCGGATCGTGAAGGCGTCGACTACATCAACAGCGTTGTTATAACGCTTCGCTTTCGGTCTCACGAGTGCGTGGACGGACACTCTCCCCTCTCGTTGCTATGCCATCACCATGGTCTTGCGTGTTCGTAGGAAATTTTTTGAAATTACTACGTTCCCCAACACTAACACCTTGTCACAATTTTCCTTCCCATCATACTCACGAAAGATATTAAAAAGACGAAGCGTATGAGACAAACTCAATTCCATTTTTTGTAGTTTTCTTTTATAAACTAAACTAGTGATAAAACAAGAAACAAAAGATTCGATTGCAAGATCTAAAGATATACCTTCAAGCACTAACCTCCCGGCAGCGGCGCTTGAAAAGAGCTTAGTTGACGGGGTGTGAGTGCCGCTTACCTAACCTCCCGGCAGCGGCGCCAGAAAAAGAGCTTGATGTCTACTACACAACCTTCTTCTTGTAGATGTTGTTGGGCCTGCAAGTGCACAGGTTTGTAGGACAGTAGCAAATTTCCCTCAAGTGGATGACCTAAGGTTTATCAATCCGTAGGAGGCGTAGGATGAAGTTGGTCTCTCTCAAGCAACCCTGCAACCAAATAACAAAGAGTCTCTTGTGTCCCCAACACACCCAATACAATGGTAACTTGTATAGGTGCACTAGTTCGGCGAAGAGATAGTGATACAAGTGCAATATGGATAGTAGATATAGGTTTTTGTAATCTGAAATAACAAAAACAGCAAGGTAACTAATGATAAAAGTGAGTGTAAACGGTATTGCAATGATAGGAAACAAGGCCTAGGGTTCATACTTTCACTAGTGCAAGTTCTCTCAACAATAATAACATAGATAGATCATATAACAATCCCTCAACATGCAACAAAGAGTCACTCCAAAGCCACTAATAGCGGAGAACAAGCGTAGGGATTATGGTAGGTGCTGAAACCACCTCAAAGTTATTCTTTCGGATCAATCTATTCAAGAGTTCGTACTAGAATAACACCTTAAGACACAAATCAACCAAAACCCTAATGTCACCAAGATACTCCATTGTCACCTCAAGTATCCGTGGGCATGATTATACGATATGCATCACACAATCTCAGATTCATCCAACCAACACATAGTACTTCAAAGAGTGCCCCAAAGTTTCTACCGGAGAGTCAAGAAAACGTGTGCCAACCCCTATGCATAGGTTCATGGGCGGAACCCGCAAGTTGGTCACCAAAACATACATCAAGTGGCACGTGATATCCCATTGTTACCACAGATAAACACAACAAGACATACATCAAGTGTTCTCAAATAAAGACTCAATCCGATAAGATAACTTCAAGAGGGCAACTCAATTCATCACAAGAGAGTAGAGGGGGAGAAACATCATAAGATCCAACTATAATAGCAAAGCTCGTGATACATCAAGATCGTGCCATAGAGAGAACACGAGAGAGAGAGAGAGAGAGAGAGAGAGAGAGAGCGAGGGAGAGAGAGAGAGAGATCAAACACATAGCTACTGGTACATACCCTCAGCCCCGAGGGTGAACTACTCCCTACTCGTCATGGAGAGCGTCGGGATGATGAAGATGGCCATCGGTGAGGGTTCCCCCCTCCGGCAGGGTGCCGGAACGGACTCTCGAGAGGTTTTTGGTGGCTACAGAGGCTTGCGGCGGCGGAACTCCCGATCTATCTTGATATTCGATGTTTTTAGGGTACATAGGCATATATAGGCGAAAGAAGTCGGTCGGGAGGTGCTCGAGGGGCCCACGAGACAGGGGGCGCGCCCAGTAGTGGGGTGCCCCCCTATCTCCTGGCCTCCTCGAGGATCTTCTGACGTGAGCTCCAAGTCTCCAGGATGATATTCTTCCCAAAAATAACGCTGGCGAAGGTTTCATTCTATTTGGACTCTGTTTGATATTCCTTTTCCTCGAAATACTGAAACATACAATAAAACAGCAATATGGGCTGAACCTCCGGTTAATAGGTTAGTCCAAAAAGTAATATAAAAGTGTATAATAAAGCCCGTAATCATCCAAAACACATAATATAATAGCATCGAAGAATCAAAAATTATAGATACGTTGGAGACGTATCAACTCTCGCCGTGATCCAAAGGCTAGCTCGACGAACTCACACACAAGGGACACAAGATTTATACTGGTTCAGGCCACCGTTGTGGTGTAATACCCTACTCCAGTGTGGTGGTGGTGGATTGCCTCTTGGGCTAAGGATGAACAGTACAAGGGAAGAACAGCCTCGTGAGGAGAGGTGCTCTTGTGCTTGGTGAGTATGTGTGCATTGGTTCTCTATCCTCCCCTCCTACTCTGGTGGCTAGTCCTATTTATAGAGGCCCTGATCCTCTTCCCAAATATTGAGCGGGACGGATGCCACAACGGCCAGTTTGAAAGGGGACAGCTAGTACAAGCTATCCCGACTAAAGGTGGTCTTCCCCTGCCAAAGGCTCTGGTGGTGACGCCGTCTTGGGCTCCACGGTGAATTCCGTCCTGTCGTCCTACTGGTCTTGGTCTCGTTGCACCGATATGGAAACCTATGTCTTATGCCTCGGTACTCCTCGCCTGCGCTTGCCTCCTTAGCACCAAAGAGAAAACGAGGACGCTGCGGTCGCTGGCGCCCGCCTGGCGCCCGCCTGGCCTTGGTCGTCATGGCTTGCGTCACGGGAACCTCGCGAGGTACCCCTTGCCTTGATCTCTCCGCCCCTCGCGAGCCAACCTGGTGAGGCCGCTCCCGAGGAGGTCTTGCGTCGTCCGCCTCGCGAGGCTTTGCTGATGAAGATGGGCCATACTGGGCCGCTAGAGGAGCAACACCTGTTGGGGAACGTAGTAATTTCAAAAAAATTCCTACGCACACGCAAGATCATGGTGATGGCATAGCAACGAGAGGGGAGAGTGTATGTCCACGTGCCCTCGTGAGACCGTGGCGAAGCGTTATAACAACGCGGTTGATGTAGTCGTGCGTCTTCACGATCCGACCGATCCAAGTACGAGCGCACGGCACCTCCGAGTTCAGCACACGTTCAGCTCGATGGCGATCCCGGGCTCCGATCCAGCAAAGCGTCGGGGATGAGTTCCGTCGACGACGGCGTGGTGGCGATGATGATGCTCCACCGGCGCAGGGCTTCGCCTAAGCTCCGCTGACGATATGACTTTACGGCGCAGGGCTTCGCCTAAGCTCCGCGACGATATGACCGGTGGAATATGGTGGAAGGGGCACCGCACGGCTGAGGAACGATCCGTAGATCAACTTGTGTGTCATGGGGTGCCCCCTGCCCCGTATATAAAGGAGGGAGGGAGGAGGCCGGCCCTAGGAGGAGGCGCCAAGGGGAGTCCTACTCCCACGGGAGTAGGACTCCTTCTTCCTAGTCCAACTAGGAGAAGGGGAAAGGAGGAAGTGGAGAAGGAAGGGAGAGGGAGCTGCGCCCAAACCCCTTGTCCAATTCGGACTGGGCTTGGGAGGCGCGCCACCTCCTGGCTCCTTCCCACTAAGGCCCATTAAGGCCCAATACTCTTCCCGTATTCCCGTAACTCCCGGTACTCGAAAATACCGAATCACTCGAAACCTTTCCGAACTCCGAATATAGTCGTCAATATATCGATCTTTACGTCTCGACCATTTCGAGACTCCTCGTCATGTCCCGATCTCATCCGGGACTCGAACTCCTTCCGTACATCAAAACTCATAAACTCATAATATAAGCATCATCGAAACCTTAAGCGTGCGGACCCTACGGGTTCGAGAACTATGTAGACATGACCTAGAACTATTCTCGGTCAATAACCAATAGCGGAACCTGGATGCTCATATTGGCTCCTACATATTCTACGAAGATCTTTATCGGTCAAACCGCATAACAACATCGTTGTTCCCTTTGTCATCGGTATGTTACTTGCCGAGATTTGATCGTCGGTATCCAATACCTAGTTCAATCTCGTTCTTGGCAAGTCTCTTTACTCGTTACGTAATGCATCATTCGTAACTAACTCATTAGCTACATTGCTTGCAAGGCTTATAGTGATGTGCATTACGAGAGGGCCGAGAGATACCTCTCCGACAATCGGAGTGATAAAACCTAATCTCGAAATACGCCAACCCAACATGTACCTTTGGAGACACCTGTAGTACTCCTTTATAATCACCTAGTTACGTTGTGATGTTTGGTAGCACCCAAAGTGTTCCTCCGATGGCGGAGTTGCATAATCTCATAATTACAGGAACATGTATAAGTCATGAAGAAAGCAATAGCAATATACTAAACGATCAAGTGCTAGGCTAACGGAATGGGTCATGTCAATCACATCATTCTCCTAATGATGTGATCTCATTAATCAAATAACAACACATGTCTATGGTTAGGAAACATAACCATCTTTGATTAATGAGCTAGTCAAGTAGAGGCATACTAGTGACTATATGTTTGTCTATGTATTCACACATGTATCATGTTTCCGGTTAATATAATTCTAGCATGAATAATAAACATTTATCATGAAATAAGGAAATAAATAATAACTTTATTATTGCCTCTAAGGCATATTTCCTTCAACACCGTGGGCCGCAGGCAGGCAAGTCTGGGGACCCCCGTTCCCGGAATGCCGACAACTCTGTTGGATTAAGAGTTCGAGGGACGCCATCGAGCTGAACGTGTGCTGAACTCGGAGGTGCCGTACGTTCAGTACTTGATCGGTTGGATCGTGAAGATGTTCGACTACATCAACCGCGTTAAACTAATGCTTCCGCTTTCGGTCTACGAGGGTACGTGGACACACTCTCCCGTTCTCGTTGCTATGCATCTCCTAGATAGATCTTGCGTGATCGTAGGAATTTTTTTGAAATTGCATGCTACGTTCCCCAACAAATATCCTGTCAGACAATGTGTCAAACACATCAAGCGCAAGGTGGAGCCAGAGAGTTGCCGGACGAACCACGGTGGTGTCCGGGCCGGAGATGACGTCCCCTGCGGCGAGGCCGGGAGAGAGGACTGCTCTGCCGGAACTGCCGAGGGAGAGGGCATGAACGGCTGCGAAGCACGCGTGGCGGCGGAGCTGCGAGCCAGACGGCGCGGAGGAGGAAGAAGAGAGGAGAAAGCAAATGGATCCGGTGGCCTGGGGGTGGATTTGGTGTAATTTGGGGTGCGACCGGATTGTCGGGTCCAACATGGCAGGCGTGCCCGGGCGCCCCATATCCGCCCCATATTTGGGCTGGATATGAGAGGTGTCAGTTAGCCCGAACGTTTGAGGGCCATTTGAGGGGGTTGTCTGGGTCAAAAAACATGACCGGACAGTGACTGGGCGGTCTGTCCGAATGTATGAGGCCGGTTTAAGGCGCCCGACTGTAGATGCTCTTACGTAGCAGCGCAGTAGAAACTACGTAGGTTAAGGTTATTGATAAACTATTGCGGCAGTTGCACCAGAGAAGAGCTGACATCTGAGGCTAATCACCGGCATACGAGTCCTCCGATGGTGATTAC
This sequence comes from Aegilops longissima, assembly GCA_021605205.1. NCBI lineage: Eukaryota > Viridiplantae > Streptophyta > Magnoliopsida > Poales > Poaceae > Aegilops > Aegilops longissima. The sequence goes on from CM038680.1 coordinate 649,762,538, forward strand.
GAATGACTAGTAAACCTAATCACCGGTCACTCGCCTCGTGCTCCACGCCTCCACCGCGTTAAAAAGTCGTCGCCTGTGTTCCGCGTTATAGGAAGACAGGAATCGGCTAAGAAGACCGGTCGTGGTCGATTTCATCTGTTTCATTTCAAGCCGGTGGTGACGTACATCCGTTGAGTGATCTTACCTCACATATTTAACACGTGAAGTACATGCCCTCTGCCAGAAAAAAAACACGTGGATACTCGTGGGATAACTGACGCGAAGAGGCATTCTCCTCTGTTTCATAATGTCGTGCATATAGATTTTTATAAAAGTCAAACATCACAAATTTTGATCAACTTTAAAACTGAACATCTACATCTAGAATGCCAAGCATATATACAATTTTTTCTATAAATTTGATCAAAGTTTATAAAGTTTGATTTTTCAAAAAAATACGCACTACAATATGAAAGAGAGAGTATTATATTGAGTCGCCGTCATGTCAGGATAATTTTTTTTGCCAACGATGTCAAGATCATTTGCAGAGCTATGCAAGATGGAGCAGACTCGTTCGCGCATCCGAACTATGCAGCAGACAACATGGACATCTTGCATATTTGATCAAATTTGCACTCATAAGGGCCATCCGCAACATGTGAAAATGGATAAATTCTACCCTTTCCTTAAACTTCAGCACAAAATGAACCGGATTTGAATTTCCCCCACAAAGTGACCCATTTTCGTGATGCCTAGGCCTGGGGCGCCATGATAGATAGCACGACACCTTGGCCGCCAAGGTGTCGTGCTATCTATCATGGCGCCCCGGCCCAAGGCGTCATGCTATCTAGCTTGTAAATGGGTAACTTTAAATTTCAGATGCGGTCTATTTTGTGTTGAAGTTTCAGAAAATGATTAAATGTGTCCGCTTTTTCCTCCAACGCAGCCCCTCAAAGCGCTCGCATACGTTCGGACCGAGCTGTTCAGACGCATTTGCCATCCAACATGGACCCATATTTGTCCACGGATACGTCCCCTTTTTTGAATTTTCTCAAACCGGACGCAAACTAGTGGAGGTTTCCAGACGGTTAGACCTCATCTATAGCTTCATGTAGCACGACCACAAGATGATTAGTGGTGGGCATTGTCTCATCAATTGTGCCAAGGTCTGTCAGACGCTTGCGCTAGGTTGGCTGGGCATCCCAAATATGCAATGCAAGGTCATCGCTGCGGGCCCGATGGCTTTGGCTGCACAAAACTGACACCTTGCGCCCCTGACAACACCTCCACATCCCCTGCGGCGTCGAGGTGCAATCCCCGGGTGCTTGGCCACGACAACACATATCGCTTTTGGCAGGATCATTGGTTGAATGAACCTTCCATATCTATGCAATCCCTGGGTGCTTGGCGACGACAACACTTATTGCTTTTGGCAGGATCATTGGTTGAATGGATCTTCCATATCTATGCAATCCCTGGGTGCTTGGCAACGACAACACTTATCGCTTTTGGCAGGATCATTAGTTGAATGGATCTTCCATATCTGAGATCGCCTTGCCTTCACGCGATGGTTCCTCGACGCCGGCAGAAAGCGCGCAATGTTTGCGAGGGCCTGCTGGATCGCTCGGTCCTGTGGCTTTGATCCAGTATGTGTCCATGTGGCGCCAACTTAGGGCCACTGCCCTTTCTAGCGAGGACGACCGCATCTCATGGCATTGGACATCTGATTGTGCGCATTTTGCTAAGTCATGCTATCTAGCCCTTTTCTCGGGCTCCACACCGCCTCCTCTTGGCGTCTCACCTAGAAACTTAGGTGCACCTCCGTATTAGGATTTTCCTCTAGCTTGTGATCCAAGGTCGTTGCTGGATGGTCGATTGGCTCATGCGCCCTGGCCTCCATCATGCTGCGCTCTGCTTCCTTTATGACCAAGAACTGGAGACGATGCAACACCTCCTCATTGGATGCTCCTTCCGCCAAGTCTGGCACGAGGTGCTCGTGTGGTGCCGAGCCACGAACGCTCTGCTCGGCTCTGATGCTGAATTCCTCGACTGGTTCTCCACCACCGTCCACGACGCGCCCCCTCTCCTTCGTCGCGGTCTGGCATACCTCATCATACTTACGTCTTGGTGGCTTTGGAAGCATCACAATAGGCAGGGGCGGAGACAGGACCCGGGCACCCAGGGCCCAGGCCCGGGCCGTGGGAATTGTTTTTTAGGCCGAACTATGTAGATTTCAAGTTGGGCCCGGGGTCTAGCCCAGCAAGCACTGCACGGCTGCACGCAGCGACGCACGAAGGGTCCGAAGAGGCAATCTCGTCCTCCGTCCTCCCAGTTTCCTTCCACCCGCGAGGAGCGGCCTCGACCTAACTCGTGCGATGAGCGGCGGCGAACTCGCTCTGCTGCTCCCCGGCCAGCCGTCCCTCTCCTCGCACCGGTGCAGTGGTGCCCCTCCTCCCTTCTCCCCGCTGCCCGTGACCCCCTGGGACCACGCTCCGTTCCCCAACGCGTGCCATGGTGGCCGGCTCTCCTGCGCCGCTGGCGCGTCTCCCTGCCTCCTAGAAAGATTGCTCCGGGAGACTGTTGTGTTTACCAGTTTGATTATGTCATGGTGAGAAGTGGAACACCTTTCTGAAGATTTATTCTTCATACATTTCAATGCATTTGCTGGTTCAAACTGATGTGTACACAACCATATCTAAGATCTGTTCATTTTTGCTGATTCAAATTGAAACAGATTTGATGTATTCAGTACATGTTCATTTCCTTCACAGGAGCTGTTTGATTGACCTGGTGCACGGTACAAAAAAGCTGCAGCAGCAGAAGTTTTCGTCCGACGAAATCAGTACACTTGAGAAGAACTTCTGACATAATTTCTTTCAGGTAAAGCATTACTAATATGTTAAGTATACAAGTGAAGTGTGTTAAGTATACAGAAAGGGTGTAATGCAAAGGTTAATTCATACTATGTAGCATGTAGCTTTCCAGATTTAAGGATCCATAAGCATTGGGTTAAATTCTAGATCGATTGTGCAATTGAGCCATATTGTATGTTTTCGCATGTGGTGTTTTTTGGGTAGATATGAGACACTTTGAGGGTAGTTATAGGCGGTAGAGATTTTCAATCTCGCCGATATTTTTTGGGCCCGGGGTTTGCTCCAATCCTGGCTCCGCCACTGACAATAGGTAAGTTTTCAACGGTGACCGGCCATCTATGTTGCGCCTCTCTGATACCATCAAGGACGATGCTCGCGCTGGAGCTAATGGACTGGGGCTCTTGATCCTAGAAATGTAGTCTTTCTTGCATCCCCCTCTTTCCATGCATGTGGTTTTAGGGCACTCTCACTCATGCCGGCCATTGTGTTAGTGCTTGTGCGATCCCCTCTGTAATTGCTACTCTCTATTCCTTCTATAATGCAATGATAAGAAATTCTTTCGCGTATTCGTGTTTTTTCCTGTGCTACTGGTTTGATCAATAATTCAGAAACCCCGCAAAAAGTTAAATCAAAGAAAGTCAATCAATAAATTAAACGACCAAAATGTAAGACGTAGTCGGACTTCAGCCTGGCGCGTTTCCGTGGCCGCGTGGGGTGGAGATGGAATCAACCCCACCATTAGTTTACTCGTAGCCGCGTATGTGTATTCCTCTCTGCGAAGCGCCGGCAGCGGCCGCGGTTGCTGCTATATAAACGGACGCGCACCAGCACTTCACTCATCTCGTCCGGAAAAGCCGAAGTGTTCTCTCTGCTGCTCGTGTATATCTTAGCCACCTACCTGCCAACACAGCGACCAGGGCGACGTCGGCTGACTTTCCTGCCCGCCGTCGGTCGCGCTATCTGCATGGCTTTCGCGCTCAAGGCATCTTCCTCGGCTCCGTCGTTGAGCCGCCCCATGCGTCGCGGCACGGTGGCCGCGGTGGCGGTGCCCGTGCTGCTGCCGGGGAGGCCCGTGGTCAGAGCAGTCGCCGCAGCGGCGGTGGCGTCGCTCGAACCGGCGGTGACCGTGCCCGAGCCCGCGCTTGCTGGGAGGTGCGCGTCGCTGTCCGCGGCCGGCAAGCGTGGCCTGTCGGTGGCAGAGGCCATGTCTCGGGTCAGGGCGAATGGCAAGGTACGCGCGCCGAGCAAACTACTAAGCTCAGTTCAGTTCGCAGCTTGCATGTACGTAAGAGATCGATGCTAATCGAGCAAGGCTTTCCTGTTGCGCGCGCGCAGACAGCATTCATCCCGTACATCACCGCAGGCGACCCCGACCTGGCGACCACGTCGGCGGCGCTCAGGCTCCTCGACTCCCTCGGCGCCGACGTCATCGAGCTTGGCTTGCCCTTTTCGGACCCCTCCGCCGACGGGCCGGTGATCCAGGCCTCCGCGGCGCGGGCGTTGGCCGCTGGCGCAACCACCGACGCCGTGATGGCGATGCTGAAGGAGGTGACGCCGGAGCTGTCCTGCCCCGTGGTCATCTTCTCTTATTTCAGCCCCATCCTGCGCCGTGGGGCAGGGAGTTTCGCCGCGGCTGCCAAGGAAGCCGGTGTCAAAGGTAATTAACTGAGCTAGCAAACTAAATATTTTATCCAACGTTGAGAATCAACGCAACAGATTTGCTAATTCGCACTTGTTACATGCATGTACTCCAGGCCTTATCATACCCGATCTTCCATACCACCAGATGCATGCTTTCAGGAAAGAAGCCATCAAGAACAATCTAGAGCTGGTACGTGCATCGTTCCATGCCCCTGTTATACATTAATGCAATGCTAACAGAACTGAGACTTAAGCCAGTCATTAAACATGATATTTTTCTTCAATAAATGATTGTAGATCCTTCTTACAACACCAGCTACAACATCAGAGAGGATGAAAGAAATCACAAAAGCTTCAGAAGGGTTCGTTTACCTTGTAAGTTGCACAACACATGCGTAAAATCCTAGCTTCTTATTCCAATTCTGGTTTTGTGGTCAAGATATCATGACTAATTCAGTCCCCTAATTAATTGCATTATGCAGGTAAGTGTCGTTGGAGTTACAGGAGCTAGGGCGACCATAAACCCACGTGTCAAGGATCTTCTTCAGGAGATTAGGCAGGTTTGTAGAAAAGATTTTTTAAACCATAAAATCATCTCTCTTAACCAGGAAAGAAATAGTGTAAATTCCCCCCTTGTTATATTAAAATTATCATCAGTCACATATCTCTTTTGTAATTATTGTCCGTAGGTCACAGATAAGGCAGTGGCGGTTGGCTTTGGCATATCGACCCCGGAACATGTTAGCCAGGTAGATAACACACCGAAAGATTCACCAAAAAATAGCAATCTTGATTGAAAAATCTCAATAAGATTATTACATTGCTGACCTCCACTTATGAATGGACACAGATTGCCGAGTGGGGTTCAGATGGAGTGATCATCGGTAGTGCAATGGTGAAACAGTTGGGTGAAGCAAACTCTCCAAGAGAAGGATTAAAGAGGCTAGAAGTATATGCCAAGAGTTTGAAGAATGCACTCCCATGATATGCAATTTAAATGGTTAATTATTTAGGGTGGCAAGCCAGGTGTCAAAATTTAAATCGATGAAGGGTAGAAGGTATTTGCAATTTTTGTGTTGCAAAAAGAGATTAGTGTTTACTTTTTATAGTTAGTGTTAACTTGGAAGTGTTAGCTTTTGTTCCTTTGTTGTGTTAACTTGGGAGTGTTAATTTCAAGTGAATATAATAATTATATTGCCGACCTCCACTCAAGGGTGAACATAGATTGCCGAGTGGGATGTAGATGGAGTGATCATTGGCAGTGTAATGGTGAAACAGTTGGGCGAAGCATCTTCTCCAAGAGAAGAGTCGAAGAGGCTAGAAGACTTCGTGAGTAGCCTGAGGGATGAACTATAATGATTTGTAAGAGCATAGTTCGTCCCGAATGGCCAATGGAGTCCGAACTCCATGGAGCTGTTTCAAAATATGTTATTCTACACGGCAAAAAAATTCAAGTTTTTTTATGAACATACATACAAATGTATACTATGTATGCACAAAATTTCATAACATTATACTCACACACGTGGCGTACAAAAAAGAAGACAAATATGCATTTTCCAAAATGGGGGGACATATTTTAACCGTTTTATCTCAAACGATTTTTTACACGTTTGTGCGGAAAACATATAGTTTTTTATGGATTTTTCAACCGTTTTATTTCTTTTTGGAAAAAGAGCTCCATGGAGGCCATCCTCCAAAGATTCGCACTCCATAGTTCATTCCCGAGATCACCATGATATGTGGAATTAAAGGCAGTGAATTGTTCTCAGTTTGTGGTCAAGTATGAAAGGGTAGAAGAAACATAGTTGTCTGCTACTTTTGTATTGCAAGAACACCAACGGCTAACATGCCGATGACTCGATCACGGCCCGCGACACCACCTACAACCTAAGCTACTACCCACATGCCACTTTCTCATCGTACGACTACTAACCGGGCATCCCACCCTATATGAAGAACATGAGCAAGATAATGTTATCAGGGATAATGGAGTATTCCTCAACTTGAGAATGCTCATGTGGTATCATTATCTCCATCGGAGCGCAGCTCAGAAGGGACTATTTTGGTTGATATAGGTGATCAACAGTGAGTGTTGGGAAGAGATGCACCCAGACTCCCTGCAAGGTGAAGTGCATCCCCACAATCCTCCTGAAGATATTGCCACACATGTGGTGAATACTCCAAACTTGATGTTTGACACCATTGCAGTGGAGGTGGAAGACAATGAACAACATTGTTCGCCTTTCAAAAGGCTTCGCAAAGTCCGCGGGCCTCCACACCCTCCCATGACCTTCTTCATCGCCTGATGCAACGCAATCTCATTCTCTTCAGATGGCTTTTGGAAACATCATCAACGCATGAAATATTCATTTGTGTTATACAATCACTACATTGTTTTTTTTATCATCGCCATCTCTCCATTTGATGCTCGTTGCCTGAATTCATTGAGGCCTCCATGTTATCTGTCACATGTAGCTTCCTCCTACTTATAATGCATCTAAGTTCCTATAATGTACTATTTGTGCAATGACCCGATCTATGTTTCTCTACTCTTCTGACATTCATGATTCCACGTATCTCACCTACCATTAAATTGTAGACATCGATCTCACCTGCTAACACAGACCGAAGTTCATATACATGAGTCAAAACAAGTAACAAACACGTACACCCGCCAAATGTACAGAGCCAACAACATAACACCAAAACAAGCCATCTTAATGTACAAAGCCAACATGGCCAACACATAGGAACGCTATCAAGAGGCCCGCAATGGCGGACCCTAACCAGTAGTACATATAGAGGATGGGGATTAATATATAGAGTCCGTTGTATATACCAAATTGTGGCACAACCAAAGTTTCAGGACAATACGATTCAGGACGATACGATACCAGGCGCTTGCCGTGCTGCCACCGGCAACCATGGCCTCGTCGGATGATGCCACAGCCCAGTCTTCCCTCAACGTTGACTGCCTCCCACTTCCCGCCACCCTCTGCTTCCTTCGCTGGAGCCGAACTCTACGCTGAGCACGAGGTGGCACTTGTGGTTGTTGTTGGCCCAGTCGAGCTCCGCAGCAACCACATGTGTGACAGAGAGGTGTAGCACCTCTACCACAAGCACTTGGGACCGCTATCAAGCTCTGGGATGAGTAGGCGGGAGGAGGAAGGGAGTGCGACGTGGAGGCGACTCTTGCCACGATAGGAGCAGACAAGAGTGGTGGCTGCGGTGATCGGAGGGAAGGGGACCAAAGGGGCGCGCGCGATGGTTGCCCTTGTGGGGGGAAAGATGGGAATGGCCGGAGTGAAGGAAAAAAAGGGGAGAAGAGAAACAAAAGAAAAGAAGTGGTAACCGACGGATGAGTGGTCCTTCATGAAAGTACTACTTTTGTAAATTTTTATAAGGAATTTTTAGAGTCTACGACAGTGTGAAACGTAGAATTTTAGAGTTGCATTTTAGTACATTTGATCTAGGATTGTAAAAACATTTTAGAAAAAAAGAATAGGTTACTAGGTTGTAAATTAACTCAATATCTAGCTGCATAAGAGGTACATACGTGGACATAAGCACCGATAAAAACTAGCACACGACGTCATAAAATGTCTAGCCAAGTCCCAGCTGGTTGAGTTCAAGACCTAATAATAACAAAATTATCATAAAAGGGTTACACGCCATCCTGTTCATAAAAAAGATACATGACGGCTAAAAACAAATAGTACACAGTATATAATTAAGATTTCTAGGGCCCATCAGCCAATAAATGTGAGAACAAAGGAACATATGGAAGATAAGGACTCCAGCAGTCATGTCCAAGACCATTTATAGAATGCAGCTCCCTAGAATCCATGTCGTATGACATTAGTCTCGCCACTGATCTACGCCGCCATGATGCTACCTTAATGAGCTTGTGATGTGCACTGTGAGTAGGCTTGTGAGTTTGTGAGTGGGAGTGTGGCATCCTCACGTCCAAGGTGCTGCCACTTTATAAGCGAAGTAGCCGGGTCTACTTAACCAGAGTTGAGATAATAGCCAGCTACCGTCGTTGCTCGATCTAGTGCTATATATAATCCTCATCTCTACTGGCTACCTGCAAAGTTGGAGAGTGGGTTACATTATGTATTTCCAAAAGTCTACATGCATGCAACCATGCACGTGATGCACGGATACTTACATACCGTAGCTGCCCAGTTACTGCGCGCGCATGCTCCATCCATTATTCCAACTAACTCCGGTTAATTATCTCAACTCTGGTTAAGTAGACCCGGCTACTTCGCTTATAAAATGGCGGCACCTTGGACGTGAGGATGCCACACTCCCACTCACAAACTCACAAGCCTACTCACAGTGCACATCACAAGCTCATTAAGGTAGCATCATGGCGGCACATCACAAGCCTAGATTGCCGAGTGGGATGTAGATGGAGTGATCGTTGGAAGTGTAATGGTGAAATAGTTGGGTGAAGCGTCTTCTCCTAGAGAAGAGTTCACTAGTAGAAAACAGGGCTTTGGTCCATGCCTGAAAGCCCATTAATCCCGGTTCACTCACGAACCAGGACCCATGGGGGCATCGGTCCCATCGGTCCCATAATATTAAAGCAATTGAAAAGAAAAAAAATGAGGTTGCATTTATGAGGAATAAAGGATCACGATCCATGACCAACTTATTGAAGTACCTCTCTTCCGGTTTACAGGCTCAGTTCAAAAATCTCACCAACCAAGGTAGATGGTAAGTGGTGGATTTATTTTTGTAGTTTGCAAAAATACTCAATTAATATGCTCGTTTTCCTCAAAAAGGTATGTTTACTAATGCATTAGTTGCAATGCATGCAGGCAAGAACAAGAAATTGCCAAGAACTACTACATGCATTGGTCAAATTTCTCTTAATCCTTACTACATGCCATGATATAATGCAGCTTGAAATTTGAACATGTAATTGGGAACAATCAATTTGAGACTTACAAAATGGAAAAGCTAAAATTTTAAGATAAACCCTATAAATCGAAAGGGAGGGAGTAATTAGTAACACAAGCCCCAAATCCCACATTTGATAGCATGTCTAGGTATGGCCCACAGGTCACGGCCCATTGCGAAATATATTTACTCCTATTTCTTACTTATTCGACAAACTAATCATTAGTGGTAAGTCAGTGCCGCAAGCAAGAACCACTTCAGCTTCCGCGGTTTTGTAGATGATGTGATCATGACACTTATTAGTATGATGTTTTTTGAGAGGACGCCCCGCGGTTTTTTTTTGAGAGGACGGGGCGTCGACCCGTTGGCTGCAGGGGCGGGCCCAGATCAATTCATGGGTATTCAAGTGAATACCCATTGTCTTTGGCAAAATATTATGTATATAGAGAGTTTGTATCATGTACTCTATGAAAACAAAGAGGTTCACAAGTCGTATACGCTCCCATGGATTAGCCAGCCCACCTGCTCCTGTTTCTCCCCCTTCCCGCTCCAACATGGCCTAATGGCCCAATTCTCCTTCCAGCCTATCCCAGCCCAATTCGGAATTCCTGTAGTGGACCTGGGGGCAATCGCACGAAGCCGTGATTGATCTAGATCTAGCGCCTCCTCCCAATTCTCATCGCCAGAAAGCACGCTGCGCAGCCGCACGGCGGCAGGTTCATCGGGCGCGGCGCCAGGCCGGCACCCGACGACGCCGCGCATGCATCCAGGGTGCAGATTGAGTCATGGGTCAAGGCACCGAGCTCGTTCGTCAGTGGACACATCGATCTTTTCAGATATATTTTCTAATTTTTCTCCATGAGATGTGATTTCCTTACGGCCTTTTCAGTTAATTCTTAGATGGATGTCTATGATTTATTTTTACGTGGGTTCTTCAGATTCAGAGTAATCAGTACTTCCATATGTTGAACAATTTCAAGTTATGATCTCAGATTAAAAAATATCAAGTTATGATCAATTATATAATTCTGTGATACTATTCCCCTATTTTATGTCTTTTATACCCTATACAGTTCTATAAAATAGTGCTACAATCATTTATACATGCCAAAATAAACAAGAGGTTGTAAAAAAATTGCAAGCCTTCTAAATTTTGAATACACACTCTTAAAATCCTGGGCCCGCCCCTGGTTGGCTGGGCAGCTGAGGTTGCTGCCAGCCCACCCGAGTTCAAGTCTCGGCTTGGACGCATGGTGTTCGTGAAGTTTCTCCTATAAAAAAATGCCAACGAGGGTTAGCCCTTGGGTTGGTCTTTTTTTTTATTGTGGTATCTAGTAGCAGCCCTCCAGTGATAACCGGATGTTTCCAGGTAAGAAAATTGATCCCTTTGCTGCTACTCTGCTACCAAGCGTATCACTATTGTTGCATTGCTATTTGTAGTTCCCAAGCATTCAAAATTATTTGAAGTGCAAAATCATACCAAAGGTTGTTCTTTTTTTTAAATACAGTAGAACGCTATTGTTAGGATGGTATTGGATCCGTTTGGTTTCTTATCTATGTCCACCCTTTCTCCACGATGGTTCTGGGCAATTTAGGCTATCTATGCCACTGATTGAAAAATTGGACAAAAATGCAAGAAACACGTGAGAGGTGAATTGGGTCACAAAAGCCTCGGCACATTCACGGAAAGGGAATGCATGTCTTGGGTGATTGCGGAGCTAGGGACTGGTGGGACATCGAGCACATCGATCAAGATGATTTCAAGAGCGTTTCCCAAGTTGACGAGGATCCTTGGTTCCATGATGAATGGGTATCAACCTTGCTGGAGAAGTCTCGACAGACCATGGCTTGCGTTGAAGAGGAGCTCAATGTTGGATCACGACTGGTCGTGGGCCCTAGGCTACCATAGGCATGATGTTGTGTGAAGTCCCCTTGATACTTAGTTGGGCTCGTAAGATGTGAGCCCTCATAGATCATGGTTTTTCTATAAAGAGGCATAATACCCCGATCATTCAAGATCACGTTGACAGCTCCTTCGAGGTACTCCTCCAAGTCGTGATTCTTTTGTGAAGTCACTGTCGGGTGACCTTTGGCCTACATCCTGATCAAAAGGAGTTCCATCCTACTCCATTTCAAGAGAGCAAATCCACTTCTTGGGAACAACTCGGAGGACGATATGACAATTTCCCATGGCATGAGGAGCTTGGTGGATCGGGCCCGACACCACCGTGAATAAGCTTGCTCCTCTTGACATTACAAACATGATATGGACACCTGAAGTTTATGCACTCTCCATTGCATGATTACTATGAATACATAAAACAATATATACATAAACAAACTTCAGGCACATAAACATTTATGATATGGGTATATTATAATTAATTTGTTAGGGCACATAAACAAACTCTCACAACTACAAGAAAGCAAATGACCACACCTCTGTTTGGTTGCGGTTCTAGAGCGGAAACTCGTAGCAACTCGTGAAACAAAGCAAAATCTAGTGCGTTCTTGCCATACAAAAATAATAGGTAATAAGTATATTGCTCCTACCCTTGCATACTTGACCACAAACCTAATACCATTCACTGCCTTAATTTTTGCATATAATGGCGATCTAGGGAATGAACTATGATTCGGTATTACATATCAATGTAGTGCATCCTTGAGGCTCCTGGCGAAGTCTTCTAGCCTCTCCAACCCTTCTCTCGGAGAAGCCGCTTTATCCAGTTGTTTCATCATTGCACTAGGACTTCGGACTAGGTCACACTGAACTCTACATTGACTGGTGTTCGTACGTTGACTGGTGTTCGTACCGCCAGCTCCTCGGGGCGTTGAGGTTAGGGTTTCTCGTCGGGCGTACGCAACGGCGATATTTGGTGTCAGGTTCTTCAGATCTATTCAAGGATTTAACAACGACGACTGCGGCTCCGGGGCGCTGGTCCTTAGAGGCACGTGCACAAAGACTTCCCAGTTGTCATCGACAAGGTCAGGCCAGCTCCGGTATGGGAGCGGCAACAACGGCACGTCGGCGGCTCGTTCTGGCAGCAGCAATAGTAGTTCGGTGGTCCATGGACCTTGATATAATTTTTATTCTGTTTGGGGTGTTTTGTACTTTCGGTGAATCTTTATAATATATTTAATCCCTTTCGCGGAGAAAGACCCAAAGTGCCAACACACCAGAGGAGTTATCATCAGAAGAAAAACTTAGATCAAAAGGGGTGTAACTACAAACACACTAACACCACGAGGGCCATCCAAATCCATACGGATCTCAGCGCTGACCGGATCCAAATATGTCCACCTAAGATCAAAGCCGAGTGAACCTGAACAGAGCCACCGGAGAGTTGACGCAGCGCCAGAGTGATGATAAGGCAGGTAGGGTATCATTTTGACCTTGAGACATCGCCGCTCCCTAGCCGCCCCGGCTAAGATATCGAGCACCGCCGCCACTACGGGGAAGAACCGCAAAATACAACTACCGCCGGCGGAGGAGGGGAAGACTTGTGATGCGATAGGAGGAGTACATGGCGGCTAGGGTTCTCCTTTTTGGGGTCACGCTCACACCTCCTTTCCTTCTCTCGTGACGCTCCCGTCCCGATGATGTGACAAAAGGCGGGGACTGATGGATTGAGCCCGTGCTACGAATTGCTAACTTTTTCTGGTTTGCATACTATTCCCCGTATAGTAACTATACGGGGAAATAGTATGCACAAAACAGTCAAATCGAAAATTAAGATGATGCGCTTTGTAGTGTCAAAAGCGTACTTATATTATGAAACGGAGGGAGTAGAAAGCACAACACAGTCAAATCCAAAATTAAGATGATGTGCTCCCTGCAAAAAAAAAAAAGAAAAAAAAGAGATGATATGCATGACAATCACCACTTCACGAGGATTCTAGAAGCTGAAGACCTGGTCGGGGGCTGGCTGGTTGCAAGTCTCCTGATTCCCGCAGGCGCGGAGAACACATGCTCGTGATACAAGCACGACATACATGTGCCGTGATGTGATGCCATCGACTGATCAGTCAGTCCTCTGGCTGACGCCACCACTGGTTGTGACGTCAGCCACGTGACGCTCGCTCACCGGTGAACGGGAGCCCGGCCGGCCGGCATCGGTGCCACTGTACGCACGGTGGACGGTGGAAGCATCACATGAAGGAGCATGCGCCTCTTCTCCGCCAAGCGCCAGTCACGTTCTTCACGGTGAAACACGTCATGGGTTCCTCCCCCAACACTGCACTGGTGCCTCCGTCGTCCTGCCCTGCCAGTCAGACGCCGTCGGCCGTGGATATTTACTACTTCCTCCGTTCATTTTTGTAAGTCGTTTCAAACAATTAAAAATGAATTACTTTGTGCACTGTTTGAAATGTCTTTAAGGCAGTGAACAAAGGGAATATATAAAGGCGCACACACGCATATCAAACCCATCAACAGTTCAAGCGTGACCCGGCTCCCGACCGACTCCCAAGTGCTAGATACAGTGAAGAGTGAACAACTGGTCAAGTGCGTAGCATCGATCCGTTGGGCGACATGGCTTTCACTCTCAAGGCATCCCCTTCCACGTCCTCCACGGCTACGTCGCTGAGCCACCCGATCTGCCAACGGCATGCGGCAGCCGTGACTGTGGCCACGCGGGACAGGCTTGTGGTCCGGGCGGTGACCGCGCCCGCGCCTTCTGCGAGGCGCTCCTCGCGGTCCGTGGCCAGCGAGCCTTTCGGTGGCCGAGGCCATGTCTCGGGTCAAGGCGAGTGGCAGGGTACGTGCGCCGAGCCTAGCCATGAAGTTGACTTTGCAGCATGTACGTAAAAGATGGAAAAAGTCCATTTTAAAACTTGAATTTGTAGATGAACCACAACGTCAAAATCCATGTCATTGCATCCTGAACCATTCAATCCTGGTCTAAATCAAACCCTGAGAGATGTCAACCGGGATTTGCCTGACTGATGGGCCAGGAAGCAGCAGTCTTGACCTCGGCGTGCTGGGCCGGCCCATTTTTCTGTTACACTGCTAAAATAATATCTAATGTGTGATTTTTTTCTTTTTTATATAATCCGTGAAAAATATCTAATGCGTGAAACTTTTTCCACTTTGTTTGCAAACTTTTTTACAAATCTGGTGGACATTTTAGAATCCGTTAAATTTTTCCAAAATCCATGAACATTTTTCAAAATCATTGAAATTTTTCTAAATCCATGTATTTAAAAATTCATAAAAAAATTCTAAATTGATGAATTTTTTCAAAACTCGTAATTTGTTTTTGCAAATTGATGAGATTTTTTGAAAATCAATGATTTTTTTGAAAAAAAAATATGAACTTTAAGCCGTAGTGTTGACCACCACCCATCCCCACGCAGGGCTGGCCCATTTTTTCTGTTACACTGCTAAAAATATCTTAATGCAGGAAACCTTTTCCTTTTTTATTTAATCCATGAAAAAAATAATGTGTGAGCTTTTTTATTATTATATAATCCGTAAAAAATTATCTAATGCGTGATTTTTTTTCAATATGTGAACTTTTCAACAAAACTCGTAGAATTTTTAGAATCCGTGAAATTTTAAATCCACAAACTTTTTTTCGAAGTCATATTTTTTTTTGCCAAATTCATGATCGTTTTTTTATTTTGTGAACTATTTCGAAATTTTACAGTTTTTTTTCATTTCCGTGAACTAAAGAAGGGTCAAATGGAACTATTATTGCAGCAGTGTATAACTAAGCGAAGTTGACGTACTGGTTAATGGCAACAAGTGTAATGTACACCACTGCAGTTCCTTTTTTGCTGCTCGCAAAGTAGTAGTTGAGCATTTTTTTTTCTTTTGCGTTCTCTGTAGGTTCTGGGCCTCACACGAAGTGGACAGCGTGCTGGGCCAGACTGGGCTCGCCTAGATTTTCCCGCGCGCGACCAATCCTGGCATCGTCCATAATCCCCGTGTTCCAAACGATCCCAGGGTTCATTTTAGACCAGGATTGCATAGTTTAGGATGCAATCGACAGGGATTTCGATGTGAGGGTTCGTTTCGCCTAACCTCTATGAATTGAGGGTTTAAAATAGACTTTTTCTGTAAAAGATCGATGCTAATTGACCAAGGTTGGTTAATTTCACTATTGCGCGCGGGCAGACGGCGTTCATCCCGTACATCACCGCCAGCGGTCCCGACCTGTCGACCACGGCGGAGGCGCTGAGGCTCCTTGACAGCCTCGGCGCCGACGTTATCGAGCTCGACATGCCTTTCTCAGACCCCTTCTTGCACGGGCCAGTAATCCAGGCCTCCACGGCGCGGGCGTTGGCTGCCGGCGCAACCACGGATGCCGTCATGTCGATGCTCAAGGAGGTGACGCCGGAGCTGTCCTGCCCCTTGGTCATCTTCTCTTATTTCAACCCAATTGCCCGCCGTGGAACGGGGAACTTCGCTGCCGCTGCCAAAGAAGCCGGTGTCAAAGGTAACTAGATCAATTACGACTAGCTTATTCGCTTTGAACGAAACCAAACCGTTTGAATTAATATGAATGTGCAATTCCATCATGAGTTTTGATCGATCTGCAGTTTTCTCCAAAGGAACATGAGATGAATAGTATTCCGAAGGAAATTTTATGCTCATCTACATAGAATTTTCCTATAGAAATCCTCCAAACTAAATGAGCCTTAGCAAACTAATTGTTTCAACCGATGTTCAAGATACAAATGGATTTGCTAATTCACACTCTTTACATGTACTCCATCTCTTATCATACCCGACCTTCCATACGACGAGATACACGGTTTCAGGAAAGAAACAGTCGAGAACAAACTAGAAGTGGTATGTGCATGCCCCCTCAACATTAATGCATTGCTTGCACAATTCGGGTTTAAGCAAACCAGTTATTAACAAGTTGTATGTTTTAAACCAATGAATCTAGATTCTCCTTACAACACCAGCTACACCATTAGAAAGGATGAAAGAAATCACAAAAGCTTCAGAAGGGTTTGTTTACCTTGTAAGTGCGCAACACACGAGTAAAATCCTAACTTATTATTTCAATTTTAGCTTTGTGGTCGATCTCATAATTAACATTTTATCTGCTAACTAATTTGCATCATGCAGGTAAGTGTTGTTGGAGTTACAGGAGCCCGGGCAACTGTAAACCCACGTGTCAAGGATCTTCTTCAGGAGATTAGACACGTTTGTAGAAAAGATTTTTAGAACCATCAAATTAATTAAAGTTAACCAGGAAACAAACAGTGTCAATTTCCCCCTCATTATGTTGAAAGTATCACCGGTCACATACCTTTTGTAATGGTCCACAGGTCACTGACAAGGCATCGCTTTGGCATATCAACCCCGGAACATGTTAGCCAGGTAAACAACACATCGGAAGATTCACCAGAAGTTGATAATCTTGACTGCAAAATCTCAACAAGGTAATTTAACATTGCTAACCTCCACTTATAAATGTACATATATTGCTGGCTGGGGTGCAGATGGAGTGATCATTGACAGTGCAATGGTGAAACAATTGGGTGAAGCAAATTCTCCAAGAGAATGATTAAATAGGCTAGAAGTATATGCCAGGAGTTTGAAGAAGGCACTCCCATGATATGCAATCAATATAGTTAATTATTTAGCGTGGTGAGCCATAATGGTGGTCAAAATTTCAATGGGTATCGTAGAAGATATTTGCAATTTTTGTGTCGCAAAAAGACAATAGTGTTTACTTTGTAGTTAGTATTTGCATTTGCTTTTGTTACTTTGTTGTGCTATCTTGTGAGTGTTAATATCGAGTGAGTCGCACAAACTCCCGACCAAAGGGGAACTTGTAACAATTTACCTCAACTTTTCTATGCATGTCTGGTAGGTATCGCTCACAGGTCACACACCATTCTGTAATATATCTGCTCCTATTTCTTACTTGTTCGACGGAATAATCAGCAATGGTTTGCCAATGGCCTCTTGTGACATTGATAAAAGTACCTTTCATAGTTTCATACGTACACTACCATGGTAAACTATGTGCATGTCCTGAACAACTGATTGTTTTTTCAATAAATGTCAATCTTATCAATTGCAGCATAATAAAGATGCACATACTCCCTCCGTCCAAAAAAACTTGTCCCAAACTTGTCTCTCAAATGGATGTATCTAGCACTAACTTGATGCTAGATACGTCCATTTGAGGGACAAGCTTTTCCGGACGGAGAGAGTACATGATAAGCAACCCCCATCATTTGCATAATAAAGATGCACACAACCAACTCTAACAATTTGACAAAGCAAACAAAAAGTATTACTGGAAACATTAAAGTCATATGCTATTGGTACGGCTTTTGAAGAAATTGATGTGAAGACTTGGAAACTTGAAGACTTTTTGTTTCCGTAGTTTCTTTTCTTTTTATTTGACGTTAAAAGTTGGATCTGATGACCAATCTTTAGAAAAATGGCCTGGATTTTAAGCCTATTTTGATTTTTGAATGTCTCAAGCCTACCCGTCCCTCTAGTAAGTTAAACAGATTAATTATGTGTTTTATTGTTACTACTTAGTCCTAGAGTTGTGGGTGTTAGTTGAAATCCCTTATTTTATAGTTGTTGTTTTGTGTTATCTCAGCTGCAATTTTCTCTTCTTAATATTTGTACTTTACTCAGTTGACAAAAAAAAGAACAAATCTTTTGAACAACATAGCCAATTTACCCTTCCTAATTTTTGTTACGTTACTCAAACCAAGCCGTCCCCTAGCCACTTAAACATGGGCCCACACATCATATTTTTCATTAAGTGTTTAATTAGATTAATTATGTGGGTATCAGTTGAAATTCTTAATTACTTTAAAAATGTTGTTTTGTGTTATATCTCAGCTGCAATTATTTCTTTGTAATATTATTAGTTTAATCAATTGACAAAAATAAATTAGAACAAATCTTTTGAACAGCATAGGTCATTTGCTCCAATCATCTCCATCGACATCAGATTTAGGCAGTACAATACCTTACACTTCTCATACAAAATACAATACCCATTACCTTAGAAATGTGAAAATTATACAGCTTATTCCTTGATGTGTTGTCCATGCATGTAATTATAGATTGGTAAAATAAGTACTCCTTCACGGAGTAGTTTCTTACATAGATTCACCGTCAGGCATCGACCAAATCCACGAGGAGAGGACTGTTGTCCCCTTTCTCCACGGTGAAGGTCTTGAGCATCTGCTTCCCCGTCGCCGTGGTAACCTCCACGACGTATCTGCCATGGAAGCCCCTGAACTTGAAGTTCCCATCGCCGTCGACGCTCCCGCGCGCGTCCGTCTTCCACTCCTTCTGGAGATTGAGGAGCGTCTGGCCTGCCTCGTTGACGGTGCCGTCGGCGTCGACAAGCCAGGCGTCCTTGCGCCACATTTTGCCCTGCATGATGCCCCAGAACACGACGCCCTCCACCGCCGTGTGCGCGTACGCCTCCCGGAGCACCACCTCCAGGTCCTGGGCGCGGAGGCCGACGTCGGGCTCGCACACGTCCATCTCGGTGAACCAGACGGGCACGCCCGTGGCGGCGAGCCTGTCGAGGGCGCCGCAGACGACCTCCCCGACAGGGTTACTGACGTGGCCCTGCAGCCCGATGCCGCGTACCACCGCGCCGCAGCTCTGCAGCCATGCGACCTGCTCGGCGTACTTGTCCGGAGTCGCGTCGGGGTCGTTGGCGCACTCCACGTTGTAGTCGTTGACGAAGAGCGCGGCCTCCGGGTCCAGCCGCGCCACCTCCCTGAACATGAACGCCGGGACGTCCTCGTCGCCGAGGCGGTCCCGGAAGAAGCGGCCGTGCAGCATCTCGTTGTTGACGTCGTAGTGCGGGAACCTCCCAGCGTAGCGGGACACCAGGCTCTGGATGCGGCTTTGGACGGCGGACCTGAGCTGGTCGCGGTCGAGGTTCTTGACCCACTGCTGCACCGCGCCGTCCGCGGACCAGAAGACGCAGTGGCCGCGGGCGCGCTTGCCCAGGTGGTCGCAGAAGTCGAGGAGCGCGTCGGCGTCGCGGTAGTTGAGCTGCCCTTGCTGCGCCTCCGTGTGGTACCACTTGAGCTCGTTCTCGAAGACGGCCCAGTCCATGTGGTTGGTGAAGAAGTCGACGAAGGCTGGGTTCTGGATGACGGACGTGTTGATGCATGTCCCGAATGGGAAGGCGCTATCCATCTGCACGACGCGCACGGACGCCGCTCCCGTCGCCGCGCCCAGCTTGAGGACCACGTCCCTCTTGCGCGCCTGCATCAAGTATTACGTTACGTGCCGCATCAGGTATGCATGCAGCCATGCAGGTGGCACACGAAACGAAAACATGTCACGTGCTTGCATTGCATGCTCACCTTGTCAGTCTTGTCCCTGAGTTGCCTGAAGCGCGCCTTGCGGTCCGTCTGGAAGACACGAAGATCCATGACCTTGACGTCGACGCCGGCGGGGGCACCGTGGACGTAAACCGCGGCGCTGCGCGGCTCCGTCCTGAGCCGGAAGGCGCCCATGATCTCCGTCCATCCGCCCGCCTCAGCGCACACCGCGCCGCACTCCACCAGGGTCTCGTTGCCATTGTCGTCCTCGTCCACGCCAAGGTTGACGCGCACCGTCCCCCGCTCTGCGCCTGAGCCCAGGCTGATCCACCCGGCCACGCGGTACGTGACCCGAGGCTTCAGGGCGCCCGTCGTGAACGCTTGGCGCAGGCCGTCTTTCTCGTCGGCCCGCCCCGCCACCAGGATGTACCGGCCGCTGGGCTTGTTGCCACCCACGGCCACAGTGATGGGGAGCATGGCCGTCTCCTCCTCGTTGTGCACGGACAGCGCCGTCGTGCGTGAGCCGAACGGTGCCCAGCCGTCCTCCAGTGTGCTGTTGTGGATCAGGTTCACGTCCTGAATGCATGCATGCAAAAATGAATGAGCTAGACCGTGTGATGCACTGGTGCTACCACTACTAAAGTACTACGGCACATACCTGAGTGCTTCCCATCTTACGCGAGTGGGAGTGAGAGACGATTGACTTGTCAAGAGGATCTCTGTTGTGGTCTGCTGTGGGAGTGAGGAGATGGGTCGCAGTGGCTGCGGTATTTAAAGGGAAAATTTGGCGGCGGCCGTCGATGTCGAGATAGATATGGTTTACTAGTCGTTACTTGCAGCCGTGAAGAAAAGAAAGGGTTGCCAGCCAACTTGCAGCCGCCTCACTTGCATGTTGGCTGCGACGATAATGTATTCGTTTAGTTAAGCGTAGAGCGTTGTAATGCATGGCTTCAAGATACAAAAAGGCCCAAAAGCGTTGTAATTAACCCGGGATATCACACACACACACACACACACACACACACACACACACACACACACACACACAGTATCCAGTGGTCACATATCTATCATGAATCCAGGCCTCATTCATGCACGCAGCTTATTGCCTCAGCCGCTTTTTCTAGCTTTACGCTGTTGGCTTGCGGCTTCCTTCCGTTTCGTCCGCGCGCGTGAAACTAACCCACCATGCACGCTTGTAATTGGACGACGGCTGCAAGTTGTAGAGACAGAAAGCTAGCATGGAAGAGGCAGTGTGTGCAGCGGCAGTGTGTGCAGTTGTTGGGATCGCGGAAAAGTGATGGTGACAACACATGATTGACTTCAATTCGGTGATGCTTCTGGACTACCCGGTCTCGAGCTCCGAGGTGAAAATCCTAAGTCTGACCCAAATTGGTTATACTTGGCAATGGCGATGTTTTTTTCATCATTACCTTGTTGAAGGCGCATTGTTCGGATATGCTCAGACTTGTTCCTCAGAGTGAAAACCTAGAATCTAATCTTTGATGATTGGATCCGGTGACGGCGGCGTTTGAGCGTTGTTCCCTTTCTGAAGGCGTTGCTGTTGAAGAACTTCGTCATACATGTGGTGTTAAGAGAATGTTGGTGCGGATAAGGTCGTTATTGTAGTTTGTCAATCGCTATGTTGATCGCTTCGGCTTTTTTCTTCTTCTTTTTCCATGCTAAGGCATAGCTTTGGTCTTGTATGATTTTACTATTTGCCGGCGTGTTTAGTGTGTGTTGGCTGTGTGCATCTTAGCTATGCAGAGACCGGGTGTGTGCTCATTATGTTTGTATTCACTTGATGCTTCATTTTAAGCTAATAAAATCCACCCTTTATCGAAAAAAAAGCATGGAAGAGGCAAGTTCTTCTTTTTCCTAGGGTTTGAGCCCTCGACCATACATCTCCATGACCAAGGAAGAGTAAATGGCAGACGCCTTTGACGGCCAGCTGCTTTCTCAACTGCTTGTCGTGCTACCGGAAGTGAGATCGGATGATGTGGGATCAGGGTCCATTCTATGCGACCAAACACTGTCTTCCCGCAAGTTCAAGTCTCATTCATCAAAAAGAAACAAACAAGCAAAAACAAAACGTGAAGGAGGCGAAACTTTCTCCATCCCGAGCTTCCCACGAGACATGTTTTGGATATGAGAGAGTTTCGTCATGAGAGGCATGTTTTGGATAGGACTAGGCTAAGCATGAAGACATCGCCAATTGTGTGAGTGAACATAGATGTTATCGGTGCTTTCATTGCGAGCATTGCATGTCGTTAGTACGAAGCTATACTCCTGAATAAAGCACTTTACTTTAGCGTGATCGGTACTTAAGAATAGAGAACAAAAGGACTTTTCCACATTTTGTTGACTACACTTGTTTCATACCTTAGCCCTTTCTATAGATGTCATGGATCTTCTCATAGCAACAATTATAGGACTTAAGTTATCGGGCTGAATTAAGCACTCTTCTTTGACCTATCTTGGAGTCAGGGGCGGGCCCAGGATTTAAAGAGTGTGTATTCAAAATCTCAAAGGCTTACAACTTCTTGCTTTTGGCACATATAAATGATTATAGCACCATTTATACTAATTGTATAATGTGTAAAAGATAAAACATAAAATTGGTAATAGTAACATAGATTCGTAAAATTGTTCTTAACTTGAAGTTTTTGATCTGAAACTTGGAATTGTTCAATAAGTGGCAACATCTGACATAAATGGAGGGCACAATTAGTGGTACTAATGTCAATACTACATCCAAAACCAATTCACACCGTACTACTAATGCCAGCATCTCCAAAACAAAAGGACATTTGACCAACAAACAATTCTGAATCACCTCCATAAAAATGAGGGGACAACTATCCAAGAGTTGATCTAAAAGGCCGTGACGAAATCAGACCTAATGTAGAGAAATTAGAAACTTATCTGAAAGATCCACGTGTCAGCTGACGAAACCGAAGGATGCATATGCGACGCCGTTGCGTGCCTGCCCGCCACCGCACCCGATTCCCCTTCTTCCGTGCAGCTGTGGAGCGTGCTTTCTTCCGATGAGATCTGGGAGTCTGGGGGAGCCGCCAGTTCTTTTTTTTAGGGCTAGCCGCCAGTTCATATGTTCGATCCACAGATCAGGGCTGCCCGTGATTACCCCAACGTCCACTGAATTGGGCTGGGACTAGCCTACTAGGTGAACGAGATTTGTGCCAGTAGGCCTTGTAGGAGCGGGGAAGGGAGGAGAGAAGCAGGAGGTGGGCTGCTTAATCCTTCGGCTGGAAGCGATACACAGCCTGTTATTCTGTGTAAATCTCAATATTTTTTCATACA
This sequence comes from Aegilops longissima, assembly GCA_021605205.1. NCBI lineage: Eukaryota > Viridiplantae > Streptophyta > Magnoliopsida > Poales > Poaceae > Aegilops > Aegilops longissima. The sequence continues at coordinate 649,785,550 of CM038680.1, forward strand.
GGATACAGTCTCTGTATATACATAATCTTTTGGCAAATATAATGGGTATTCAAGTGAATACCCTTGAATTGAACTGGGACCGCCCCTGCTTGGAGTTTAAGTGTATAATATTGAGGGGCCGCTGCTTCATCACCTGGGTGGCGTGGGATCTGGATCCATTCTATGCAACCTAACAGTGTCTTTCCACAAGTCTAAGTCACATTCCTCAAAAAGAGGCAAAAACTGCCCAAGCTGGCGAAATTTCTCCAGCGATCCTAAGTTTCCCCATTCAAGACATGATTTGAAATAGGAGAGAGGCATCATTGACTTGGCTAAGCATAAACACATTGCCCATTTTGTTGATGAACATGGGTTGGATTTTGTTGCCATCACCAAAGGGGGTAGACATGATTTTCTGGTGCATGTCCTTGATCACATTTCAAGGGGGGGGGGGAGGCGACTTCACCCGCCACTGTCAACATCCATGAGGGATGTCTGGTGGGATCTTTCTTGGAGTTCTAACTTCGAATATGGATTTGTTATCCCTTTAGGTTGGAGAGTTTCATATGAAATTACATCTTCGAAACATAGCTGACAAAGTTATGTGGAGTTAGGTGGCAATATGGAGCTTTCCAAGACAAGTATAAACCCGCTTTTCTTTCATGAACTGGTTATCGTGCAAAGGATAACCCATACCCCATGATCATTGGGGTGATTTCAATATCCTTCAATACCAACAAGAGAAAAACAACAATTGGTTGGACATACTTTGGACTTTCTTGTTCAATGTTGTTATGGATAGTTTGGACCGCGAGAGGCTAAGTTGTCTGGTCATCAATTTACTGGGCCATAAATCATCTGATGCCAACATATGAGAAACTTGAATGCCTGCTCATGGACATTGAATGGGAAGGAAAATTCCTTATGGCAATTGATACGTCCCCGTCGTATCTACTTTTCCAAACACTTTTGCCCTTGTTTTGGACTCTAACTTGCATGATTTGAATGGAACTAACCCGGACTGACGCTGTTTTCAGCAGACTTTCTATGATGTTATTTATGTGCAGAAACAAAAGTTCTCGAAATGACCTGAAACACCACGGAACTTATTTTTGGAAAGTAATAAAAATACTGGAAGAAGAATCCACGTCAGGGGGGCCTCCACCTGTCCACGAGGGTGGGGGGCGCGCCCCTGCCTCGTGGGCCCCCTGTTGCTCCACTGACCTCAACTTCAACTCCATATATTCGTGTTCGGGGAGAAAAAAATTAGAGAGAAGGATTCATCGTGTTTTACGATACGGAGCCGCCGCCAAGCCCTAAAACCTCTCAGGAGGCTGATCTGGAGTCCGTTTGGGGATCCGGAGAGGGGAGTCCGTCGCTGTCGTCATCATCAACCTTCCTCCATCACCAATTTCATGATGCTCACTGCCGTGCGTGAGTAATTCCATCGTAGGCTTGCTGGACGGTGATGGGTTGGATGAGATTTATCATGTAACCGAGTTAGTTTTGTTAGGGTTTCATCCCAAGTATCCACTATGTTCTGAGACTGATGTTGCTATGACTTTGCTATGCTTAATGTTTGTCACTAGGGCCTGAGTGCCATGATTTCAGATCTGAACCTATTATGTTTTCATGAATATATGTGAGTTCTTGATCCTATCTTGCAAGTTTATAGTCACCTACTATGTGTTATGATCCGGCAACCCCGAAGTGACAATAATCGGGACCACTCCTGGTGATGACCGTAGTTTGAGGAGTTCATGTATTCACTATGTGTTAATGCTTTGGTCCGTACTCTATTAAAAGAGGCCTTAATATCCCTTAGTTTCCGTTAGCACCCGCTGCCACGGAGGGTAGGACAAAAGATGTCATGCAAGTTCTTTTCCATAAGCACGTATGACTATATTCGAATACATGCCTACATTACATTGATGAATTGGAGCTAGTTCTGTGTCACCCTATGTTATGATCATTACATGATGAACCGCATCCGCATAATTCTCCATCACCGATCCATTTCCTACGAGCTTTTCACATATTGTTCTTCGCTTATTTACTTTTCCGTTGCTACTGTTACAATCACTACAAAACCCAAAAATATTACTTTTGCTACTGTTACCGTTACTTCCATATTACTTTGGTACTAAATACTTTGCTGCAAATACTAAGTTATCCAGGTGTGGTTGAATTGACAACTCAGCTGCTAATACTTGAGAATATTCTTTGGCTCCCCTTGTGTCGAATCAATAAATTTGGGTTGAATACTCTACCCTCGAAAACTGTTGCGATGCCCTATACTTGTGGGTTATCAAGACTATTTTCTGGCGCCGTTGCCGGGGAGCATAGGTCTATTCTTTGAGTCACTTGGGATTTATATCTGCTGGTCACTATGAAGAACTTGAAAGACTCGAAAAGAAAATTTTATCCCTCAACTACGAGGGGAGGTAAGGAACTGCCATCTAGCTCTGCACTTGATTCACCTTCTGTTTTGAGTAAGCTTGCGACACCTAAACCTGCTTCTACTATTAATTCTGATATGTCGCATATTATTGATGATGCCACTTCTGCTATGCATGATACTCATGATGAAACTACTTCTATGCTTGATACTACTGTGTCACTTGGTGAATTTCTTGATGAACAACTTGCTAGGGCTAGAGAGAATGAAATTATTGAAACTGATAATATTGATGATAGTGATGATGAAGACTCTCCCCCTAATAAATATGAATTACCTGTTGTTCCTGAGGGTTATGTTATGGATGAAGAAGCTGCTAGAGCTATTTTAGCTTGCAATGATAGATATGATCTTAAGAAGTTATTAGCTAAATGGAAGCTGCAATCTCTTAATGCTAGAATGAAACCTGACCCTGCTTTTGCTAGTTCACCTATCTGTGTTACTGATAAGGAATATGAATTCTCTGTTAATCCTGATATAATTACTTTGGTTGAATCTGATCCTTTTTATGACTATGAATCTGAAACTGTTGTGGCACATCTTACTAAATTAAATGATATAGCCACCCTGTTCACTAATGATGAGAGAACTCGCTAATTTTATATCCTTAAAATATTTCTGTTCTCAGCAAAGAGTGATGCTAAGATATGGTTTAATTCTCTTGATCCTGGTTGTGTGCGTAGTCCCCAGGATATGATTTATTACTTCTCTACTAAATATTTCCCTGCTCATAAGAAACAAGCTACTTTAAGGGATATATATAATTTTGTGCAAACTGAAGAAGAGAGTCTCCCACATGCTTGGGGGAGGCTTCTCCAATTACTTAATGCTTTGTCTGATCATCCTCTTAAGAAAAATGAAATACTTGATATCTTTTATAATGGACTAACCGATGCTTCCAGAGATTACCTGGATGGTTGTGCTGGTTCTGTTTTCAGGGAAAGAACACCGGATGAAGCTGAAATTTTATTGAATAATATGTTGACAAACGAAAATAATTGGACACTTCCTGAGCCAATTCCTGAGCCTATTCCTAAACCAACTCCAAAGAAGAGGGGTGTTTTACTTCTCAGTCCTGAAGATATGCAAGAGGCAAAGAAATCTATGAAAGAAAAGGGTTTTAAAGCTGAAGATGTTAAGAATTTACCTCCTATTGAAGAAATACATGGCCTTAATTTACCGCCTGTTGAAGAAACATATGATCTTAATTCATCACCTATTGAAGAAACTCATGGTCTTGATAACCCGACACAGGTAGTAAAGGTAAATTCTCTTTATAGATTTGATGAAGGTGATATCCCCCAATATAAGTCTGCTAGACAATGCTTAGATGAGTTTGACAACTTTATTGTTAAACAAGAAAACTTCAATGCTTATATTGGTAGACAGTTGAAATATAATTCCGATACGGTTGAACACTTGGGTGATTATATGTCTAGAGTTAATGGTGAACTTAAACTCATTAGTAAACATGCTTCTATGGTTAGCACTCAAGTAGAACAAGTACTTAAAGTTCAAAATGATTTTCTCAATGAATTAAATAGTAAGAATAATGATTATGCTGTTAGAGTGGCTACTAGAACTAGTAAAATGACTCAGGAACCTTTGTATCCTGAAGGCCACCCTAAGATAATTGAGCAAGATTCTCAGAAAAATAATATAGATGCGCCTAGTCCTTCTAAAAAGAAGAAAAACAAAAATGATAGGACTTTGCATGCTTCTAGTGAACCTATTGCTGAAACACCTGAGAATCCGTGATGCTGAAACACAATCTGGTAATGAACATGAACCTAATGAAAATGTTAATGATAATGTTCATGATGATGCCCAACCTAGCAATGATAATGATGTAGAAATTTAACCTGCCGTTGATCTTGATAACCCACAATCAAAGAATCAATGTTATGATAAGAGAGACTTGGTTGCTAGGAAACACGGTAAAGAAAGGGAACCTTGGGTTCAGAAACCCATGCCTTTCCCTCCCAAACCATCCAAGAAGAAGGATGATGAGGATTTTGAGCGCTTTGCTGAAATGATTAGACCTATCCTTTTGCGTATGTGATTAACTGATATGCTCAAAATGAATCCTTATGCTAAGTATATGAAAGAAATTGTTACTAATAAGAGAAAGATACCGGAAGCTGAAATTTCCACCATGCTTGCTAATTATACTTTTACGGGTGGAATACCAAAGAAACTTGGAGATCGAGGAGTACCAACTATACCATGCAACATTAAAAGAAATTATGTTAAAACTGCTTTATGTGATCTTGGAGCCGGTGTTAGTGTTATGCCTCTCTCTTTATATCGTAGACTTGACTTGAATAAGTTGACACCCACTAAAATATCTTTGCAAATGGCTGATAGATCAACTGCTATACCTGTCGGTATTTGTGAGAATGTGCCTGTTGTGGTTGCAAACGTTACTATTTTAACGGACGTTGTTATTCTTGATATTCCCGAGGACGATAGTATGTCTATTATTCTTGGAAGACCCTTTTTGAATACTGCAGGGGCTGTTATTGATTGCAACAAAGACAATGTCACTTTTCATGCTAATGGTAATGAGCATACGGTACACTTTCCGAGGAAACAACCTCAAATCCACATTATCAATTCTATTGGAAAAATTCCATCAATTATTTTTGGAGGTTTTGAATTTCCTCTTCCTGCTGTCAAGAAGAAATATGATATTCTTATTATTGGGGATATGCATATCCCCATTTAGGTAACATAGCGTAATTCGAAATGTCTCCGGTTCCATGTTATTTGGAATGAGTTTGTTAACAAGACCTGATCAACCTTGTTAGTGGATTCCTTTTGATGAGCATGAGATGGATGAAACTAGAAGGCACAACCTGCTGTACCCTTCTTTTACTTTCTGTTATTTAGTTGAAATAAAGTAAAATTAGTATTTTCTATCTGTTTCCTGAATTATCCATGCAATATAAAAATACCCCAAAAATAAAAGTTCTCCAAATGCCCTGCCAATTTAATATGATTTTTTCTGGAATATTTGAGAATATCTGGCACTGAGAACACAACAGGGGGAGCAAGCACCTGGCCACGAGGGTCCAGGGCGCGCCCCCTGCCTCGTGGGCCCATGGTGGCTCCCCTCCACTTATTCCTGCACCCACACACTTCTTCTTCCTCCCAATAAAGTCACCATCCAGCTCAAGCACGAGTTCTAGCTCATTTTGCTGCGATTTTCGATCTCCTTGCTCAAAGCACTTCTCACAAAACTGCTTGGGGGTGATGTTCCTTGGTATGTGACTCCTCCATTGGTCCAATTAGTTTTTGCTCTAGTGCTTTATTCATTGCAAATTTGTGCTGCCTAGGTGACCATGTTCTTGAGCTTGCATGTCAAATTTATATGGTTCTAAGTAGTTCCAATGCATGATATAGGCTTTAGGCACTTGTAGGAGTGGTTGCTATCAATTTTGTTGAGCTTGGTTCACTTTTATTTGAAGTTACTAAAAATTTCATATTTTTTCAGAAAATAATGAAGAGATTTTTGAGGGGCTCATCGAGCCGAAGCTCGAAGGAAAAACAAGGTGAAGAAGCAGAGAGGCCCAAATATAATTTGCCTCGCACCGCGGAGGTTCGGCCGTGTGAATGGCCTTCCAATGATTTCTTGAGAGCAGCCAGGATTTATGATGATTTTTCTGAATTGGCTGAGAATGCAGGCCTCACCTACTTCCTCCGCGACCAACGCGAATAATATCTCTTACTCACCAATACTTTTGTGCAAAACTTCTACTATTATCCTAAGGAATCGCCTCCTTCAGTAGAGTTTCATTTATATGATGTGGTTAAGAAGATATCACTAGATGAATTTTGCAAGGTTTGCAAAATACCTTTCGAGGGTAGTTTAGAGGAACCACGTCATAAAGATGTGGATGGGTTTAGTGACACTATTACTATAGGGGAAACTAGGAAGGTTTCCGATGCAAGAATCACTAGCATACATTTTCCTGTTTTACGCTACTTTGCAATATTTGCTAGTCGTTGCTTAATTGGTCGTGGAAACTGTGGAAACCTTAGTGTTCCTGATATTATGATTTTGTTCCATGGTTTATTTTGGGATAATTCTGTTAGTATGGGCGGTATTATTGCTAAACGGTTAAGTCTGAACCGTACAAAGGGCCCCGTCTTTGGAGGTATTTACGCTTCACGCCTTGCTGCACACTATAACATACCTATTAGGCACGATGAAAAAGAAGAAAAATTGCTGCCCACTGTTTATTTAGATTATAAGAGTATGGTAGCGCATGATTTTATTGTTAAGAATAGGGAAGGGGCGCTTAAATACAAATGGTTCTTTGATAAACATCACCCTGAGACTATTACCTTGCCTGCTCCTTCCTTGTTTGATTTATCCGCAGGCCCGTATCTAGTTCCGTTGGCGGCCATCTACGCCTACCAGAACTCTACATCAGCCACAGAGTCGGAGCCGGAACCACAATTTGAACATCCACGACAGTCTAATTACCAGTGGGATCCGGAGATGATTACCAACCAGTGGCAATCAGAGTCTTCTTCATCTCAGTACGACCCCAACTACAACTTTGGATATCCGCCAGGACATCCGTGGCAATAAACCAACTTAGGCCAAAAGCCTAAGCTTGGGGGAGTACGTATTTCTCACCGACATTACATTCATGTTCACACACTCATTGCTAGTTGTCGGTGCTCATACTCTTTCATTGTACTATCAATGCTAGTTTATTTTCTTTTTCTTGCTTTCATTTTGTGTGTTTGTTAAATCTTAAGAAAAACCAAAAAAATTAGTAATAGCTTTTAGCTAGTTTACTTTCTTGCTGTAGTAATAATTAAAAAGAAAACCCAAAAATATTTTCTATTCTTCTTTTGCTTGTTGAGAGCTTCCCCGTGTAAATAGTTTTTATTTCTGTTTTTTTTCTTTGGGGGTCGATAGGAGAAGATTATGATAAAATGTTGAAGTGACTCTTATATGCATTTGTTGATTTAACCAAGAGCCCATATTGCCTTGTCTTCTCCTGTTTATTGAATGCTCGCAGATTCCAGCTTAGTCCAATGCACATGCACTAATATTATTATTCACATCGTTCAGTCGTGCAAGTGAAAGGCAATTATGACGATATATGATGGACTGATTGAGATGAGAGAAGCCGGTATGAACTCGACCTCTCTTGTTTTTGTAAATATGATTAGTTCATCGTTCCTGATTCAACCTATTATGCATAAACATGTTTGCAATGACAATTAGAGATTATAGTTGCTTGTGCCATTCTTAATTAGCTATGAGTTATAATGGTTTACCTTGCATGCCAACATGCTATTAAAATGGTTGTGATGTGGTATAGTGGGGTGATACCCTCCTTTGAATGATTTAAGTGACTCGACTTGGCACATGTTCACACATGTAGTTGAAACAAATCAACATAGCCTTCACAATATTTATGTCCATGGTGGATTATATCCTACTCATGCTTGTACTCAATGTTTATTAATTTTAATGCATGTTCATGACTGTTGTCTCTCTCTAGTTGGTCGCTTCCCAGTCTTATGCTAGCCTTCACTTGTACTAAGCGGGAATACTGCTTGTGCATCCAATTCCTTAAACCCCAAAGTTATGCTATATGAGTCCACTATACCTTCCTATATGCGGTATCTACCTGCCGTTCCAAGTAAATTTGTATGTGCCAAACTCTAAAACTTCAAATGAAATTCTGTTTTGTATGCTCGAATATCTCATGTATCAACTAGGGCTGTCCGTATCTTCCATGTTAGGCGGGTTATTCTCAAGAGGAGTGGACTCCGCTCCTCACTCACGAGAAAATGGCTGGTCACAGGGATGCCCAGTCCCATGCTTTATGCAAACTAAATCAAAATAATTGTAAACAAAACTCCCCCTGGGACTGTTGTTAGTTGGAGGCACTCGTTGTTTCGAGCAAGCCATGGATTGATGCTTGTTGGTGGAGGGGGAGTATAAACTTTACCATTCTGTTTGGGAACCGCCTATAATGTGTGTAGCATGGAAGATATCGCCATCTCTCAGTTGTTATGTTGACAATGAAAGTATGCCACTCAAAATATTATTTATCTCTATTTCAAAACCGAGCTCTGGCACCTCTACAAATCCCTGCTTCCCTCTGCGAAGGGCCTATCTATTTACTTTCATGTTGAGTCATCACCCTCTTATTAAAAAGCACTAGCTGGAGAGCGCTGCTGTCATTTGCATCCATTACTATTAATTTATATTGGGTATGACTATGATGGATCTCTTTACCATGAATTACAATGTCTAGTTAGTCCTTGATCTTTAAAGGTGCTCTGCATTTATGTTTTGCGGTCTCAGAAAGGGCTAGCGAGATACCATCTTGTTATATCATATTATGATTGTTTTGAGAAAGTGTTGTCATCCGTGATTTATTATTATTGCTCGCTAGTTGGTTATGCCATTGATATGAGTAAACATGAGACCTAGGTGTTATTGGGAATGTGGTTAATCATAATCTTTGCTGAAACCTTGAATGCTGGCTTTACATATTTACAACAACAAGAGCAAACAGAGTTTGTAAAAGTTTTTCTTTATCACTTTCAGTTTATCAACTGAATTGCTTGAGGACAAGCAAAGGTTTAAGCCTGGGGGAGTTGATACGTCTCCGTCGTATCTACTTTTCCAAACACTTTTGCCCCTTGTTTTGGACTCTAAATTGCATGATTTGAATGGAACTAACCCGAACTGACGTTGTTTTCAGCACACATTCTATGATGTCATTTATGTGCAGAAACAAAAGTTCTCGGAATGACCTGAAACTCCACGGAACTTATTTTTGGAAAATAATAAAAATACTGGAAGAAGAATTCACGTCAGGGGGCCTCCACCTGTCCACGAGGGTGGGGGGCGCACCTGCCCCCCTGCGCGCGCCCCCTGCCTCGTGGGCCCCCTGTTGCTCCACTGACCTCAACTCCAACTCCATATATTCGTGTTCAGGGAGAAAAAAATTCGAGAGAAGGATTCATCGTGTTTTACGATACGGAGCCGCCGCCAAGCCCTAAAACCTATCGGGAGGGCTGATGTGGAGTCCGTTCGGGGCTCTGGAGAGGGGAACCCGTCGCCGTCGTCATCATCAACCTTCCTCCATCACCAATTTCATGATTCTCACTGCCGTGCATGAGTAATTCCATCGTAGGCTTGCTGGACGGTGATGGGTTGGATGAGATTTATCATGTAATCGAGTTAGTTTTGTTAGGGTTTGATCCCTAGTATCCACTATGTTCTGAGATTGATGTTGCTATGACTTTGCTATGCTTAATGCTTGTCACTCGGGCCTGAGTGCCATGATTTCAGATCTGAACCTATTATGTTTTCATGAATATATGTGAGTTATTGATCCTATCTTGCAAGTCTATAGTCACCTACTATGTGTTATGATCCGGCAACCCCGAAGTGACAATAATCGGGACCACTCCCGAGGAGTTCATGTATTCACTATGTGTTAATGCTTTGGTCCGGTACTGTATTAAAAGGAGGCCTTAATATCCCTTAGTTTCCGTTAGGACCCCGCTGCCACGGGAGGGTAGGACAAAAGATGTCATGCAAGTTCTTTTCCATAAGCACGTATGACTATATTCTGAATACATGCCTACGTTACATTGATGAATTGGAGCTAGTTCTGTGTCACCCTATGTTATGATTGTTACATGATGAACCGCATCTGGCATAATTCTCCATCACCGATCCATTGCCTACGAGCTTTTCACATATTGTTCTTCGCTTATTTACTTTTCCGTTGCTACTGTTACAATCACTACAAAACCCAAAAATATTACTTTTGCTACCGTTACTTCCATATTACTTTGCTACTAAATACTTTGCTGCAGATACTAAGTTATCCAGGTGTGGTTGAATTGACAACTCATTTGCTAATACTTGAGAATATTCTTTGGCTCCCCTTGTGTCGAATCAATAAATTTGGGTTGAATACTCTACCCTCGAAAACTGTTGCGATCCCCTATACTTGTGGGTTATCAGCAACCATGCGTGCCCTCAAGAGTACTGAGAAATCATCGGACCACACCACAATAATTCTCGACTCAAATTCTGAAGGAAATATGCCCTAGAGGCAATAATAAAGTTATTATTTATTTCCTTATACCATGATAAATGTTTATTATTCATGCTAGAATTGTATTAACCGGAAACATAATACATGTGCGAATACATAGACAAACAGATAGTCACTAGTATGCCTCTACTGGACTAGCTCATTAATCAAAGATGGTTGTGTTTCCTAACCATAGACATGTGTTGTCATTTGATTAATGGGATCACCTCATTAGGAGAATGATGTGATTGACATGACCCATTCCGTTAGCTTAGCACTTGATCGCTTAGTATATTGCTAATACTTTCTTCATGACCTATACATGTTCCTGTAACTATGAGATTATGCAACTCCTGCTTACGGAGGAACACTTTGGTACTACCAAACGTCACAACGAATCGGGTGATTATAAATGAGTACTACAGGTGTCTCCAAAGGTACTTGTTGGGTTGGCGATTTCGAGATTAGGTTTTGTCACTCCGATTGTCGGAGAGGTATCTCTAGGCCTTCTCGGTAATACACATCACTTAAGCCTTGCAAGCATTACAACTAATGAGTTAGTTGTGAGATGATATATTACGGAACGAGTAAAGAGACTTACCGGTAACGAGATTGAACTAGGTATTGGATACCGACGATCGAATCTCGGGTAAGTAACATACCGATGACAAAGGAACAACGATGTCGTTATGCGGTTTGACCGATAAAGATCTTCGTAGAATATGTAGGAACCAATATGAGCATCCAGGTTCCGCTATTGGTTATTGACCGAGAATGGTTCTAGGTCATGTCTACATAGTTCTCGAACCCGTAGGGTCCGCACGCTTAAACGTTTCGATGACAGTTCATTATGAGTTTATAAGTATTGATGTACCGAAGGTTGTTCGGAGTCCCGGATATGATCACGGACATGACGAGGAGTCTCGAAATGGTCGAGACATAAAGATTGATATATTGGAAGCCTATGTTTGGACTTCGAAGGGTTCCAATGAAAACAGGAAGTTATCGAACACCGGGGTTACTGAACCCCGGGGTATATGGGCCTTAATGGGCCACAAGGGAGAAGAGGAAAGGGCGGCCAGGGCAGGCACGCGCCCCCCCCTCTAGTCCGAATAGGACAAGGAGAGGGGCGGCGCCTTCCCTCTTCCCCCTCCCCAATCCTACTCCAACTAGGAGAAGGGGGAGTCCTACTCCGTGGGAGTAGGACTCCTCGGCGCCTCCCTAGGGCCGGCCGCACCCCCCTTTGCTCCTTTATATACGGGGGCAGGGGGGCACCCCATGACACACAAGTTGATCTACGGATCGTTCCTTAGCCGTGTCGGTGCCCCTCCACCATATTCCACTTCGGTCATATCGTCAGAGAGCTTAGGCGAAGCCTCGCGCGGAGAAGTCATATCGTCATGAGCTTAGGCGAAGCCCTGCGCCGGTGGAGCATCAACATCGCCACCACGCCGTCGTCTTGACGGAACTCATCCCCGACACTTTGCTGGATCGAGTCCGGGATCGCCATCGAGCTGAACGTGTGCGTAACTCGGAGGTGCCGTCGCTCGGTGCTTGGATCGGTCGGATCGTGAAGACGCACGACTACATCAACCGCGTTGTTATAACGCTTCGCTTTCGGTCTCGAGGGTACGTGGGCGGACACTCTTCCTCTCGTTGCTATGCCATCACCATGGTCTTGCGTGTTCGTGAGGAAATTTTTGAAATTACTACGCTCCCCAACAAAGGCATCCGAGCCAGGTTTTATGCGTTGATGTCATATGCACGAGTAGAACACAAGTGAGTTGTGGGCGATATAAGTCATACTGCTTACCAGATGTCATACTTTGGTTCAGCGGTATTGTGAGATGAAGCGCCCGGACCGACATTACGCCAGACGCTTACGCGAGACTGGTTTCACCGCCCGAGCACTCGTTGCTTAAAGGTGACCGCGGGTGTCTGTCTCTCACTTTAGTTGAACCGAGTGTGGCTACGCCCGTCCTTGCGAAGGTTAAAACAGCACCAACTTGACAAACTATCGCTGTGGTTTTGATGCGAGGTAAGAACGGTTCTTGCTCAGCCCGTAGCAGCCACGTAAAACTTGCAACAACAAAGTAGAGAACGCCTAACTTGTTTTTGCTGGGCATGTTGTGATGTGATGTGGTCAAGACGTGATGCTATATTTTATTGTATGAGATGATCATGTTTTGTAACCGAAGTTATCGGCAATCGGCGGAGCCATATGGTTGTCGCTTATTGTATGAAATGCAACGCCATGTAATTGCTTTACTTTATCACTAAGCAGTAGCGATAGTCGAGAAGCAATAGTTGGCGAGACGACAACGATGCTACGATGGAGATCAAGGTGTCGCTACCGGTGACGATGGTGATCATGACGGTGCTTGGCGATGGAGATCACAAGCACAAGATGATGATGACCATATCATATCACTTATATTGATTGCATGTGATGTTTATCCTTTATGCATCTTATCTTGCTTTGATTGACGGTAGCATTATAAGATGATCTCTCACTAAAATTATCAAGAAGTGTTCTCCTCGAGTATGCACCGCTGCCAAAGTTCAGAGTACCCGCACACCACGTGATGATCGGTGTGATAAGTTCTACGTCCATCTACAACGGTGCAAAACAGTTGCACGCGCGAATACTCAGGTTAAACTTGACGAGCCTTGCATATAACAGATATGGCCTCGAACACGGAGACCGAAGGTCGAACGTGAATCATATAGTAGATATGATCAACATAGTGATGTTCACCATTGAAACTACTCCATCTCACGTGATGATCGGACATGGTTTAGTTGATTTGGATCACGAATCACTTAGATAACTAGAGAGATGTCTGTCTAAGTGGGAGTTTTTAATATGATTAATTAAACTTAAATTTATCATGAGCTTAGTACCGATAGTATTTTGCTTGTCTATGTTTACTATAGATAGATGGCTCGTCTGTTGTTCCGTTGAATTTTAATGCGTTCCTTGAGAAAGCAAAGTTGAAAGATGATGGTAGCAATTACACGGATCGGGTCCGAATTTGAGGATTATCCTCATTGCTGCACGTAAAAATTACGCCCCGAAGCACCGCTGGGTGACAGCCTTTGCAGAGCTGAGCCGAAGTTGTGAACGTCTGAAAAGCAAAGTCGATGACTACTCAATAGTTCAGTGTGCCATGCTTTACGGCTTAGAACCGGTCTTCAACGACGTTTTGAACGTCATGGAGCATATGAGATGTTCCAGGAGTTGAAGTTAATATTTCAAGCAAATGCCCGGATTGAGAGATATGAAGTCTCCAATAAGTTCTATAGCTGCAAGATGGAGGAGAATAGTTCACAAGGAACATATACTCAAAATGTCCGGGTATAATAATCACTTGATTCAACTGGGAGTTACTCTTCCGGATGATAGTGTCATTGATGAAATTCTCCAATCACGCCACCAAGCTACAAGAGCTTCGTGATGAACTATAATATGCAAGGAATGACTAAGACAATTCCGAGCTCTTTGCAATGCTAAAAGCATGGAGGTAGAAATCAAGAAAGAGCATCAAGTGTTGATGGTCAACAAGACCACTAGTTTCAAGAAAAGGGCAAAGGGAAGAAGAAGGAAACTTCAAAAGAACAGCAAGAAAGTTGCTGATCAAGAGAAGAAACCCAAGTCTGGACCTAAACCTGAAATCGAGTGTTTTACCGCAAGCGATCGACATCGGAAGCGGAACTGCCCCAAGTATTTGGCGGATAAGAAGGATGGCAAGGTGAACAAAGGTATATGTGATATACATGTTATTGATGTGTACCTTACTAGAGCTCGTAGTAGCACTGGTATTTGATATCGGTTCTGCTGCTAATATTTGCAACTCAAACAGGACTACGGAATAGACGAGCACCGCAAAGGACGAGGTGACGATGCGTGGGAAATGGTTCCAAAGTCAATGTGATCGCGGTCGGCACGCTACCTCTACATCTACCTTCGGGATTAGTTTTAGACCTAAATAATTGTTATTTGGTGCCAGCGTTGAGCATGAACATTATATCTGGATCTTGTTTGATGCGAGACGGTTATTCATTTAAATCAGAGAATAATGGTTGTTCTATTTATATGAGTAATATCTTTTATGGTCATGCACCCTTGAAGAATGGTCTATTCTTGTTGAATCTCGACAAGAGTGATACACATATTCATAATGTTGAAACCAAAAGATGCAGAGTTGATAATGATAATGCAACTTATTTGTGGCACTGCCGCTTAGGTCATATCGGTGTAAAACGATGAAGAAACTCCATAATGATGGGCTTCGAATCACTTGATTATGAATCACTTGGTACTTATGTAACCGTGCCTCATGGGCAAGATGACCAAAACGCCGCTTCTCCTAACTATGGAGCGAGCAACTGATTTGTTGGAAATCATACATACCGATGTTTGTGGTCCAATGAATGTTGAGGCACGCGGCGGGTATCGTTATTTTCTCACCTTCACAGATGATTTGAGTAGATATGGGTATATCTACTTAATGAAACACAAATCTGAAACATTTGAAAAGTTCAAAGAATTTCAGAGTGAAGTGGAAAATCATCGTAAGAAGAAAATAAAGTTTCTACGATCTGATCGTGGAGGAGAATATTTGAGTTACGAGTTTGGTTTACATTTGAAACAATGTGGAATAGTTTCAAGAACTCACGCCACCCGAACACCACAGAGAAATGGTGTGTCCGAACGTCGAATCGTATTTTACTTGATATGGTGCGATCTATGATGTCTCTTACTGATTTGCCGCTATCGCTTTGGGGATATGCTTTAGAGACGGCCGCATTCACGCTAAATAGGGCACCATCTAAACCGCTGAGACGACACCGTATGAACTGTGGTTTGGCAAGAAACCAAAGTTGTCGCTTAAAGTTTGGGGCTGCGATGCTTATGTGAAGAAACTTCAACCAGATAAGCTCGAACCCAAATCGGAAAATGTGTCTTCATAGGATACCCAAAGGAGACTGTTGGGTACACCTTCTATCACAGATCTGAAGGCAAGATTTTCGTTGTTAATTCGGATCCTTTCTAGAGAAGGAGTTTCTCTCGAAAGAAGTGAGTGGGAGGAAAGTAGAACTTGATGAGATAATCAGATCTGCTCCCTTATTGGAAAGTAGTTCATCACAAGAAATGGTTCCCGTGACAACTACACCAATTAGTGAGGAAACTAATGATGATGATCATGAAGCTTCAGATCAAGTTACTACTGAACTTCAGAGGTCAACCAGAGTAAAATACGCACCAGAGTGGTACGGTAATCCTATTCTGGAAGTCATGTTACTTGACCATGGCGAACCTACAAACTATGAAGAAGCGATGGTGAGCCCAGATTCCGCAAAATGGCTAGAAGCCATGAAATCTGAGATGGGATCCATGTATGAGAACAAAGTATGGACTTTGGTTGACTTGCCCGATGATCGGCAAGCCATTGAGAATAAATGGATCTTTAAGAAGAAGACTGACGCCGATGGTAATATAACTGTCTACAAAGCTCGACTTGTTGCGAAAGGTTTTCGACAAGTTCAAGGGGTTGACTACGATGAGACTTTCTCACCCGTAGCGATGCTTAAGTCTGTCCGAATCATGTTAGCAATTGCCGATTTTATGATTATGAAATTTGGCAAATGGATGTAAAACTGCATTCTTGAATGGATTTCTAGAAGAAGAGTTGTATATGATGCAACCAGAAGGTTTTGTCGATCCAAAGGGTACTAACAAGGTGTACAAGCTCCAATGATCAATTTATGGTCCGTGCAAGCCTCTCGAGTTGGAATAAACGCTTTGATAGTGTGATCAAAGATATGGGTTTATACAGACTTTGGAGAAGCCTCAGATTTACAAGAAAGTGAGTGGGAGCTCAGAGCATTTCTAATATTATATGTGGACGATATATTATTGATTGGAAATGATATAGAATTTCTGGATAGCATAAAAGGATACTTGAATAAAAGTTTTCAATGAAAGACCTCGTGAAGCTGCTTATATTGGGCATCAAGATCTATAGAGATAGATCAAGACGCTTAATTGACTTTCACAAAGCACATACCTTGATAAAGTTTTGAAGAAGTTCAAAATGGATCGTGCAAAGAAAGGTTTTTACCTGATTATAAGGTGTAAGATTGAGTCGACTCAATGCCCGACCACAGCAGAAGATAGAGAGAAATGAAAGATGTTCCCTATGCTTCAGCCATAGGCTCTATCATGTATGCAATGCTGTGTACCAGACCGACGATGCTTAGCTGTAAGCTTGGCAGGAAGGTACCAAAGTAATCCAGAGTGGATCATCGGACAGCGGTCAAGAACATCCTGAAATACCGAAAAGGACTAAGGATATGTTTCTCGATATGGAGGTGACAAAGAGCTAGTCGTAAATGGTTACGCCGATGCAAGTTTGACACGATCCGGACGATTCTAAATCGCAAACCGGATACGTATTTTTGTTAAACGGTGAAGCTGTCGGTTGGTGCAGTTCTAAACAAAGCGCCGTATGGATCTACATGTGAAGCGGAGTACATAGCTGCTTCGAAGCAGCAAATGAAGGAGTCTGGATGAAAGAGTTCATTTCCGATCTAGGTGTCATACCTAGTGCATCGGGACCGATGAAGATCTTCTGTGACAATATCGGTGCAATTGCCTTGGCAAAGGAATCCAGATTTCACAAGAGGACCAAACATATCAAGAGACGCTTCAATTCCATTCGGGACCAAGTCCAAGTGGGAGACATAGAGATTTGCAAAATACATACGGATCTGAATGTTGCGCATCGCTGACTAAGCCTCTTCCACGAGCAAAACATGATCAGCACCAAAACTCCATGGGTGTTAGAATCATTACTATGTAATCTAGATTATTGACTCTAGTGCAAGTGGGAGATCAAGGAAATATGCCCTAGAGGCAATAATAAAGTTATTATTTATTTCCTTATACCATGATAAATGTTTATTATTCATGCTAGAATTGTATTAACCGGAAACATAATACATGTGTGAATACATAGACAAATGATAGTCACTAGTATGCCTCTATCGGACTAGCTCATTAATCAAAGATGGTTGTGTTTCCTAACCATAGACATGTGTTGTCATTTGATTAATGGGATCACCTCATTAGGAGAATGATGTGATTGACATGACCCATTCCGTTAGCTTAGCACTTGATCGCTTAGTATATTGCTAATACTTTCTTCATGGCCTATACATGTTCCTCGTAACTATGAGATTATGCAACTCCGCTTACGGAGGAACACTTTGGTACTACCAAACGTCACAACGTGAATCGGGTGATTATAAAGGAGTACTACAGGTGTCTCCAAAGGTACTTGTTGGGTTGGCGATTTGAGATTAGGTTTTGTCACTCCGATTGTCGGAGAGGTATCTCTAGGCCTTCTCGGTAATACACATCACTTAAGCCTTGCAAGCATTACAACTAATGAGTTAGTTGTGAGATGATATATTACGGAACGAGTAAAGAGACTTACCGCAAACTAGATTGAACTAGGTATTGGATACCGACGATCGAATCTCGGGTAAGTAACATACCGATGACAAAGGGAACAACGATGTCGTTATGCGGTTTGACCGATAAAGATCTTCGAGAATATGTAGGAACCAATATGAGCATCCAGGTTCCGCTATTGGTTATTGACCGAGAATGGTTCTAGGTCATGTCTACATAGTTCTCGAACCCGTAGGGTCCGCACGCTTAAACGCTTCGATGACAGCTCATTATGAGTTTATAAGTATTGATGTACCAAGGTTGTTCGAGTCCCGGATATGATCACGGACATGACGAGGAGTCTCAAATGGTCGAGACATAAAGATTGATATATTGAAGCCTATGTTTGACTTCGAAGGGTTCCAATGAAAACAGGAAGTTACCGGAACACCGGGGGGTTACCGGAACCCCCCGGGGGGTATATGGGCCTTAATGGGCCACAAGGGAGAAGAGGAAAGGGCCGGCCAGGGCAGGCCGCGCGCCCCCCTCCCCCCTCTAGTCCGAATAGGACAAGGAGAGGGGGGGCGGCGCCCCCTTCCCTCTTCCCCCTCCCCAATCCTACTCCAACTAGGAGAAGGGGGGGGAGTCCTACTCCCGGTGGGAGTAGGACTCCTCCAGGCGCGCCTCCCTAGGGCCGGCCGCACCCCCCCTTTGCTCCTTTATATACGGGGGCAGGGGGCACCCCATGACACACAAGTTGATCTACGGATCGCTCCTTAGCCGTGTCGGTGCCCCTCCACCATATTCCACTTCGTCATATCGTCAGAGAGCTTAGGCGAAGCCTCGCGCCGAGAAGTCATATCGTCATGAGCTTAGGCGAAGCCCTGCGCCGGTGGAGCATCAACATCGCCACCACGCCGTCGGTTGACGGAACTCATCCCGACACTTTGCTGGATCGAGTCCGGGATCGCCATCGAGCTGAACGTGTGCAGAACTCGGAGGTGCCGTACGTTCGGTGCTTGGATCGGTCGGATCGTGAAGACGTACGACTACATCAACCGCGTTGTTATAACGCTTCCGCTTTCGGTCTACGAGGGTACGTGGACGGACGCTCTTCCCTCTCGTTGCTATGCCATCACCATGGTCTTGCATGTTCGTAGGAAATTTTTTGAAATTACTACGTTCCCCAACAAATTCTGCAACTGACTTGCCTGCACACCGCCCATTCAAGTTTGAACTAGGATTGGTACAACGTTGATGGCTTTGCGGAAGTTGTCAAGCATGTTTGGGAAAGGCATGTTTTTGGTGAAACTCCCATCCAAAGATGGAACTCTAAGATTCGCTCTATGCGACAATTCCTAACTAGATGGGCGAAACACACCAGCAGGATTAAAAAAACAACACCTCTCCACTATCACTGGTGACCTAAAAAGATACCTAAGAAATGTATTGTTTCCTCTAACGAGATTGAGCTTAAGAGCCAGTCTAGTGAGTAGTTAGTGTGTCTACTATGAGACCAAGAAGTTAAATGGTAGAAAGATCCAAGGCTCGGTTCATTCTTGAAGGGGACACTAGTGAGGAAATCCTTATAGGGGTTAGGTAATTAATGGCGCATGGGTAAAAAGAAACGCCACATGTATTTTGTCAAAATACCAATGACATGTGGGTGCGATGCTTCTGATAGCATCCCACTAGTGGTGAGCGCTACAGAATGCACACCACTATTAATACAGAGCCAACATCCGTACTAGGCAAATATTACTATCGGTGCTTCGAACATAGGGCTCACCACTAGTACTTACTATACTATTGGCGTGGGATTTCAATCCGCATGCCACAAGTAACATGAGCCGGGCCCGCGGCCTGGCCCTACTTCCTAGTGGAATTGAGTCCAAAATGGGTACCACTGGTATAGGGGATTGCAGTGGTAGAGACCCAGTGTCCCACGTGTCGCGTGAGCTTCTGTGTCGCGTGTGACATCGGACACACAAATAGGCCTTCTTAATTACGACAACAAGAGAAAATGGAAAAGTAGAAGACATGCATTGAAAACAAGATGAATGTGCAATTTTCTGCAAGTAAACTGAGAGCCCCTCGCAACTTGCATGATTGGACCACAAATGATCTATTAGATGAGATTGTTTTACCTTTTCCAATTAATGAACTAATCACTAATTCTGTGGAAGCCTTAATAATTATATTGATGACGAAAATGTGTTTAGTGTTCATCATGATTCTATATCTGTTATAGCTCTTGATTTGATGCATCGACGTCATCCATTACAACTATCTACATTTCATGAACCAGATGACCTTATTCTTAGAAGGTGCGATAGTTTCTCGGGGAGGAGCAAAGCTCTAAGCTTGGGGGAGTTGGTGAGTCCATCTTTGCATCATAATTTACTTCTTGTTTTGCATGTAGGTGTAGGATTTTAGGGATTTTATTGTGTTTGTGCACCCTTTTTGTTGATTCTTTTAGGATCATAACGAAGTAGGTAATATAAGGCATTAAAGAAAAAAATATCAATTATGGTAAATATCACACTAATTGGCATGATAATAACCTATGATATGATGCAACAACCAAATGGGAGAAATATCAGTTGGATATGCGCTTCCAGAAACGAAAACAACGCCTTGTATGAGTGCAAGCGCTCATACCAAGTAGTGTTGGGGAACGTAGTAATTTCAAAAAATTTCCTACGCACACGCAAGACCATGGTGATGGCATAGCAACGAGAGGGGAGAGTGTCCGTCCACGCACTGTGAGACCGAAAGCGGAAGCGTTATAACAACGCTGTTGATGTAGTCGACGCCTTCACGATCCGACCGATCCAAGCACCGAACGACGGCACCTCCGAGTTCTGCACACGCTCAGCTCGATGACGATCCCCGGACTCGATCCAGCAAAGTGTCGGGATGAGTTCCGTCGACGACGGCGTGGTGACGATGATGATGCTCCACCGACGCAGGGCTTCGCTTAAGCTCCGCGATGATATGACTTCTCCGCGCAGGCTTCGCTTAAGCTCCGCGACGATATGACCGAAGTGGAATATGGTGGAGGGGGCACCGCACACGGCTAAGGAACGATCCGTAGATCAACTTGTGTGTTATGGGGTGCCCCCTGCCCCGTAGATATAAAGGAGCAAGGGAGGAGGTGGCCAGCCTAGGAGGGCGCACAAAGGGGGAGTCCTACTTCCACCGGGAGTAGGACTCCTCCTTTCCTAGTAGGAGTAGGAGAGTAGGAAGGGAAGGGAAGAAGGGTGCGGCCCTCCCCTAGTCCAATTTGGACTAGGCCTTAGGGCGCGCGCCTGCCCTAGGCAGCCCTCTCTCTTTCCCGCAGGGCCCAATAAGGCCCAATACTTCTCCCCGGCGAATTCCCGTAACTCTCCGGTACTCAAAATATACCGAATCATTCGAACCTTTCCAACTCGAATATAGTCGTCCAATATATCGATCTTTACGCCTCGACCATTTCGAGACTCCTCGTCATATCCCCGATCTCATCCGGGACTAACTCCTTCGGTACATCAAAACTCATAAACTCATAATATAACCATCATCGAAACCTTGCGTGCAAGGACCCTATGGGTTCGAGAACTATGTAGACATGACCTAGAACTATTCTTGGTCAATAACCAATAGCGGAACCTGGATGCCCATATTGGCTCCTACATATTCTACGAAGATCTTTATCGGTCAAACCGCATAACAACATACTTTGTTCCTTTGTCATCGGTATGTTACTTGCCCGAGATTCGATCGTCGGTATCCAATACCTAGTTCAATCTCGCTATCGCAAGTCTCTTTACTCGCTCCGTAATACATCATCTCATAACTAACTCATTAGTTACAATGCTTGCAAGGCTTAGGTGATGAGTATTACCGAGAAGGCCCAGAGATACCTCTCCGACAATCGGAGTGACAAAACCTAATCTCGAAATATGTCAACCCAACATGTACCTTTGGAGACACCTGTAGTACTCCTTTATAATCACCCAGTTACGTTGTGACGTTTGGTAGCACCCAAAGTGCTCCTCCGGTAAACGGGAGTTGCATAATCTCATAGTTACAGGAACATGTATAAGTCATGAAGAAAGCAATAGCAACATACTAAACGATCATGTGCTAGGCTAACGGAATGGGTCATGTCAATCAGATCATTCTCCTAATGATGTGATCCCGTTAATCAAATGACAACTCATGTCTATGGTTAGGAAACATAACCATCTTTGATTAACGAGCTAGTTAAGTAGAGGCATACTAGTGACACTCTATTTGTCTATGTATTCACACATGTATTATGTTTCCGTTAATACAATTCTAGCATGAATAATAAACATTTATCATGATATAAGGAAATAAATAATAACTTTATTATTGCCTCTAGGGCATATTTCCTTCAGCTCCCACTTGCACTAGAGTCAATAATCTAGTTCACATCGCCATGTGATTTAACATCAATAGTTCACATCTATATGTGGTTAACACCCATAGTTCACATCGACATGTGACCAACACCCAAAGGGTTTACTAGAGTCAGTAATCTAGTTCACATTGCTATGTGATTAACACCCAAAGAGTACTAAGGTGTGATCATGTTTTGCTTGTGAGATAATTTTAGTCAACGGGTCTGTCACATTCAGAGCCGTAAGTATTTTGCAAATTTCCATGTCTACAATGCTCTGCACGGAGCTACTCTAGCTAATTGCTCCCACTTTCAATATGTATCCAGATTGAGACTCAGAGTCATCTAGATTAGTGTTTAAAACTTGCATCGACGTAACCCTTTACGATTTAACCTTTTTCACTTCCATAATCGAGAAACATATCCTTATTCTACTAAGGATAATTTTGACCGCTGTCCATTGATCTACTCCTAGATCACTATTGCACTCCTTGCCAATCTTAGTGGTAGGGTATGCAATAGATCTGTACACAACATGACATACTTTATAGAACCTATGGCTGATGCATAGGGAATGACTTTCATTCTCTTTCTATCTTCTGTCGTGGTCGGGTTTTGAGTCTTACACAATCTCACACTTTGTAACACAGCAAGAACTCTTTCTTTGACTGTTCCATTTTGAACTACTTCAAAAATCTTGTCAAGGTATGTATTCATTGAAAAACTTATCAAGCGTCTTTGATCTATCTCTATAGATCTTGATGCTCAATATGTAAGCAGCTTCACCGAGGTCCTTCTTTGAAAAACTCCTTTCAAATACTCCTTTATGCTTTGCAGAATAATTCTACATTATTTCCGATCAACAATATGTCATTCACATATACTTATCAGAAATGCTGTAGTGCTCCCACTCACTTTCTTGTAAATACAGGCTTCTCAAAAGTCTGTATAAAACCATAAGCGTTTATTCCAACTCCGAGATGCTTGCACCAGTCCATAGATGGATCGCTGGAGCTTGCACATTTTGTTAGCTCCTTTAGGATCGACAAAACCTTCTAGTTGCATCATATACAACTCTTCTTTAATAAATCCATTAAAGAATGTAGTTTTGACATCCATTTGCCGATTTCATAAATGTGGCAATTGCTAACATGATTCGGACAGACTTAAGCATCGCTACAGCTTGAGAAAATCTCATTGTAGTCAACACCTTGAACTTGTCGAAAACCTTTTGTGACAAGTCGAGCTTTGTAGATAGTAACACTACTATCGTGTCCGTCTTCCTCTTGAAGATCCATTTATTTAAACATGGCTTGCTGATCATCGAGCAAGTCAATCAAAGTCCATACTTTGTTCTCATACATGGATCCTATCTCAGATTTCATGGCCTCAAGCCATTTCGCGAATCTGGGCTCATCATCGCTTCCTCATAGTTCGTAGGTTCATCATGGTCTAGTAACATGACTTCCGAACATGATTACCGTATCACTTTGGTGCGGATCTTACTCGAAGACCTACGAGGTTTGGTAGCAACTTGATCTGAAGTTTCATGATCATCATCATTAACTTCCTTACTAATTGGTGTAGGAATCATCGAACTGATTTCTGTGATGAACTACTTTCCAATAAGGGAGAAGGTACAATTACCTCATCAAGTTCTACTTTCCTCCCACTCACTTCTTTCGAGAGAAACTTCTTCTCTAGAAAGGATCCATCTTAGCAACGAATAACTTGCCTTCGGATCTGTGATAGAAGGTGTACCCAATAGTTACCTTTGGGTATTCTATGAAGACGCATTCTCGATTTGGGTTCGAGCTTATCAGTTGAAAACTTTTTCACATAAGCATCACAACTCCAAACTTTTAAGAAACGACAGCTTAGGTTTATTGTTAAACCATAGTTCATACGGTGTCATCTCAACGGATTTAGATGGTGCCCTATTAAACGTGAATGCAGCTGTCTCTAATGCATAACCCCAAAACGATATTGGTAAATTGGTAAGAGACATCATTGATCGCACCATATCAAAATAAAGTATGGTTATGACGTTCGGACACACCATTACGTTATGGTGTTCCATGTGGCGTGAGCTGTGAAACTATTCCACATTGTTTTATATGAAGGCCAAACTCAGAACTCAAATATTCTCCTCCACGATCAGATCGTAGAAACTTTATTTTCTTATTACGATGATTCTCCACTTCACTCTGAAATTATTTGAACTTTTCAAATGTTTCAGACTTGTGCTTCATTAAGTAGATATACTCATATCTGCTCAAATCATCTTGTGAAGGTCGAAAATAACGATACTTGCCGTGAGCTTTAACACTCATCGGACCGCATACATCAAGATGTATTATTTCCAATAAGTCATTTGCTCGCTCCATTGTTCCGAGAATGAGTCTTTAGTCATCTTGCCCATAAGGCATGGTTCGTAAGCATCAAGTGATTCATAATCAAGTGATTCCAAAATCCCATCAAGATGGTGTTTCTTCATGCGCTTTACACCAATATGACCTAAACGGCAAGTGCCACAAATAAGTTGCACTATCATTATTAACTTTGCATCTTTTGGCATCAATATTATGAATATGCCGTATCACTACAATCGAGATCCAATAAACTATTTTCATTGGGTGTATGACCATCAAGGTTTTATTCATTTAAATGTAACAACAATTATTCTTTGACTTTAAATGAATAACCGCTTTTGAAAACTATTTTCATTGGGTGTATGACCATTGAAGGTTTTATTCATGTAAATGAACAACAATTATTCTTTGACTTTAAATGAATAACCGCTTTGCAATAAACATGATCAAATCATATTCATGCTCAACGCAAACACCAAATAACATTTATTTAGGTTTAACACTAATCCCGAAAGTATAGGGAGTGTGCGATGATGATCATATCAATCTGGAACTACTTCCAACACTCATCGTCACTTCCCTTCAACTAGTTTCTGTTCATTCTGCAACTCCTGCTTTGAGTTACTACTCTTAGCAACCGAACCAGTATCAAATACCGAGGGGTTGCTACGAACACTAGTAAAATACACATCAATAATCTGTATATCAAATATACCTTTGTTCACTTTGCCATCCTTCTTATCCGCCAAATACTTGGGGTAGTTCCGCTCAAAGGACCAGTTCCATTGCAGCAAAAGCACTTAGTCTCGTGCTTAGGTCCAGACTTGGGCTTCTTCACCGAGCAGAACTTGCTTGCCGCTCTTCTTAAAGTTCCCTTCTTCCTTTGCCCTTTTCCTTGAGACTAGTGGTATTGTCAACCATCAACACTTGATGTTTTTTCTTGATTTCTACCTTCGCCGATTTTGGCATCGCGAAGAGCTTTGGGAATTACTTTTGTCATCCCTTTCATATTATAGTTCATCACGAAGTTCTACTAACTTGGTGATGGTGACTAGAGAATTCTGTCAATCACTATCTTATCTGGAAGATTAACTCCCACTTGATTCAAGCGATTGAAGTACCTAGACAATCTGAGCACATGCTCGCTAGTTGAGCGATTCTCCTCCATCTTTTAGCTATAGAACTTGTTGGAGACTTCATATCTCTCAACTCGGGTATTTGCTTGAAATATTAACTTCAATTCCTGGAACATCTCATATGGTCCATGACGCTCAAAACGCCTTTGAAGTCCCGATTCTAAGCCGTTAAGTATGGTGCACTAAACTATCAAGTAGTCATCATATTGAGCTAGCCAAACGCTCATAACGCCTCGCATTTGCTCCTGCAATAGGTCTGTCACCTAGCGTGCATTAAGGACATAATTCTTCAGGCAGCAATGAGGATAAACCTCGATCACGGATCTAATCCGCATCATTGCTACTAACATTTTTCAACATAATTTTCTCTAGGAACATATCAAAACAAACATATAAAAGCATAGGAAGCAACAATTGAGCTATTGATCTACAACATAATTTGCAAAATACTACCAGGACTAAGTTCATGATAAATTAAAGTTCAATTAATCATATTACTTAAGAACTCCCACTTAGACCGACATCTCTCTAGTCATCTTAAGTGATTACGTGATCCAAATCAACTAAACCATGTCCTATCATCACGTGAGATGGAGTAGTTTCAATGGTGAACATCACTATGTTGATCATATCTACTATATGATTCACGCCGACCTTTCGGTCTCCGTGTTCCGAGGCCATATCTGTTATATGCTAGGCTCGCCAAGTTTAACCTGAGTATTCGCGTGCGCAACTGTTTTGCACCCGTTGTAGATGGACGAGAACTTATCACACCCGATCATCACGTGGTGTCTGGGTACTACTTAACTTTGGCAACGGTGCATACTCGTGGAGAACACGCCTTGATAATTTTAGTGAGAGATCATCTTATAATGCTACCGCCAATCTAAGCAAGATAAGATGCATAAAGGATAAACATCACATGCAATCAATATAAGTGATATGATATGGCCATCATCATCTTGTGCTTGTGATCTCCATCTCCGGCACCGTCGTGATCACCATCGCCACCGGCGCGACACCTTGATCTCCATCGTAGCATCGTTGTCGCCTCGCCAACTATTGCTTCTACAACTATCGCTACTGCTTAGTGATAAAGTAAAGCAATTACATGGCGCTTGCATTTCATACAATAAAGCGACAACCATATGGCTCCTGCCAGCCATTTATAACTCGTTACGTAACATGATCATCTCATACAATAAAATATAGCATCACGCCTTGACCACATCATATCACAACATGCCCTGCAAAAAAGTTAGACGTCCTCTACTTTGTTGTTGCAAGTTTTACGTGGCTGCTACGGGCTGAGCAAGAACCGTTTTACCTACGCATCAAAACCACAACGATAGTTTGTCAAGTTGGTGCTGTTTTAACCTTCGCAAGGACCGGGCGAGCCACACTCGGTTCAACTAAAGTGAGAGAGACAGACACCGCCGTCACCTTTAAGCAACGAGTGCTCAAGCGGTGAAACCAGTCTCGCGTAAGCGACGCGTAATGTCGGTCCGGCCGCTTCATCTCACAATACCGCCAACCAAAGTATGACATGCCGGTAAGCAGATGACTTATATCGCCCACAACTCACTTGTGTTCTACTCGTGCACATGACATCAACGCATAAAACCAGGCTCGGATGCCACTGTTGGGGAACGAGTAATTTCAAAATTTTCCTACGCACACGCAAGACCATGGTGATGGCATAGCAACGAGAGGGGAGAGTGTCCGCCCACGCACTCGTGAGACCGAAAGCGAAGCGCTATAACAACGCTGTTGATGTAGTCGACGCCTTCACGATCCGACCGATCCAAGCACCGAACGACGGCACCTCCGAGTTCTGCACACGCTCAGCTCGATGACGATCCCGGACTCCGATCCAGCAAAGTGTCGGGATGAGTTCCACAAGACGACGGCGTGGGACGATGATGATGCTCCACGGACGCAGGGCTTCGCCTAAGCTCCGCGATGATATGACTTCTCCGGCGCAGGGCTTCGCCTAAGCTCCGCGACGATATGACCGAAGTGGAATATGGTGGAGGGGGCACCGACACGGCTAAGGAACGATCCGTAGATCAACTTGTGTGTTATGGGTGCCCCCTGCCCCGTATATAAAGGAGCAAGGAGGAGGTGGCCAGCCTAGGAGGGGCGCACAGGGGGAGTCCTACTCCCACCGGGTAGGACTCCTCCTTTCCTAGTAGGAGTAGGAGAGTAGGAAGGGAAGGGAAGAAGGGTGCGGCCTCCCCTAGTCCACCCGGACTAGGCCTTGGGCGCGCGCCTGCCCTAGGCAGCCCTCTCTCTTCCCGCAGGCCCAATAAGGCCCAATACTTCTCCCGGCGAATTCCCGTAACTCTTCGCATCCAAAAATACCCAATCATTCGAACCTTTCCGAACTCCGAATATAGTCGTCCAATATATCGATCTTTACGCCTCGACCATTTCGAGACTCCTCGTCATATCCCCGATCTCATCCGGGACTCAACTCCTTCGGTACATCAAAACTCATAAACTCATAATATAACCGCCATCGAAACCTTGCTGCATGGGACCCTATGGGTTCGAGAACTATGTAGACATGACCTAGAACTATTCTTGGTCAATAACCAATAGCGGAACCTGGATGCCCATATTGGCTCCTACATATTCTACGAAGATCTTTATCGGTCAAACCGCATAACAACATACTTTGTTCCTTTGTCATCGGTATGTTACTTGCCCGAGATTCGATCGTCGGTATCCAATACCTAGTTCAATCTCGCTACCGCAAGTCTCTTTACTCGCTCCGTAATACATCATCTCATAACTAACTCATTAGTTACAATGCTTGCAAGGCTTAGGTGATGAGTATTACCGAGAAGGCCCAGAGATACCTCTCCGACAATCGGAGTGACAAAACCTAATCTCGAAATATGTCAACCCAACATGTACCTTTGGAGACACCTGTAGTACTCCTTTATAATCACCCAGTTATGTTGTGACGTTTGGTAGCACCCAAAGTGCTCCTCCGGTAAACGGGAGTTGCATAATCTCATAGTTACAGGAACATGTATAAGTCATGAAGAAAGCAATAGCAACATACTAAACGATCATGTGCTAGGCTAACGGAATGGGTCATGTCAATCGGATCATTCTCCTAATGATGTGATCCCGTTAATCAAATGACAACTCATGTCTATGGTTAGGAAACATAACCATCTTTGATTAACGAGCTAGTTAAGTAGAGGCATACTAGTGACACTCTATTTGTCTATGTATTCACACATGTATTATGTTTCCGGTTAATACAATTCTAGCATGAATAATAAACATTTATCATGATATAAGGAAATAAATAATAACTTTATTATTGCCTCTAGGGCATATTTCCTTCAAGTAGCACATTCTCCCCCAGGTCAACTACTTCACCCTCGTGCCTTTGAATCATTGAGAAGAGACACAGAGAGACGAGAACATGCACCTGATCAAGAACCCTATCCTTAGGAAGGGATCCGAAGGGGTAATTGACAGAAGGGCTCTGTCATGCAATCAACCTAATCAAGGAGAATCCGGCATTAACCATCGTCACCATCAACACTCCAACATTCGGGCCAGTTCTTTTGGTGACGTTTTTGGTCTTCTAGAATAAGTTGCCCCCTACCCAGCTTATTCTAAAAGCACAACCAAAAATATTTATTTAGAAGCCTATTAGTCATGTCTTAAATAGTAAGCTTCTCAAAAACAAATTTCGTTGAGCTTCTAAAATAAGCTAGTTAGAGGGCAGCTTATTCCAGCTTCTAGAAGCCAACAAAATAACAAGCCCTTTATCTCTTTGTAATACTCAATCCCTTGGTGGATTCCAACGTGTATTACATTGATCATGCATCCATGATTATCCCTATGATGCTTGTTGTCTCTATGTCTGAGTAAACATCCCTATTTGTCTGAGTAAACATCCCTATTTCTCGGGGATATGGATGAACCCTTGTACTTTTAGTTATTGAACGCCGATAGGATACAATATGTTGTTTTGCATGTTTATGTCAATGTTCTTCACAATGTTGTGTGAAGTAGACCACTCAATATATAGGCTTTCAGATGTGAAGAATATTATTGTCGTTGTGATGGTAGTTTGCAGAAGTACTGAGGTGACGGTAACTACTTCCATCCTTCCCTGAGTAGTTGATAGGGGAATAATAGAGACTGCCCACTAGCTAGTCGCGTCCATGAGGACCCTTAACCATCATTGTGTGGACCTAGATGTAGGGAGGAATGGTGGTGACGTGTGTCATACGTATCTACGCATGTATGCATGTAGGATGTGCCAGGCTCTACTCACTTATGGAAAAAATGTGAGATGACTTAGCAATCTAAACCTAGAATTATGTATTCGCATAATTATGTTAGATACATAATAGTTTTGAATCCAGACTCCCTCAGAATGCCTTGGCCCATATCTTTGATTTCAACGTTTCCACTACTCTCTTGTTCTTTTATTTTATTATTGAAATTTCAGTTTTAGTCACCAAACACTTGCAATATTTCAGACTTCGCACTTGCTTTTTGCACCGGACCTCAGTTAACTTACAGATACATTGTAGTAACCATGTACAAGAGCCAAAGACCACTTCTTGTGCTCCAAGTGGGATTGTTATCCTCACTTCACAAAATATACTGCAAAACTCTGTACACATGCCAAACATCACCTACCTATCCTATTTAGTCAGGTCATTCAAAGTAAATTTTCATTTGTGCAGGTAACTAAGTTACCAAAAAATTAAAATTTGTGCAGGTATCGATGTTTTCCATGAACTTGTGATGGTGAAAACAACCATAATAATAAACAAATGGGAACCATCATAAGGGGCAATGGAAAATATGTTGGGGAACGTAGCATAAATTCAAAATTTTCCTACGTGTCACCAAGATCTATCTATGGAGAAACCAGCAACGAGGGGAAGGAGAGTGCATCTACATACCCTTGTAGATCGCTAAGCGGAAGCGTTCAAGGGAACAGGGTTGAAGGAGTCGTACTCGTCGTGATCCAAATCACCGGAGATCCTAGTGCCGAACGGACGGCACCTCCGCGTTCAACACACGTACAACCCGGTGACGTCTCCCATGCCTTGATCCAGCAAGGAGAGAGGGAGAGGTTGAGGAAGACTCCATCCAGAAGCAGCACAATGGCGTGGTGGTGATGGAGGAGCGTGGTAGTCCAGCAGGGCTTCACCAAGCACCGCGGGAGAGGAGGAGGAGGAGAGGCAGGGCTGCGCCATGGAGAGGTGAAAACTTATGTGTGTTGGGCAGCCCAAACCTCAAGTATATATAAGGGAAGGGGAGGGGCTGCGCCCCCACCTAGGGTTCCCTCCCCAGGGGTGGCGGCAGGCCCCAGATCCCATCTGGGTGGCGGCCACAAGGGGGAGAGGGGGAGGCGCACCTAGGGTGGGCCTTAGGGCCCATCTGCCCTAGGGTTTGCCCCCTTCCTCTTGGAGGCGCCTTGGGCCCTTGTGGGGGGCGCACCAGCCCACCTGGGGCAGGTCCCCTTCCACACTTGGCCCATGCAGCCCTCCGGGCTTGTGGCCCCACTTCAGGACCCCGGACCCTCCCGGTGGTCCCAGACATTACCGAAAAACCCAAACTTTTCCGAGACCAAAACAGACTTCCCATATATAAATCTTTACCTCCGGACCATTACGAACTCCTCGTGACGTCCGGGATCTCATCCGGACTCAACAACATTCGGTAACCACATACAAACTTCCTTTATAACCCTAGCGCCATCGAACCTTATGTGTAGACCCTACGGGTTCGGGAACCATGCGCACATGACCGAGACGCTCTCCCGTCAATAACCAATAGCGGATCTGGATACCCATGTTGGCTCCTACATGTTCCACGATGATCTCATCGATGATCCACGATGTCAAGGACTCAATCGATCCCGTATACAATTCCCTTTGTCTAGCGGTATTGTACTTGCCCGAGATTCGATCGTCGGTATCCCGATACCTTGTTCAATCTCGCTTCCGCAAGTCTCTTTACTCGTTCCGTAACACATCATCCCGTGATCAACCCCTTGGTCACATTGTGCACATTATGATGATGTCCTACCGAGTGGGCCCAGAGATACCTCTCCGCTTACACGGAGTGACAAATCCCAGCCTCGATTCGTGCCAACCCAATGACACTTTCGAGATACCGTA
This sequence comes from Aegilops longissima, assembly GCA_021605205.1. Taxonomy (NCBI): domain Eukaryota; kingdom Viridiplantae; phylum Streptophyta; class Magnoliopsida; order Poales; family Poaceae; genus Aegilops; species Aegilops longissima. The sequence continues at coordinate 649,817,628 of CM038680.1, forward strand.
GTGCACCTTTATAGCCACCCGATTACGCCAGACGCTTGGTACACCCAAAGCATTCCTACGGTATCCGGAGTTGCACAATCTCATGGTCTAAGGAAATGATACTTGACATTAGAAAAGCTTTAGCATACTAACTACGATCTTTGTGCTAGGCTTAGGATTGGGTCTTGTCCATCACATCATTCTCCTAATGATGTGATCCCGCTATCAATGACATCCAATGTCCATGGTCGTGAAACCGTAACCATCTATTGATCAACGAGCTAGTCAACTAGAGGCTTACTAGGACATGGTGTTGTCTATGTACCCACACATGTATCTGAGTTTCCTATCAATACAATTATAGCATGGATAATAAACTATTATCGTGAACAAGGAAATATAATAATAACTAATTTATTATTGCCTCTAGGCATATTTCCAACAGTCTCCCACTTGCACTAGAGTCAATAATCTAGTTCACATCGCCATGTGATCAACATCGATAGGTCACATCGCCATGTGACCAACATCCAAAGAGTCTACTAGTGTCTTAAACTAGTTCACATCACCATGTGATTAAGTCTCAATGAGTTCTAGGGTTTGATCATGTTTTGCTTGTAAGAGAAGTTTTAGTCAACGGGTCTGCAGATTCAGATCCGTATGTACTTCGCAATTCTCTATGTCATATTGTAAATGTTGCTTCCACGCCCCACTTGAAGCTATTCCAAATGGTTGCTCCACTATACGATCCGGTTTGCTACTCGAGTCATTCGGATAGGTGTTAAAGCTTGCATCGACGTAACTCTTTATGCCGAACTCTTTATCACCTCCATAATCGAGAAATATTTCCTTATTCTTCTAAGGATAATTTTGACCGCTGTCCAATGATCCGTTCCTGGATCATTCTTGTACCCCTTGATTGACTCATGGCAAGGCACACATCAAAGCGGTACTTAGCATAGCATACTATAGATCCTACGTCTGAAGCGTAGGGGACGCACCTTCGCCCTATCTCTTTTCTGCCGTGGTCGAGCTTTAAGTCTTAACTTCATACCTTACTACTCAGGCAAGAACTCCTTCTTTGACTGATCCATCTTGAACACCTTCAAGATCATGTCAAGGTATGTGCTCATTTGAAAGTACTATTGAGCGTTTTTGATCTATCCTCATAGATCTTGATGCTCAATGTTCAAGTAGCTTAATCCAGGTTTTCACTTGAAAACACTTTTCAAATAACCCTATATGCTTTACGTAAAATTCTACATCATTTCGATCATCAATATGTCAACGACACATACTCATCAGAAATTCTATAGTGCTCCCACTCACTTCTTTGGAAATACAAGTTTCTCATAAACTTTGTATAAACCCAAAATCTTTGATCATCTTATCAAAGTGCATATTCCAACTCCGAGAAGCTTACTCCAGTCCATGGAAGGATCGCTGAGAGCTAGCATACCTTTAGCATCCTTAGGATCGACAAAACCTTTCTGATTGTATCACATACAACCTTTCCTTACGAAACCGTAAGGAAACTCGCCTTGACATCCATCTGCCAGATTTCATAAATGCAGCTTATGCTAACATGATTCC